>JAXDDW010000009.1:0-122500 GCA_034670385.1 Hoplostethus mediterraneus
ACTTGGAGATTGACACAACTGGTGGAGGTGGGAAGGACGATGTAGTTCACTTCACCTGACTTGCAGTTAACTAGGGGCGGGCCAGTTCTGCTGAGGTTGAACACTTTTTACCTCTGAGAGCATTAAAGCTGGAAAAAGTGGAACAATTCAACATGATGTGAGCCATCCAGTGGTCTGTGACAGCATCTGAAGGCCCTGGTTTGTCTCCTCCTCCAGGGTTCCTACTGGTCCTGTCGTTGGAGGTGTTGTAGGACTGCTCCTCCTCCTGGCCGTCTGCATGGCTGGACTCTTCATCTGGAGGAGGAACAATCACGGTGAGGGAGGAAGGTTTTTTAAATCATCACGCCGTTTGTACTGCAGTATTGGATGTAGCGTACATGCACGTGACATCGTCTCAGTGTTGTTGTTCCATAACTTCATATATATTTTATGAGTGGTGGTTCCGGTCATGAAGAGTCCATCACATGTAAATATTATCTTAAGAAATCCATTTAGTTGACATATCTAATACTGGTGATGCACGTCTTGTTTTTCTTTGTGTGTGCTTGTTATATATTCTACATCGTTCAAAAAAAAGCCAACGCCCACGACTTCATCACCCGCCTGGAGAGAGGCTACAACACAGGTAGATGAGATTCACTTACCAATGAACAGCCTGGACTGTCCCTCGTGCTGTTTGACTAGGGTGAGGAGAAAAGCTGCTTCAGATGTTAGAATCAAGCCCCTTACATCTCACTCAGTCTTTCTTTGGTTTTTGAGTTGAGCACCTCCTGCCTCTGTGTGTTATGGTGTTGTAATACTGCCCATTTCTCAGAGGTGGGTGAGGGAGGCGGCCAGTTATCCAAGAGCGAGAGGCAGCGGATCGCCATTGCCAGAGCCCTGGTCAGACAACCGCAGGTCCTCATTCTGGATGAGGTCACCAGCTCTCTGGACACTGACAGCGAAACCAAGGTACGTAGCTGCACCATCCAAGACAGACAGTACTCTAAGTTGTTAGCGCTCAGAGCACTGGAAGTTAAATATAGTGCAGCTTCCATGAGCAACGCATCCCCCAAACACAACGCTTGTATTCTATTAGTTATGGCTCTGCTTTCTGCTTCAACACAGGTTCAGCAGGCCCTGGCTTGCTGCCCCAACCAGACCCTGCTGATAATCGCTCACAGGCTGAAGACCGTCGAGAAGGCAGATCAGATTGTTGTGATTGGCGGAGGGAGGGTTCAGGAGCGAGGAACTCACCAGGAGCTAATGGACGTGAAAGGGAGCTACTACAGACTGAGAGAGAACCTCTTCACTGAGGTGAACACGCCGCAGTGACCAAATACTGTCTGGTCACGCTGCAGTGATCACGTGATGGATGGTGACAGAATTGTTCTTCATCTTTTACAGCCGTGCTTTAGGGAGATGCCAACAAGACAGTCCAATACTAACTTCATTACTCACATCGTCAACATCATGAGAGCGTAGACGTTTATGATGGCAAGATATGTAGATAAAATGTATGTAAATAGTTAAATGAATAGTGGAGAACAGGAACTGCACTTGTGACATTGCAGCAGTGTTTTATTTCCAGAAATCCTTTTGTACTTTGGCATTTGATGTGGAGCTAAACAACAGTTCCACCGTAGATAGGATACTTTTTTTCTCTATTCAATTTGTTGTCTTTTATTTTATTGATACAAAGAAAGTAATAAATGGCATATGTTGTGTTAATTTAAGCAAACTAGTTTTAAGTGTCAAATGTTGCTGATGTTCTGCTGATGATCCGTTTTCCATTATATTAAAATCTGTTTGGTAAAAATAAATAAAAGTCTGACAAAACAACGTACAGTTGTACTCTGGATTGTGTATCGTTCAAACTGGGGACACAATGATGAACATTAGATAATAATAATAACAATAAGGAAGTAGGTTACCAAGAACATTAGTGTGCTAAAAGACTATAAACCTTCATTTATGATGAAAGGGGCAAAGGTTGCTTTATAGGTACTTTCCAAATAAAAGATTAAACTTCAGTGACATTTTGGATCTGACTTCAAAATAAAGGGCGTGTACTTATCAAGCCTTGTAGGCCTGATACACACAAGTAGACTTTGTGGCACACATCCGATCTGCTGCAGATCTGAGCAAAGTTTCTCATAGGACATGGATAAAAAAAAAACAGAGAAGAGTTAAAAATCAGATGCAGTGTTGAGTTGGATTATCTTGCATAGACCATCAGTTCCTAGACCGACTCTACTGACACTGAGAAGCTTGATAAATGGTTGATGAAAGCGTTTGTCCTTAATCCACTGGTTGCAATGATTACGTATCACAAAATAAAAGCCTGGAACAAAAATGTTTGGGGGTTCTTGCTAATCTCCTTAGTTATTATGGAATTTGTTGTGTTGTGTTGTACAGTGATAATACATAAAAGAAACAAGTCCAGGTATAAAAGCATCGCCCCTCAAAACAAACAAATTTTTAAAAATCTGAAAATATTTCTGATATTTCTTTTATACCCTCCACTCCAAAGTTGAATGTCCTCTTGTCATCATTGTAAATAAATATCTGGTTAAAAGAGATTAAAAATGTGCATGGTATGTGCACACTCATACACAGCCACCGTGTGTGTATCCATTTGATGGCTGAGCTTCGTTTGATTTCTGCTGGCCGTGGGTTTTTATTACTGCTAGTTTAGTTTTGGTTTTGTGGGAGGTTACATTTTTTTTCATTGTTTCACCGTTCACCATGAGCTGCCCTGGAAAATCCCCGACAACCAACTTTCGTTTTTGTGCTGATGCTTTTTGGAAAGCTGCCTGGTTGATGTGTCGATAAAGACCTAAGACACAGTGAGCTGATAGGCAGCACCATGCATAAACACCACCACCCTCTATCGACCGCCCCGGCCTCCGCTGAGACACGAGCTGCCATTTTATCAAGTCAGCTATGAATCCACAAAATGGCGACAAGTCACACGTTATGTGCTTTATTTTATTTTGTTTATTTCCTGTTCCGTGTCCTACATGACCTTCACACAGTTACACACACTGAGTAGCCCACTACAACCAACCTGGCACCTTGTTTAGTTTACCAAATAATCTCTCCTGTACACCGGACCATCAATAGTGATGCACCGCCTTTGCAAAAGAGAGGACGGCACCAGCAATTGCGGCCATCTTATGGCAAGACCTTGAAAGCCAAAACACAAAATGGCAGACAGTGGAAAAAAATGAGAGGATGATACAGGACGGTGGTGTGATTAAAGATACCGCCTTAAACCCTCCCAGTGAGCTAACAGTGAGCATCTAACCAGTCTAACCAGTACTGCACCGCTATTGTACCGATCGGCAGGAATACACAGGCGCTCATTCCACACTGCCAAGCTGGAAAGCCCCTTCTTATTTTTCTTTCACTTTCATTTACTGTGTTTTGTGAGTTGCTGCCAAGCCAAGCCGAGGTCTTGTGACCCAAAGCGCTGTGGCTGTGATACACAGTACGACATCTCCATATTAGGAATGCAGCCGTAACGCCGGTGATATTGTGGCTGTGTTGGTCCACCACGCCACACACAGGAGAAACACCGTCTCTCTGTCTGACGCTCCTGTCCTGGGCAGTTCACGGTGATTGTGCAGGTTTAGGGTTAGTGGTTCGGGTCGGGGTTCAGCGTCTTGCCCAAGGACTTTTGCAGGGATCAAACTTGTGACCCTTCAATTACAGGGTGGCCTCTCCACCCACAAGGCCACCCTGCTGCCCCCATACTGTTGTGAATACCAGAGGCTAGAGAACATTTGAATCAATGCTATATTATAAATTACTTCTTAAATCAAATGTTTTATTCAGACTTTATTTATCCATCAGTCAACCAATTATTCAATTATTTTAGCAGTTTTATTCCTGATTCTGTGTATTACTATTTCATTTTAATTCATGCCTGCTATCTTATTGGCTTTTATTTCTTATTCTGTTATTGTCTGTAAAGCAATTTGACATACTTGGCATAAAATCAGCCTCTCTAACTCAAAACAACTCAGCACAAAACAAAACAAAAACGAGACCATTGCAGCTTCAAGCGGAACCGGTTTGACAAGTGAACAAACACGCACTGCAAATGAAGCGGATGATGCCCAAGCCGAGGCTGGACTTCCTGTTGGAGGTCAAGACCACTGCTGTCCTCAAACGCCCCACTGCTACCTGACTACAGCTGGGTTAGCGTTATAGAATAGAATAGAAAGAAATAGAAAAGAAATAGAATACAATTTTTTTTCTTTTTATAAACTTGACCTTTTGCAAATAAAAATGTATTTCTGGTGGGACACAACTGACCTAATTCTACGACCCAGGTTACCAAGTTACTGTGTCAGTTGTCTCTGTACGTCACCATTAATGCCACTGAGACAAATTCCTGTGCAATTATTGCACTTGGACGTGCAATATTTAATTAAGTGATTGTGATAGTCAGTAAATGATGTCTAGATCATATTTCAGTTATCTTGTTGTTGCCAGAGGGAAAGGTAAGCAGCCTCTCTGAGCTGGTCAGAGTGTGTGTGTGTGTGTGTGTGTGTGTGTGTGTGTGTGTGTGTGTGTGTGTGTGTGTGTGAACCAGGTAAAGCCCCTCTGCATTAGTGTGAATCCCCTAACTTTCCTTGGGGAGTGTGTAGATTACAACATAATTATTGCAGGGCCCGTATGCTGGATGCGCGCGCTTCCTGATTGAATAATGAAAAAACGCAACTACAACACCATGTGATCAGCCAAGGAAAGCCCCGCATCTTAGGGTAAATGGAGTTGCAGAATAGACGCTGATCTGATGTCTGTTTGTAAATTCAAGCTCTAAATCAGTGGTGCCCAACCAGTCGATCGCGATCTACTAGTCGATCGCGGGGTGCTCACAGGTCGATCACAAAATCCTTTTTGGATAATGACTGTATGTATCACTAACAATCCCCGACACATCCCCGAACTTTGTAGTGTCAGTGTCTCGCATTCAACCAGTCAGTCCGTGCATGTTTATTTTGTTGTCACATTACAGTGTTGCCAATTTAGCGACTTTGTCGCTATATTTAGCGAGTATTCAGACCCTCTAGCGACTCTTTTTCAAAAAAGCGACTAGCGACAAATCTAGCGACTTTTTCTGGTGTTATTGGAGACTTTTGGAGACTCTGACGTGAAAGCTCGTATCGTTCCTTCTCTTCTCGACGAGCAGCGGTGCTGCCGTGGACCCCCTGCCCCGTCCCAAAGCACTCACAGGCGGCCCAGTCCTCGCGCAGCAGTCCCTCCCAGCTGCGGTCAGAGCACGAGATGTTCCGTCTTGACTTCTCTGACCCACTACGGCGATCAAATCGTCTGCATTTGTGACCACCGTCCGTCCGTGTGTTGACTTGATTCGACTTTTAAATACGGATTATAATTCTCGTTATTCTAACAATGCACGTTTTGTGTTTTGGGGATTTAGCTAATTGCATTTCTTCAAACTTTTTAAAAACGTGTCCTTGTTTTAAAATGCTTCATATGCCCAATTGTTTTTGTAATTGTAATTGTTCATGTCACTTTTCTATAGCTAAGTTAACAATGAGCCGTGTGCTTGTATTTACGGTTTTGATATAATAAAGCATGCGAGTTATTGAAGACACGTGTCTGTCCCATCTTGTTACTTTGTTTCAATTTCAGTGTAGCGTTCTGTGTTGAGTTTGAGCGCTTAAGCGATACATTGTATTGGTTTCGAAATCCCACTTTCTGCTGCCTGCCACCTAGTAGACTAATTACCTTTATTTATTGTGATGGTGACGTCATACAATACTGCGCTCCGGCACTAAAAAAAATAGCACTACACCACTGGCTGTATAACAGTAGCTTTATGCAACTCATCATGGGACAGAGACTGGGATTTGGGACTGGTAGATCTTGTGATGTTGAAAAATGTAAAAGTAGATCTGAAGTGTAAAAACGTTGGGCACCCCTGCTCTAAACAGATGAAGTGTAAATTAGGGACAAGGGAAGCTGATCTCCAGTCAGCTAAAAGGGGGAGTTCCCTGGTCGGGGCTTAAGCGCAGGAGGCAGGTGGACAGCGCCCCAAGCGGGTCTTCTCTGGCACGTTAACCAGCAACCACGTGATTTCATGGAACTCGCCGGTATCGCAGATTGGCAAATGTTAGGCGGCTCTCAACAGTCCTGGTAAACAGGCGAGAATAAAAGGTCTCGACTGCTACCTAGTGGCGAGAATAAGAAATGACTGAAAATGGAAACGGAAAAACCAAAACGAGTTAATTATTTGTATTAGAGTGCAACAATTATCTTTCATACACGAAACACTTTATATTGTTAACACTTGATATTGTAAACTGGCTATCAAAGTTATCATCATGCAGTAGTGTGATCACAGTGGTTCAGTGATATTGCAGTGGGAGTCGTGCAGAGTACCTGGTGGTGTGGAGACCCAACAGGAAACCACAGGCTTGTAACTTCTACAAACTTCTGTAGCATCACAGCCCAGCCACAAACCGAAATGGGTTGATGTGTCCACAAAGTGATGAAAAGGTATAATTTCCTTTCATTTCCCCTAAGAAACATATATGTACAAATTTGACTTCATTTTTCTAAACATCCGTCTCTGAATTTTCTTTTTTGTTTTGCTGAGTAGGGCACAACATGTTTTAAATACCTTTCATGATGCTTTAACATATTTTATTCCTGTATAAATTAATGAAATAATATCATGAGAGACATTCTGGCTGCTGCAGGTATTGAAGCTGCAACCTTTCCATTACAGAACAGTCTCTCCAACCACTAGGCCACTCTGCTGTAGTATGAGTTCGGTATAATAGTGATTCAGGGGTTCAAACTTAACCAGAATGCAAAAGTTTTAAGGATGTCAGGGCGGCTTAGAAAACCGGTTAGTATTAAAACTGGATAGCATTAAAGCTTTACTCTTGGTAACATTTCAGTTTGGTGAGATTCTTGTGCATCACATATGCTCAGGTGTATGAATAACTATTTCATTCAGTTTCATTTAAACTAACCGCACCTCAGCATTGCTGTAGGACTGGATGTTGACAAATGATCAGTACTGTGACTATGTTTGGTATCAGGGTTGATTTCAAGATCTATTGTCATTAGTACTGATGAACACTGTTGGGTGTTGTCTGATTCAACTGAACACACATGTCTGTGTGTCTAATAAATCCAAGCTTTTGTTAACCACCAAGATCTCTCATACTAAAAATACCTTAAATAACAAGACCAACAGCACTGATGCAAACTTTGGCTTATTGGAATTGAACATTCATACAACTTCCCGCTAAAATAAATCACCTGCAGTCTGGTTATGTAAGGTATTTTGGATAAACGCACTCACTACTTCGCCTATTGTTATGTTGTTGCAATACAACTTAATGGCCGCTAGAGGGCAACGTAACACCATACAGTTCAATAACCCGAACGGCACCTGTGGCTACTGGGAATGGTGAGAAGGGTCCAGCTGCAGACCTCCACTCTCAGTAACCCTTCTGTGAGCTAATGGGGGCTGAGCATGAGTAGTGGGGTTCCGTTGTATGGAGTACGTAAACTTTCACTTATTTCACTAAAAACTGTTTCTGAACAAATTTGAGGCGAGAAATAAGCTATCCAGTTGCTGAATCTTCACTCATATTAGATCTACAAGGCCAAATTTAAAGGTTTGTTCCGACTTTCGTAAGTCAACGGCACTACTGCACTGCCGGTTGCCACTTTCTTGGCCGTGCTTCAAGCTAGTGGGGGACTTCACAAGTAAGTAACGTAGTCTAATACTACTTTTATGTCATACATTTTTATATTAATAATATTACAATAACGCTGATAATGCTTTCATATTTGTATTCAGATAAACGCTTTGTAAATAAATACATTTACGGATTCGACTGCTAGCCTATTAGCTTACTACTATAATTTCCCACAGAGGTTAGCGAGTTAGCTAACATAAGTTTGCGATTTACAATGGCGTTGTGGTGCATTCCCTCGTACTCGTACTTTACATTGTAACATAATTCGGTTGATTTGTGTTCAACTTTACGAGATAAAGGTCTTTACTAGCGTGTGGTACTAGCCTACTAACGTTAACGTAACTAGTTCAGTGATATGCGCCGTTTCTCTTCACTAATGGCGCTGTAGTAGTAGATGATGCAGGTCTCTAGATGGTGGGGAAGGAGAGGAGAGGACAATAGTCTAGTCTAAAATAACCAGATACCATGGTTGTAGGTTTGTTTGTATCCTGCTAATGAATTCATGTGCAATGTGTTGTGGTCAGCAGAATGTGTGTTATTGGTTTAATATTGGGGTAATATTGGTGGTAATGTTGGGGTAATATTGGTGGTAATATTGGTGTAATATTGGGGTAATATTGGTGGTAATGTTGGGGTAATATTGGTGGTAATATTGGGGTAATATTGGGGTAATATTGGTGGTAATTGGAGTATCCTGACTGGTGCAGCCAGCACCTGTAGATACTCTCTACAGGTGCACTATCGAGAGTATCCTGACTGGCTGCATCACGGCCTGGTATGGCAGCTGCACCGCCCTCAAACGGAAGGTGCTACAGAGGGAGGTGAACGCTGAACGCTACAGAGGGAGGTGAACGCTACAGAGGGTGGTGAACGCTACAGAGGGTGGTGAACGCTACAGAGGGAGGTGAACGCTACAGAGGGAGGTGAACGCTACAGAGGGAGGTGAACGCTACAGAGGGAGGTGAACGCTGAACGCTACAGAGGGAGGTGAACGCTACAGAGGGTGGTGAACGCTACAGAGGGTGGTGAACGCTACAGAGGGTGGTGAACGCTACAGAGGGAGGTGAACGCTACAGAGGGAGGAACGCTACAGAGGGTGGTGAACGCTACAGAGGGAGGTGAACGCTGAACGCTACAGAGGGAGGTGAACGCTGAACGCTACAGAGGGAGGTGAACGCTACAGAGGGTGGTGAACGCTACAGAGGGTGGTGAACGCTACAGAGGGAGGTGAACGCTGAACGCTACAGAGGGAGGTGAACGCTACAGAGGGTGGTGAACGCTACAGAGGGTGGTGAACGCTACAGAGGGTGGTGAACGCTACAGAGGGTGGTGAACGCTGAACGCTACAGAGGGAGGTGAACGCTACAGAGGGTGGTGAACGCTGAACGCTACAGAGGGAGGTGAACGCTACAGAGGGAGGTGAACGCTACAGAGGGAGGTGAACGCTACAGAGGGAGGTGAACGCTGAACGCTACAGAGGGAGGTGAACGCTACAGAGGGTGGTGAACGCTACAGAGGGTGGTGAACGCTACAGAGGGAGGTGAAGGCTACAGAGGGTGGTGAACGCTACAGAGGGAGGTGAACGCTGAACGCTACAGAGGGTGGTGAACGCTACAGAGGGAGGTGAACGCTACAGAGGGTGGTGAACGCTACAGAGGGAGGTGAACGCTACAGAGGGAGGTGAACGCTGAACGCTACAGAGGGTGGTGAACGCTACAGAGGGAGGTGAACGCTACAGAGGGTGGTGAACGCTACAGAGGGAGGAACGCTACAGAGGGTGGTGAACGCTACAGAGGGTGGTGAACGCTACAGAGGGTGGTGAACGCTACAGAGGGAGGTGAACGCTACAGAGGGTGGTGAACGCTGCACGATGCATCACCAGGTCGGAGCTGCCCTCCATGGAGGTCCTCTACCAGGTCCTCTACCAGCAGCGTAGCAGGAAGAAGGACAGCAAGATCCTGAAGGATCCTTTCCACCCCAGACACAAGCTGTTCTGCCTGCTGCCCTCAGGCAGACGGTTTCGTAGCATCCGGACTCACACCACCAGATTCAAACAGTTTCTTCCCACAAGCCATCAGGCTCTTGAACAAACACACCTAAGCCCCCCCCCCTACACTTTACACTTACCTTACACTACGCTTTATAACTTATAATCTTTGTACTTGATAACTTATAACGTGTACTTTATAACTTGTACTTTATAACTTTGTACTTTTTCTATTATATTTTGTACTTTTTCTATTATATCTCTTGTGTTTTTTTAAATTATGTCTGTTGATATTGTCCTAGCATTAGCGTTAGGTGTCGGAGAGACACAGAATTTCATTGCCTACTTTTGCTTCTTGTGAACATTGTGCATATGACAATAAAAACCTTGAACCTTTTATAATAGCTACCCCTCTTCTGCCCTCCTCCACTCCTTGGAGGAATAAAAGTAGAAGAAATGTAAGTGTGTGTCAAAGAATTTATTGGACCTAATAAATTACAAATGTACAGTGGGGCTGGGAGTCCAGGGGTTGGTGATGCAGGTGGTGCAGGAGGTGGTGCTGGGGATTTGATGAGGCATCTGTTATTATTGGATGCATCTAAAATTGAAACATCATTACAGACAGCAGTCTGTCTTTACAACATAAATAGGCCACTATACTTTACATAGGCTAGGTTACAACCGAACTCTGAGTGAGATCATTTAGGGTCGTGCATGGCTCGTGACATCTTCAATAAATCTAAATACCAACTTATTACACAAACCCACCTGTTGTCCAGCTAACGTTAACCTAATGATCCGTCCATTCGTGTTAATGTTACATGCACTTGGATTGTTAAACTGTTAGCTAGTAGACTAACGTTATCTTATAATGGACAGAAGCTAATATTAGCTAACTACATTAGCGATAGTTTTTCAACATTCAGGTCTAAGTTGAACGCCACATGAATATGATGACTTTGTATTAATAATAGTTACCTAGTTATTAACTTTGGCGGTTATTACATTGATTGATTGATGTGAACATGTTACTAAAACTTCATTTAAAATAGATTAGCCGATTCTTTACCTCTGAAAACTTCCAAGTTGGGAGCTAGCGGTCAGGAGGGAGGACTGCAGTTGGACCCTCCTCGAAAGATGATTCGCCGAATTAAAATCTGATTGACAGCTGGTTCAGGCGGCGTATTGGTGAAACTTGTTTTTGATTGACAGAGGATTGTAAGCCTCTGATTGGCTAAATTAAAAAAAGGATTGACAGTTGCCACGCCTATTTCCCGTCCCTCTCAAGTCTCCGGTCTGCAGCGATACCCTACTCGTGTCATTAAGATAAACTATTGATTGATTGAAATGGTTGATCCTGTATTTCATTACTCCAATCGTTTTGTAGTATTTTCTCGTTTTTGTTTTGTAAGCTACACTCTACAATCTTGGCCTGTCCCTCTTGAATATCACTAATTTCTGTGAATTTGTGAATCAGAGGGATTGATAGCATTAAAACTATTTAATTATGAGAGGGGTTTTTAATCACACAATGAGCACTGGACACACTCTTTCAAATCTAGAAGGGAGAGTGAAAAAGGTCACATACTGAGAAAAATACCACAAATTGTGTCTAAATAGCCCAACAGTATGCCACTGAACCGTTTGTGTGTTTCAGGTGAGTGTCCACTAGAGGGCAACATAACCCTGATAACTGAGCACTGAAATTCCTCTTCTGTGACTGAAGCAAGTTCCAGCTCAGCATTTTCATACCTTCAGCAATTTCAGTGCCATTTATTTTGTTTTTCTACCATTTTTCTACCATGTTTGTAAGGACAGTATTTTGTGTGTGTGTGTATATATATATATATATATATAATATATATAATTTTTGTGTGGGTGTGTGTGGGTTATATATTTTAAAATAAGTGAAAAAAGTGTATTAATGTCTCAAGTTTTTAATGAAAAGCAACACAAAGAGTAAGTTCTATAAATTATGCAAATTTTTGTGATTGTTGATGGCGGCAGCTTTTTCTTTCAAACCTTTTCTGTTTGATTGCATAATAAAGACACTGTTCTGGGTAATGGACATTTTACACATTCTCCCATTATGTGAAATATGAGGGAAATATAAATAATCAGACTACAGCAACCAGAACAAGAAACCCTTTAAATGACAAGTTCAATAAATGTCATTTTTTTCTTGGTGCAAACGGGTGCAGAGACAAATCAACATTTTAAAGTGTACTCTTAAAAAGGACGTGTCATTTTCAACTAGTTAGACCGATATATCAGTTTGACAACATATTGGGCCAATATTAAATATGAAATATCATGCAGTTGGTGTTGTCCACTTCCAACACGATGGCGGTTTCTCCATCATATTGGAAGTCTGTGAAATCTGCAATGAAGTTTGAAGTTTGCAAACTTTATTCTTTATTCTATTTAATTGTTCAATGTTTTTTGTAAATTAATTCAAAGATCTAATGCATCCCAGAGTTTCCTCTACTGAGTAGATGAGGGGTCACCCTGCCTTTTAGACACAAGAATCACATTCAAAAGGAAACACAGAATCCTTGTCATTTCTGTTGTGAAAAATGTCAAATTTAAAATATTGAATATCAACACAAAATATCATCTTCAGTCTAAAGATATGGGTTTTGGTATCAGCACCTCTGTGTGTGGCGGAGGCTCAGGGGCTCCAGGATCAGAGGAGCTCTCAGACTCCTTCCATGGTCAGACCAGCGTCTTCTGTGTGACTGACCTGCTGCATGGCGTCCATTCACCTGTGTGGTGTCAAACATCTCCTCAGGTAAATCTGTCTGCCTGGTCAATGTGGGTGGAAAAACTAATCACTGTGGCACAAGGTTCCCAGAGTGCATCTGGTCCACGGTGGTTGTCACGTGCTCTCCACAGCGCTACAATAGTAGTAGTAATAATACCATGATACTTGAAATAGCCCTGGAGCTGGCGGGTTTCAGCGTCTTGCTCAAGGACCCTTCAGCAGGGCACCACCTTGTCCAACGTGCAGGCTTGAGTCCTCTGGGTCCTCTGGATGCTCTCTATTCTGACGTCCTGCTCCGGTTCTGCTCCCGAAGGTGTTTTGATGAACTGTATCAGATCAGGTTCGTCGGGTTGGGATTTGAGCCAGCAACCTTCCACTCACAAGCCTGCCTGATTCATCTCTATGCTGCTTAAAGAACTTCCTCCATCTTAATCCAAACCAGCAGCCTGACTCCAAAACCTGCACAAACACCTTCTCAGGGTAAAACTGGAAAAAACATTTTTTATGAAGCGTATTCACAAAATGTCAAACCTGGAGCGAAAGTCTGACTCATAAGAGACTTAATACAGAAATGTGGTTTGGTTTGGTGACTAGAATAACAATAACCATTTATTACTATGTTATACTGCAAGGTAATTCATTAAGTAAGGCGGTGTGTGGTGAGGCAGCAGGCCGGCTGAACCCCACCTCCTGACTCCTTGTAGTTCAGGCTGCACACAAAATGAATTTCATACTAAGAGAAAGACAGAAAGACAGATGTCAGACGCTCAGCCAGACAGACAGACAGAAATCCAAATCAATCAATATCCTTGTCATTGAGTAAAGTCTACTTCAAGTTCACACGTCCTCCGGGGCGTCTGCAGCCGGCTGCTCATTTTGTCGGGGGGAACTCCGCTGACCCGGGGGATTGTCCTGATGCTAATCAGGGGGGAACCAATTCATCGTCGCACAATTCGATTAGACATCTGCATATTGAGCATCTGCACCCCCAAAAATCTGCCAATACCTCCCTCCCCCACATTCTCCCACCCCCCACGGGGGTAGCGCCCCGTGACCCCCAGGGCCAGCCTCTCAGCCCCCGCCCCCCCCCGTCTCCCCCGCCCCCCCCCTCCTTGTCCCCTTCTGACCCTGTCAGGCCGGGCTACAATACCTGACCCGCCCCAGAGACGGGACGATTGGAGTTCAAGGTAAACGTCCCTTTCTCTCTGTCTGCAGGCTGCCCCACCCGGACCCCACCCGGCCCCCACCCGGCCCCCACCCGGACCCCCACCCGGCCCCCGCCCGGCCCCCCACCCGGCCCCCGCCCAGCCCCCCCCCGGCCCCTGGTCAGCCCCTGTCCGATAATCCCATGCACCACTCTTTTTCCATATCTTTCTCACACACCCAGTTGTTGTGTTTTTGAGGAGACACGTCTTCGCCTTGAAACTGAAGAGCTTTTCTTTCCATCCTAATCAATTCCAACCGGTGTCTCTCATTCAGATGTCTCGCCCACTCAGACGATTTCCCTCCTTTTTTCCACTGTTATTGATTCATCAGACTCTCTTTCAGCGCCGCGAAGAGAGAGAGAGCATGTCAAGATGTTTAAAGCAACATGTGTTGAGCCCCACACACACACACACACACACACACACACACACACACACACACACACACACACACACACACACACAAGGTCATAAAATACACTGGGCTTCTTTACTGCGTACACAAACGTGTTCACCATTTCAGACAAACTGGAGTAAAGTCTTTGACACCTCCTAACATGTTGATGGCATCCTCTGTATGTTTGTCCGTTAATGTATGACGACTTCTTTCAAAAGGGATATACAGATATATACTGTATATACAATATATATATATATATATATATATGGATGTACATTTGAAAGTCAGAACAAAAAAGAAAAGATGAGGAGAGAGAAGGAGAGGAGAGAGGAGTCGATTGGAGAGGAGAAGAGAAGAAGTTTAGGAAAAGGAGATAAAGGCAGAGCAGAAAAGAGGGAAAGGAGAGAAAAGGAGAGGAGAGAGAAGAGAAGAAGAGAGAAGAGGGGAGGAGAGAAGAAGAGGGGAGAGGAGGGGAGAGGAGAGGAGAGAGGATAAAGGGGATGAGAGAGAGGAGAGAAGAAGTTTAGGAAAAGGAGATAAACGCAGAGAGGAAAAGGAGAGAAAGGGAGAGGAGAGAGAAGAGAAGAGAAGAAGAAAGAGAAGAGGAGAGGAGAGGAGAGAGGAAACATCATATAGGCATATATTGGCATATCATACCATTCAGAGTTTCCAAAACAGGAAGTTGTGTCTGCTGTGGTTTCACTTCATCGTGTATAAAACTGTGAAAGCATCCAAGAGATCCACCAGAACCGACCTGGTTTCACCTCAGCTTCATGTTGCAGACGGCGGCGGTGCTGATGAGCGTGGCGGTGTGAAGGTGAAGCGTCAGTACGGTTTTCCACCGATAAATAAGAGTTGAAGAAATATCACAACCTAAACAATGGTGATCTAAAAATAGTGTAAGGGAGAGAAAGGCGCCTGTATGTGGAGCACTGACCCAGAAAACATCAAATCCAACACAACAACTCAAACAAAGTGAGGGTGGGGGGGTGACTGGATGCAGAGTCTACCTATACAACCTGACCCCAATAAGTAAGTGACATGTGAGTATCGTATCCAGGCATTATTTCCCCTCTGCAGACTGTCAGGTATCACAGCCAGAGAGAAGACAGTCAGTCAGCCTCCACCTGGATCAACGAGCAGGAGGAAGACAGACGAGACAGATGGGAGGTAATAAGGACAAAGACCAACAAACCTTCTCTGTTCATCTGAACACAGTGGCTGGTCAGTGGTATCGATCTCGTTGCCGTATTTGTCCACACACACCAACACTGACCAGTACTGCTGTGGCGCTGGGTCGGCTTGAAGCAGCCCTCCTCAGTACAACGAGGGATACAGGAGCCTAGAGAGAGGAGAGGAAATAGACGAAGACACAGAAGGGAGGGATGAGGGAAGGAAGGAAGAAGGATAAGAAAGTAAACCTAGAGGAAGAGATGGAAACAAAGAGTGTAAAAGGGTAGAACATAATTAAGAACCAGATACATAATAAACTACCACTTGGGTAACAGCAACTCATCTTGCTTAAGGGGACCAGTCACTTTCTCACACACACACACACACACACACACACACACACACACACACACGTGACCCAGTCAAAGCCCATTTCTCCAGTTGTGTTTGTTGTGAGTGAGAACACTAATATACTCAGTAATAAATGACCAGAGAACTGTACAACATGTCACAGGTTTGTTCCTGTGTGTTACATTACAGTCATTTAGACAAAGCAACTTACAAGGGTATCTGACACTACGTGGGGTTCGAACCCACGACTCTGTGAGTGAGAGTCTCATGCTCTACTGACAGACCTCTCCGGGCCACTTCAGTTCTGAGTCCGTTTGCCTTGTTGGTCCTGTGGCCTGAAATATAGACTGTTGTTCCAATGATTGACAGGACAGACCGACCTATGAGGCTTTTCTGTTGAGTCTGAATCCTGCTGCTTCTGACAAGGTGAAGCCTGTACCAAAGAACACAGGATCTTCTTCCTGGCCTCAGTTCTCCTACACCTCTTTCTTTCCCTCCCTCTTTCCATCATCCCTCCATCAAATAGCCATCAACATTCTGAAAGCTGTAGCACCACCGTTCATCTCTCCCTCGTTACCTTCAGCTCTCCCTCTGCCATTTCTCTCCTCACCTTCCCACCCTAAATCTCCCCTTTTCAGTTTCTGGAGGCAAAATCACAACTTCTATTTTTAGTTAGTTAGTTAGTTAGTTTTTTAGTTATCCCTCCCTCCCTTCCTCCCTTCTTTCCTCCGCTTATTGAACATCAGTGAATCCTGAGAGATGTGCAGGATGCTCGTGTTAAAACCTGGATGATACAAGAGAAACACAGACAGTGATTGAAATGAACATTTGAGGAACTGCAGAACACTGAAGGCCTCTTACATCTCCATCTTGTTGGAGTAGCTTGTAACGGAGTGTGTGTGAGTGTGTGTGTTGTTAGAGCTGAGCGTGTAGAACAGGTGGAGGAAATGGAAGCCAGGATTCGTGTGTCAAGGGAACCTTCAATGAATCACCAATGGAAACCTGCAAAACACAATAAACCAAATCAACTCAATGGGAATCAGCAAAACTCAATAAATCACAAATGGCGACCTGCCAAACCAAACAAACTCAAGGTCAACCTGCAAAATAAATGTCCTTAACATAATAAACGTAGTGGTTACGCCCAGTACCCACCGGACGTGCACGCATCCGGTGGGTACTGGGCGGTGGGTACTGGGTGGGTACTGACGCATAACTGCTTACGCATACGCATAGACACATAGACGCATAACTGCTTTTTCAGAGCACATTATGAAAACAGTAAACATAGTAAGCATAGTCTTAATTAATTGAACAAATTTATTTAAAAACGGGAATATGCAAAAAGTATGACTTGATTTAACTTCGTTCATCCCATAATGGTGATTGTCTCTGTTCCCTTTTTCATTATGGCCTATATTAAAATAAAATATGTATTAAAATAATTAATAATACTAGTAAAACTATTAGTAGGTTGAAAAACATTCATATGTGGTGATGATGCAGATATTGTGCATAGACAATGTATTCCTATGAGGTGCGTGCGTGGACAGTTTTCTTTCCCCCCGAGCTGTGAGTACTACAGTAAACTCTTGTAATGCTAACGTTAGCGGTTAGCGGTTAGCAGTGCTGAGTGTTCTCATCCAACAAAGCCAAAACCAACAGTTTGTTCAAGGTCAACTGAGCTGACTGGAGAATTGTGCTCAACCTTAGTGCACAAGTCAGATGGTTAGCTGACCAGATGCTATGTTAGCTAGCTGCAGAAAGTGAAGAAGAGGAGAAAGGAGGTGAAATAGTGACTCGAGTGGCGGGGGGGGACGCAGCAATCCAGCCAAAAGTCAAAGGCTCAGACTGCAACCGACGTGTGTCAGAAACAAGCAGGAGAACCAAAACGTGCACGACACCGGGGAGTGGACATGCTGTTGTTACTCTGCACACGCATGTCGTCATATTGGTATCAGGTACGTGACGTCCTACAGTAGATATGAACAGTCTTAGAAAAGATCAGACATGAGCAACTATTTCGTTCAGAATTCAGCATGAAGGTCTAGTGTGTGTGTGTGTGTGTGTGTGTGTGTGTGTGTGCGTGTGCGTTGGCGGTGCACGTGTTGGTATGCGGGGGCTACCCATCACTTTGAACCTCGTCCCTCTGATTCTTGGCAGGAAGTGAGCGTCAGCATCTCTCGGTCGTAAAAACTGCTCTTGGTCGCTTTCCCAGAGTGCACCAGGAGGGGAGAGGACGAGGAGCAGAAAGGACCCCTGTGTGTCGCCTCGCCGTGGCGTGGGATGTGAGGAGATAGCGGGGAATGTCAATAATCACTCGACCCGAGGACGAGCGACTGACGAAACCACCTGGATGTCAAAATATGAAGGAATGACGGAAAAGTAACCGAAGACGTTCCAACACGCTTTATTGATCTTTAAGTTAATATTGGTTTGAAGTCACAAATCACCTCAACAGAGCCGCCACACTTTAAACAGTTTGTCACATATTTCAGATTTCATTCCAATTGAAAAGTATGACATGTTACAAAAAATGATTGCATGAAACCTCTTATGTGTAGTTATGAAACCTCTTATGTAGTTGGGGAAAATGTCATTACCTGATAGTCACTGCTCACTATTTAAAAAACCCATCTGATTGCATCAGTCATACTATTATGGTATGTAGAGGGATCCAGATAGTAAATCACCGGTCAGCCTTATAGGAGACACAGTTTTAAAAATCTGGACTTTCTAAAGAAAACGCAAAACCACAAAAGAAAATAATGCAGAAGAAGAAAAAAGCTCCAACTGCTGCTGGAATGAAGTTGAAACGCCCGTCAGGTTTCACCCTCGACCTTCACTGGGGAACAAGACAACACTGCAGTGGGTTTGTTTTTAGTAAAATTACAGACCACCATCACATGGGTGCTCCGGTGCTCGAGCACCCACTGAAAAGGTTGATTAATAAATTAATAAATAAATGTATTAAAAAACTGCATCTTTAAAAAAAAAAAAAAATGCAACTATTTATTCTATTATTACTTATTATCGGTGAACATTTTAACTACAAATCGCATTATCCAATCAAACGTGTTCCAGCTCTGTGTGTGTGTAGGCTATGTTAAGGGGCGTGGCCACGTAGCCAACTGCCAATGTAACGTTAGAGTCGCTAAACCAACGTTGTTCCATCACGTAGCTGCTAGCTAGCGACACAGCAAGTGTGAAACACGGTGATGATCGGGTAAAAACGTACAAATGCGTCATTAAAAAACGGAGAGAGATCCCGAGTGTAAAGACAGTCAGAGTGAGGATCCACCACCAGATGAGTTTGTAGCAGAGCAGTGTTGCATTTGGTTTGGGTGTGTGTCTACGTTGACAGATGACAGTATCCTGCACCACGGTGATTACTAGGGATGCACCGAAGTGAAAATTCTTGGCCGAAGCCGAAGCCGAAGCATAATGGAACACTTCGGCCGAAGGCCGAATAATACCGAATACCGAATATTTTTTGCAATTTTCAGTTATTTTTCCATTTTTCCAACATTGCAAAACACAGCACAATAGCCTATAACTTAAAATACTAAATTAGTAAAATAAAATATTTTATCTGGCTATCTTTGACAACCCCCCCCCCCCCCCCCCCCCCCCCCGCCCCGCATAGTGTAACGGGGCTCAATATGCTCCATAAGCCTGCGAAATCCAACGTCCTCTACTACGGAGAATGGTTGATCATCCAACGCGATGAATTACCTTTGTAGTAATGCCTTTTGCTTTGGCACTGGCAAACTTTTTTGCCTTTTCTAAAACGGCAGCCACAGATGGAGTGGATGTGCTCGCGCTGAGCTCGGGACTGTGAGACTCAAGTTTCCTCTTCCCTGCGGTCTCTTTCTCATACTCGGCGTGCTTTTCGATGTGTTTTGATTTCAAATGATTGATCAGACTTATAGTGCTATCGCTCTTAGCCGAAGTACCCCCTCTAGAAAGCTGAGCTGAACAATACATGCATGTCGCTAATTTCGGGTCTTTCGGGAGATTTTGAAATGCCTCCATACCGCTGACATGTTTGCTGCGTTTGGCTGCGCCTGGCTCCTGCATGGGTGCTATTTGATCACGCCATCAAAACCGTCATTATTCGGTAAAAAAAATCCGGCCTTTTCATTTATTCGGCCGAATACCGAATATGTGTTTTTTGGCGATATTCGGCCGAATAACTTCGGTTGCCGAACATTCGGTGCATCCCTAGTGATTACTAAAGCAAGCGCAGTAAAAGAGATTTTGTGACGATCTTCACCTTGGTGGTATTCACTTCATCGGAGCTCCCACTGGCAAAAACATAAATCGGCGTCTATGATCATAAGAACCATATCGCCAAAGGAAGAGGATCGCGGGGGAGAAGCTGGATTGAGTTGTCACCGCGGTGGACGTCGGGGCTCAGCGTTCCCCCATCGGGGTATATTTGTAGCTACAACACAATGTTCAAAAGTCCTTTGTCCCTCATCCTATTGCGGTGATCTGCGTCTCGGGGCCCGCGGACAAAAGGTGTCAAACGGAGCGTTAGGACTCGGCCCGCCATGTTCTCCCGAGGCTGCTCCTAATCCTATTACTGTCGGCTGTGGAGGAGTATGGATCCTGGACTCCCTTCATCTAGCACCATTAAAGTCTAAGGGGGCCCTGTGTGTTTACCCTGTGTGTGTGTGTGTGTGTGTGTGTGTGTGTGTGTGTGTGTGTGTGTGTGTGCGTGTGTGTGTGTGTGTGTGTGTGTGTGTGCGTGTGTGTAATTGCATTGTAAGCTACTCCTTATCCACGTTGTCATAATGTGTTATCCATTGATGCGGTTCAAGGTTTCCCGTCTTGTCGGGTTTGCTGCGGGCGGGTGGACGTTTCAATCCCCAGCTGCCGGACGCGTCAGCGGGGAAGCTTCGTCCTGTTAACGTCCATGTTTCCATGTGGGAGAGTTTCATGAAAAAGGACAGAAATTGATAGATGTCGATTGATTTGATTGGTTGATGCTAGGCTAACTGTGTGTGCTCATCGGAAGAGAATAGAAACGAGACCGACTTGAGGCCCGGTGGTTTTGGAAGAGGGGGATTTCTAACCTGGTGTGCCCAAATGACAAATAAACCCTGATGTATCTCTCCATTTACACCATTTTACATTTTAAATTGTGTATTTACATCTTAGTGAATTTAACATAACAACAAAATACTGTGACTGCCCAGAAAACAGATGAAACTAATATAATAAATAAACTAACTTCCTGTCCGGTACGAGAGAGAACGTGACGATATAACATCCAGGACGTTTTAGAAATTGTTCCCATGTTGAGAAAAATATGATTCATGGCCCCGCTCAGCCTGAAGGGCCTCCCGTCTCCCCCGGGTGTCTCTTCACCCAGCCTCCTGAACGCTGACCAACGTTGAGCCTGTCAGATGCTGAGCACCGTTGGGGCCTGATGCAGGGGAGCCTGGACGCTGGGGGGCCCCACACTCCCTGAACCCCACGGCCCTCCTCTCTCCCCTCTTCACCCCCCCCCCCCCCCCCCTCCCCCCTTTCATCTCACCGCCCAGTTCAATGTTAATGTCCGGCGGCGTCCACTCCCCGGTCATCTCCCTCCCGCGCCGGGGAAAAAAAAAGAAAAAAACCCAGAAGAGAAAAGAAAAGGACGAGAAAAAGAGAAAGAAACCCAAATCTTCCCTCCTTCTTTTCTCACCCTGGCCTCCTCTTGTGTGCTGTCCAGCTGGCTGTGACCCCCCCTGACCCTGCGACCCTCACTCCTGACCCCTGGACCCGTTCCCACGCCACACCCCTTTTGTGTCCACCTCGCCATGGCAACACCTTGGTCACCGCTGCTGCCACGGTAACAGATGGACAGGGGGGCCTGGAAATAACTTCATTCAGCCCCATGGACAATCCAGCCTCACCCCCCCCCCCCCGCCCCCCTCCTGCCTGCCTCACACACACACACACACACACACACACACACACACACACACACAGTGCCCCCAACCCAACTTTGACACCCCCTGCGCCACATTCTAACACCCCAATCCCCTTGGATCCCTCCGCGGGGCCTCGCCAGACCCTGATAGAGTCGTTACCACCGCGGTCCCAGATCCGTCCCGGCGTGGACCGCGGGCATCGTCACGGAAACGAGGAAACGTTCCCGGTGTCGCCGGTGCAAAGGCAACGCGGCGTTAAAGTCACCCACACACCCCCTTTTGTTTACTCACGTCCTCCCAGAAGAAGAAGGAGTTGTAATGTAAAGACACCGAGCCGAGCGGCAGGGGATCCACCGGCTCGCCCTGGGGGGATCCACTGGCTCACCCTGGGGGAGGGGGGGGGGGGGGGGGGGGAACGGCTCGATACAGTGCGGCGGGAAAATGAAGCGCAACAGTTTCACCCGCTAAACAGCAACTAACCGCTCAACAAGGTGGTGTGTGTTGTTGTTGTTGTTGTTGTTCTGCCGGATGGGGGGTCCGGGGTGGTGGAGAGGACGCGCGCGCACACACACACACACACACACACACACGCACACACACACACACACACACACACGCACGCACACACACACACACACACACACTTGTGTTGGTAAAGAGGGTCTGGTCCTCTGTGCTCGTCTCCCCGCCGAGAGCAAAACAAACAAGTAAACAAACAAGATGGCCGACGGTGGGAAACAAGTCAATTCTCCTGCCGGTTGCCGTGGCGACGCCTTTGACCGACGTGATGAAAATGAGAGATGAAACTTTTTGGGGTCGAATTTTCATCTCCTTCTGGTTCGTTTGTCAGTCCTGGGAAAGTTTGATGGAACTCGACTGTAGATGCTTCAGTAGGGCGGGGGGGGGGGGTTGAGGGGGGGGGGGGGGGGGGGGTTGGGGGGGAGGGGGGGGGGGGGGGGGGGGCGCCACAGGCAACCCGCCAAAACCCTGAACTGACCATTGAGACGAAATCACACAAGCGAAGCCACTTATTCAATTTTTGGGATTTCATACCCCCCCCCCCCTCCATCCCTGCATGCATCTGCATCCCACTATCTGTCCCTCTAGTTGCACCCCTCCCTCCCTCCCTCCCTCCCTCCCTCCCTCAACACCCCCCCAACACACACACACACACACACACACACACACACACACACACACAAGCCCCCCCCTCCCCTCTGCCTCTCGCCCAGTTCATTGTACCAAAGGAGATTTTCTCCATTGAGGCCCAGTCTCTTAGGTAACCCCAGCGCTGCATGAAATGAGGAGAGGGAGAGAGCGAGAGACACAGAGAGAAAGAGAGAGAGAGAGAGAGGGCGGGGAGAGCAAGAGAGAGAGAGAGAGAGAGAGAGAGAGAGAGAGAGAGTGAAGGAAATGTAAAGGCGGAGGGAGGGCCGGCCAGAAGGGGTTGAAGAAGGAGAGAGAGAAGGAGGCAGGATCAGAGGAGGCAGAGAGAGATGGAGGACGGACGGACGGACGGAGGAAACAGACGAGGACGTGAGGATGAGCCTCGTGGCGGGGAGGGATCTGGTCTGATCTGGTCTGGTCTGATCTGATCTGATCTGATCTGATCTGATCTGATCTGATCTGATCACATGCTTTCTTTTTTGCAGTAATTCTTGCTCCACATGTCAGGTCGTCACCCCGCCGGGCTTTTGTCTTCTTGTCTTTCCTCTCATCGATCTACATCCACCTGTTACACCATCATCACACCGGTACTGGTGGTACTGGTGGTACTGGTGGTACTGGTGGTACTGGTGGTACTGGTGGTACTGGTGGTACTGGTGGTACTGGCGGTGACCCGGGGCCTCGAGGCCTTTCTACCACCGGCCTGATTTACAGCTGACAGGAGGATCCTCTCTGGACCAGATCAACAACGCCTTTACTGAGGAAGCTTTTTGTTCGGTTGTGTGGCGATCCAGGTATTTCTCCGGGGGAACCTTGACCTCCTGCGTCTTTTGTGGGCGTTTGCGAACAAAAAGTAAACTCTGCGTAGAAAGTAGAAAGTAGAAAGTAGAAAGTGTGTTTTCTCTGCGTTCGCCGGTTCAGATCTGCTCCATGTTCATCTTGATGGTTTTCTCGTCCATTGAAAGGGTGAGCGGTGAAGGGACCCCCCCTCTCTGAGGCGCTGGCGTCCTTTGTGGCCAGGCAGCACATGGGGCCGGTGAATAGGCCCCGGTGGGCCCGGTGAATAGGCCCCGGTGGGCCCGGTGAATAGGCCCCGGTGGGCCCGGTGAATAGGCCCCGGTGGGCCCGGTGAATAGGCCCCGGCTCACCACAGACGGGGCTCCCGCAGGAGGAGAAAACACCTCACAGAGAGAATCAGATGAAGAGAAAACGTTGCGTACAGCAAATCAGATTAGGGCGAGTCGGAGCTTTACTTTTTCGGGTTTCACTCCCCCCCCTCCTCCCCCCTCCTCCCCCGTCCTCTCCCCTCCTCCCCCCCCAGTTAGGTTGACTACCACGGCGGTGTCGCTGAGTTATCATCTCATCTTTTGTCTGCTTTGATCCGTGTGACCGTTGGGGGGGGAATCACTTCTGCTTTTGTGCGGGGTCACGCCGCCGGGCCGGCACCCCTGGGTGGTGACCCCTCCGTTCATCATGGTGTCACCCACACAGAGGACGGGGGTGAGTTAGGGCTCGCTCTCTCACTCTCTCTCTCTCTCTCTCTCTCTTTATCCTGACCATCCTTTCCCTCCCGTCCATCCGGTACGTGCTGACCTGAGGCGTCCCGGGGGGTCAAACACTGTTATGGCGCCGAGCTTCGGCGTGAGGAGGAAGAGGAGGAAGAGGAGGAAGATGAGGAAGATGAGGAAGAGGAGGAAGTGATATTTGGATGGAAATTCACCGTTCACTCTCTCTGAGGTTATTGAATTGAGACTGAATTGACCTCAGCAACCTTGGTTCTCCGGCCAGACCGCCAGACCGTCCAAGTGTGTGTGTGAGTGTGTGTGTGTGTGTGTGTGTGTGTGTGTGTGTGTGTGTGGGTGTGTGTGTGTGTGATAACCGAGACGGGGGGTCCGGAGCTGATTGTCCAAACGCAATTCTTGCGTCTGCCTTGGTGAAACCAGGAGTTGTGGATGGACATCACGCCCCTGACCTCCGCACAACGCCGAGGGACGAGACGAGACGAGCGGGAGAGAGAGAGAGAGAGAGAGAGAGAGAGAGAGAGAGAGAGAGAGAGAGAGTGTGTGTGTGTGTGTGTGTAAATGTAAAGCCTGTAATAACCCCTCTTGACATTTCTGGAGGTCGGCGTCTCGTCCCGCTGCCAGGCCGGCGCGGGGTCAAGACACAGCGACCCGGCTCTCCGGTCAGACGAGGTGTGAGCTGAATGGCCCCCGGAGGATTTGGTGTTTCTGACCCTCCGGCTGGCCGGTCTGAATGGACGCCGGCGCCGGCGGCAGGTGGACGCTGCTTCGCTTACACACTGAAATCAAAATGTGTCTTTGTCAAATTGCCAAGCGGCTCGCTGTCCTCAGCACGAGTACAAACCACATGTTTGTTTCAGGAATGAAGAAAATAATGTTTTTTTCCTCTCTCTTTGTCGCCAATGTGACATGTGAGTTTTTGAATGTGTCCGGTTTGCACTCAGAGCCTCGCTGTCGCCTTTCAGCGGAGAGAGAGAGAGAGAGGCTCGCTAAGACTGGAGAGAGAGAGAGAGAGAATGAGAATGAATGAGGGGAGGGACTCTCTCTGTGTGTGTGTGTGTGTGTGTGTGTGTTCGCCTCTCTGTGTTTGCCCCTGTGTGTGTGTGTTTTCCTCTGTTTGACAAAGTTCAGGGGGCCAGAGAGAATAAGAGAAGCAGAGGATTTATATAAGGTAGAGAGACACAGAGAGAGAGAGGGAGAGAGAGAGAGAGAGAGAGAGAGAGAGAGGAGGGCAAGAGGACTTTTTTTTGGAGGGAAAAGAAGACAAGGCACTTTGAAACGTGTGTTGAGATCGTCCGCTGCTTCACAGCACGAGAGGCGTAAATTGGTGAGATTTATAGATTGAAACTGCAGGAAGCGACAACCCAGTCTGGGAAATATGTATAGGGAGAAAGAGAGAAAGGGTAGGGGGGGGGGGGGAGAGAGGGAGGGGGGGAGGGAGAGAGAGAGAGAGAGAGAGGGAGGGAGGGAGGCTGCATTAATATGGTAATGGCCTGAGTGAATGCACAACAGGCCCACTGACCAGGCTAATCACTGGTGGACACACACTGGGGCTAATCCTCCACACACACACACACACACACACACACACACACACACACACACACACAGCACACACACACACACACACACACACACACACACACACAAGCTGTTCTGTGTGGATCAGATTGTTGGTCTGTTTCTGTTCCCTCCACTCCTGGTCTGAGCGTTTCTCCTGGACGGGAGGAAGAGGAGGAGGAAGAGGAGGAGGAATATCACTCCTACGGGGAACACGTGTCCGTCATGTGTGTGATGTGATGTAACGTGTTAAATCATGATTCTGATTATTTACATGGCAGGGAAGAATATTAGAGCATGCACATAATAAAAAAATAAAACAATGTTGGTTTTGTTCTGTTTGTTTTTGAAGTAGCACGTCGGAAATAAACAAATGAACAAATATAGCTTTTACTTTTTAAAAGACAAATAAAGTTGCATCGCTTTTTCCAGCACCAATTGCTGTGGACACCAATGCATGATGGGTAGGACCAGCATCACCAACAGTAGTGATCTAAGTTATGAAAGCAGAGCATTGTTTCATATGACATAAATAACTAAACTAACCTAACTAACTAAACTAACCTAATTAACACACTAAGCCTGAGATTTTTGTCATTTTTTAATAATTGCAGCAGAATGTATTGATGCTTCATTGCCATTAAGGGTGTGTTGTGTCATTGTTGACCACTAGAGGGGGGCAAAGCATCACAAACGCTGCTGAAACCTCTCAGCCTCCAGGCACAGGAGGTGAACCCAACAGGACCGGCCCAAAAAAACCTTTTTGTCCGATAGCTGCAAAATATAGCAGCTACAAAATGTAGCCGCCATTTTCACTGTTTACCTGCCAGATAGATGTTTAGAGTACATCTTCAGGGTCAGTTAGAGCAGGAGGTGCAAGCCCTGGTCATAGTGGACATCTAAATATTATATAGAGTATAAAGTTTTAAAGAGAGATTCAGAATTTCAACATTTTTTCTTTTTCCTGTTGAGCAAAATAAAACATATTACTCAAAAGGGGCTGCATCCTGTGATCGCTTTCAGATTGGTTGCATCGGTCTTGGACAGAAAAATGAAAGCTAACATAAAAACTATTTGAAGACAGGACCAAGACCAGGCCCAGTTCGTATTAAGTCCCAACTGGATCACCAGACTCGAGAGACCACTGAGGTTATGTTCAATTTTCACAGCCGTGGAGTCCTTACAGGAACTGACGGTGTCAAAAACAAACCATAAACATAAAAGGCATCACTTCCTGTCTCCGAACAGGAAACGTAAACGCTCTCGTGACCTGACTAGAGGTTGATCCCTGCTGAGTTATATCAGTCACCAACAGGGAGTAGCAAAACGTCACACATCATTACTTTAAACCCCAGGATCAGTGCAGAAGTGCCCTTGAGCAAGACACTAAATCCCTTCCACCTCCAGATGCTCTCTCTACGCCCTCAGACAGGTTCGGCATGGCTTTCCTCTGTAAGCATTTATTGTTCACATAAAAGATTCAGATCGTGACAGAAAGTTTAATTGAATCTCAGATATTTCGTTGCAATTCTTTCATTCTTTCATTCATCCTCCTCCCCTGGAAGGTCGTGGTTTAGTACATTTAGTATTTAGTACATTCTGGATGAACGTGCAGACACGAGCAGAGGGCAACATCTCGTCCATTATGTTCCAGGAATCAAATAAGGTTTTTGTAAAAGGCGGGGGATCCCGTTTAATTCCTGGAGGTCGGAGGTCAGGGTCTGCAGACCAGCACCATGGAGCCGGGAGGGATCCGGTGTCTGGCTCAAGGACACTTCAGCAGGGCTTGAACCAGGACACCATGACATGACACCCTGCTGCCTCTACACTACATGCATGCGTGGAGAGTGTGTAGTAAAAATGACTGAAACATACAGGCATGTTATGCAGTAGTAATCAATACCAAATACATGCTTACACGGGGATAACCATGTGAATGAAAACTAGCACAGCACCGGTTACACGCCTGCCTGCTGTGGGCAAAATAAAAAACAAGAAGTAGAAATAACATACAACTTAAACAGAAACACACAGGGTCCAACTACATGTCCCTTTTTACATTAAAACATATAAATGATGGAGGGTGTTATTTGAAACACACGGATCCAAACCCGATGCTTCTAATTCAAAGGAATGATCTCAAAACCTGTCGGCTGTAACGTGAAGACAAAGACAGACGTTGCAGTACAAAAAAACTAAACTAAAAAAACTAAAAACTAACTAAAAAAACAACTTATCAATAGAAGAGTGAATGGATGAATGGTACCAGTATACAGAATTAAAGAATGTAATGGTTGAATGAATGTGAAAGGGGAATGACGTATCTAAAGTGCAGGGTAATGAATGAAGGTAATCCGGTTGCAGATCCATGTTTTAATTCACAGTCTTTTCGTAACATCAGCACATTCTTGCCCTTCTGACAAGACTAATAAATATACAATTATCACAATTGATTTGCATTACTAAAAAAAAATAGATTCATAATTCATTCATTCATAGGGGCTGCAAAATACACAAACCAGCCATAGTTTGTTTATTTAACAGCAGGCTGGTAGACAATAGCTGTTTCAGCCTGACACACTGAGCTGAACTTGTCTTGACCTCTTGACCTCTAGTGCTGGATGTCACTCACTCGCCCAGAGGCATGAGACCTGCAACATGACCACACAACCCTTCTCTTGTCTTGGCCCTGGCGAGCCAAACGACATGGTTTTGCAGTGATTCGTGATGTGGAGCCCCTGTGACTGTAATAGAGCACTAAGCCAAATCCTCCACCATCATCATGTTTTCATCCTTGCAGGGGGAGGGAGGGTTGACTACGAGGCAAAGTGGGGGGAGAGACAGACACACACGGGGCCTAGGCACCACATCTTTTCATGCGAAGAAGCGGTGCCGTCAAAAACGTCAGTAATCCATATTTATTTGTACCAAATATAGATTAAATAGTTTGGCTGTCTTACGGGTAGGGGGATTTGATAGAAGCGGAACAAAACACTTGACTGGTTTGTTCTCGGTCCTCGCTCTCTGCTGCAATGCATCTGAGCTAGCTAGCTAGTTGGCTAACCTTAGCTACAGCGCTGGGCTTGTTTGCTAACTGAAACCCGACAGAGCGAAATATCCTAATAAATATAGGCCTGTTTGTTTGCATCGCCACGTAAAGTAACATCATCCGTGATCTTAAGGGTGTGGCAAAACGATTGTTACTCTATACTTGGTAGCACAGCTAACGGTAGCTGACTGGTTTAATGTAGGTGTTTCAAATATACGCTAGCTAACGTTAGCTAGTTTACGAGCTAGCCGATAGCTAACGTTAGCTTGCAAGAAAGGTGGTTTGTTGCCATCTGTCTGGGGCTCCGTCTATATGCTGGAATAGGACGTTTTCCTGGTTGTGTTGAACCTGATAATACAGTCCGTGTGTAGTAATCGATATAAGGTTTACGATCCATGAAATAGTCGCATTCCCTTCGGTGGGGCAAGGCTGGCATCAGCTGACCAGCTGGCTGCTGTGCAAAGCAATATGCTCGTACATTACAGTATCTAAAATGCAACAAATACATAAACATCTGTATTGACAGACACGCAGACAGTTGATAATCTTTTGTGGGGCTGAATAAAAACCCTTTTGTTGAGCACTTGGGAGAAAACGGGCCTTTTCTATGTCGTACCGTTATCTCATGCGGACCTGTTTCTTGTGCTGGAATTTCAGTCCTGTTTTTGGTCTCCCAAAAACGACTCCGGCCCGGGCCTCAGTCCGCGGTCTCGAGTTTGGTAGCGGGCTGCCGGAGACTGAAGCACGTCGGCCTGTGTAGCTCCCAACCACGGCGTCCAACATGGGAGACAGCAGAGGTGAGGAAATACCTGCACTCACGGTGTTATCAGAAATGCAGCATTACGATACATTATAAAGCATGTCTGTCACACATCACACCTGAACATGTATATTGATACGACTGTGATGAATGATGCTTCTACATTTGCTGTCACATCTGCTGAAGAGACACACTCATCCTCATCGAACACACAGGTTCTGATGACAGCAACAATAACACATCGATTAGCACAGAGGATGTTTCAGCTTGGGACGGCTGACCTCTGACCCCGTCTCCTCCAGAGAGGCTGCTAGGTCCATCAGCTGGTCTCGTAAAGGTCTCAGAGGAGATTGATATTTTTATATCTTTTTGTGTTTTTTGGAATGAATTATGTCCACAAAGGTGATATCCTCTTTCAACATGACGTGTTACTACCATGCTCTACCCATGTAACCCTGGCAGTGTTAGTGCCACGCTCTACTCATAGAGATATACAGGTTGTTGTGATTGTCACTTAGCTTTTCGCCGCACTATTCAGCCTGAAGTCACTATTTCTAATAACGGTGCCAGTTGGTGGATCTCAAATAGGTGACATTTTATTGGGTCAGAATGATGGACTAGGAACAAAAATGTCTGAAATGAAACATGAGGGGAGTCATCCTCCTAACTGGGACTCCCTTTACGTTCCACCGTGTTGTCATTTTATTCCTTGAGTTGTTAAATATCCACGTGTGAATGCGGCTACTGTCCCTCGCCGTAGGTAATTGTGTGAGTCTGACACCGGGCCATTCTTTCCAGCGTGTTCTGATCAGGAAAAACAACCGAGTACACAGCCTGAAGCAGCAGACGACGTTGGCACCACGCAGCCAGCAGTAGAAGGAAATGCACTGCGGCAACAAACGATAAAACGATCAATGTCGTAAAAAAAAACTAAAAAAAAACTCGACAATCAAGAAGTGTGAGATGGACTGGTCGGGGACAGAGAGGGGGAAACCTTCTGTAAGACCTGCCGCCAAAGAATAAAGATAAATAAATAAAAATAAAAAATCTTAGTGGTGCAAATAATTCAATAAAATTCTCCCTTAAAAAGATCAAAATTTCCTACAAATCAGATCAAGAGGGCAAAAAATCCCTCCAGAAAAAGATACTGGGGCAGCAGCGTGGTTAAAGCAAGCATCCTCCCTGTTGAAGTGTCGTTGAGCAAGGCACTGACGAGTCTCTTTCTGTCAGATTCCCGCAGCCCCGACAGCTCGTCGGTGTCCTCCCCTCCGTCGGGCCAGCGCTCCCCTCCGCTGGTGCCCTCGGCCGCCGCCTCCCTGACCTCCCTGCCTCCCATCACCACCACCGGGGTCAACAGCCCCATCAGCAGCATCGGCTCTCCCTTCTCCGTCATCAGCTCCTCCCTGGGCTCGCCCTGCCTCCCCGGCACGCCCTCGGTCGGCTACGGCCCCATCAGCAGCCCACAGGTGAGCGGGGGGGGGTTTGAATATGTACAGTACAAGAATACCTTTGAGCTATCTGATCTGAAGGACCCTGTGTAATTGCAGTTGTTTGTGACTGTGCAGCTCTACTGTACTAGCAGGCAGAACGGATCCATCAGCCTGGTTGGGTTCAGTTTCATCAAATCCCCCCAAACAGGGAAAATAACAACAGGCAGAAAATACAATTTAATCACTTCAGTATCAGATATCGGCCAGTTATGTTTTCAATTTTTTTAATTCATGTTCAGATGATGTTTTTGTAAACTCATGATAACGTATCCCAGAGTTTTCCTCCTCTATCACCTACTGACCCACCCAACACAATTTCATCAGTCTGGGTTTCAGTGGAGAATTTCAGGATCACATGATCTGCATTTTGAGGATTTTCCACCCTGACAAGAATAAAACTCTGTGGAAAGACAAGTAGAGATATTGAAGATTGGTACAAAATATCGGTATCAGTATTGGCCAGTGTGTATCTGTCACCTCAATCCTATCTTATTTTGATTTTATCCTCTACCTCCACATGTCCTCCCTCCCTCCGTGTCTCAGACGAATGTTGGAGCTTCTTCTCGAGCTTCGTCTCGGTCATGTCGCCGACGACTAAAATCGTATTATTTGTACCCGGGTGACAGTCAGCGGGGAGCTCTCTCCGATGAGCTTCATTTCATTATGTTCTAGTCTAGGATCATAAAACACCTCCTCATCCTAACCAGATCCATCTCTCTGTCCCGCCTCCTGTCAGATCAACTCGACGGTGTCCATGTCGGGGCTTCATGCGGTGAGCAGCTCGGACGACGTGAAGCCGCCGTTCGGCCTGAAGCAGCTGTCGGCCCACAGCCCGGGGCCCATGCTGTCCCAGAAACGCCTCTGCTCCATCTGCGGCGACAGATCCTCCGGTGACTAGACACCTCAGATACACCTCCTTTACTTTTCAGTGTGAAAGTGGGTTAGGACGCCCGACGCTCCAACACAAAACAGTTTTAAAGACCAAAAGTGTCTGTCGGAGACATCAGTGTTTAAACTAGATCCCGACCTATATATCGGTTTGGCCATTTTTTAAGACTTTTTTGACAACATCGGGATCGGTAGTTATACAACCGATGTGTCCCGATTTTTAAATAAGTATAATAAACCAAAAAAACATTGATTATTTATCCTTTACTTGTCTGTTTGAACGTTGTAATTGCTATTTACTAGAATCATCCAGTAGAGGGAGCTGTAACACAAGTGTGAGCAGCTGACTACTTCTGTAATACGATCTTTTACTTTTATCTATCAAAAAGTTCTTTCTGTGTTTATTTTTATTTATTTGTTTGCTTATGAGTTCAATGTTCTCAAATATAGAAAATTTAATAAAATATAATTCAGATTGATTTGAAAATTTTGCACTTTTTGACAAAATATCGGTAAAAACATTGTTAATCGGTGGGCTAGGACTCTCCTAAATCGGGATCAGCATCGGACCCAAAAATGTGGCATCGATCGATCTCTAGTTTAAACTTCTTCATCAGGGCTGTGGGCCGAGTGGTAGGAAGACCAGTCTGTAGGTTGATTCTTGAGTTTACTTCCTGTCCCCCTTCCCCTCCCCAGGTAAGCACTACGGTGTGTACAGCTGCGAGGGCTGCAAAGGTTTCTTCAAGCGGACGGTGCGCAAAGACCTGAGCTACACCTGCCGGGACAACAAGGACTGCCTGGTGGACAAGAGGCAGAGGAACCGCTGCCAGTACTGCCGCTACCAGAAGTGCCTGGCCATGGGCATGAAGAGGGAAGGTGAGCGGCGGGGGGAGGGGGTCCCGGACCCTCGGTAGATCAGTGGTTCTCAACCGGTTTCACTTATGACCCCCAAAAACGAAGCGGCGCCCCCTGGAGCCCACGGTTTACTTTTTGTTTTCAAGGCTGTTTTACTTGATTTATTGGAAGAAGCCTTGAGGCCACTAGTGTCCATTATTCCATCAACAGAAGGAAGTTCTGGAACTACGATGAAAATGTGTCCAGGAATCCGTTTTCACCCCATTTCAGGTTGAGATCCACTGATCATCCTGATCCCGACGTGTTCTTAGAGAATCAACAGTTATAATATTCCACTATTGACTAACTAAATACTATAAATGTTACCATGTAACTTGAAGCATTTGTTTTAAGTGACTTTACTTTAAAATGTATGGTATTTAGCAACCAGAGGAAACCCATTTCACCAACTAGCTTCATTATTAAGAGGAAAATAGTCACCAGTCACTAGTTGTCCTACCAAAGTGGCCCGTAGAGACGTCAAGTCTACCAGCATGTGGCGCTGTTTACTTCCCACCCTGTTTAAAACCTTCTAGTGTCTGGGAAACACAGCGGACACGTGGCGACTGTTGTTACTGTAATGATGTAGCTGTGATGTCATCAGTTAAGGTCTAGGGGGAGGGGCTAATCTGCAAAGCCACAACGTGTAGATCATAACACCTTTACAGTAAATGAATCCATGAAGTAGATCAGTCAGTCAAATGTTGGTTATTGTTATTGTGCATTCTGTTGAGGGGGAGAGAAAATGGGTGATGCTGTTGGGGGATAGAAAGAACGAGTAGAAAGTGTTAGAGAGAGAGAGAGAGATGGGGGTGGGTGAGCCTTGTAAACACTAACCCCCTTTCCCCCCCTCTCCCTCTTTGTGTCCTCTCTCGTTCTCTCTCTCCCCCTCTTCCTCCTTCTGTAGTGGTCCAAGATGAACGACAGAGATGTAAGGAGAAGAGGGAGGGAGGGAGGGAGGGGGAGTGTGTGTGTCTGTATGAGAGAGAGAGAGAGAGAGAGAGATATCAGCGTTGTTGTCCCGTAGTTTGTTGCCGGTGTTCTGAGATGGACCGTCGCCCGCCGTCAATCTGCTCCCCTCTTCATCACCGTCCTGCATCCAGCCGCCGTCCTCAACCGGTGCAGGGAGGCGTTTAGTGCCTTGCTCAAGAGCAGCTAGCTTGATGGCAGTGTTTGAGGGTTAGGGTAGAGGGTTACTGACTTGACCCACCCAGGTTACAACACTGCCATCCCCTTTTTATAGCAGCTAACTAGCGGATAGCGCTAACTGTGAGTCCTTCACTGTATTTTTCTCAGCTGACATTTAATGTAAGTAAAGGAATAAAAGGGAGATAAAAGTCAAAGTAATATAATCCCAGTATAACATGAACATAAGGGGAGTGAGTCGAGGCTAGCCCAACCCTTCAGTCTCTAATATGACTGATGAAAAACACGACACTTGAATTATAAGCTGAATAAAAAAAAAGTGAATTTCAACCCGACGACTTTCCTGCAGCTCTTATGAAAGCTTATGAAAGGATTAAGAACTAAATCTGTGACGGTGTTTTCCTGCCGGGCGTGTTTGTTCTCGCGTGGTCCGTCTCAGCCGGGCGGTGCTACTGAGTGAACGAGGGAGTGAAGGCTCGAATGGTGTGAGAGGCTCTGAGCGCCCGTCTCTCTTCTTTCCCCGTCGTTCTTTTCCTCGTCTCCTCACTCGCTCTCCGTCTTTTTTGGTTTCTTTCTCTCCGTTTTTGTCTGCCGGTGTCTTTCTGTTGGACCTCCCACCCGTCTCCCCCTCCCTCCCTCCTACGTATCTTTCTTTTCATCTCCCACCCTTCCTGCTCTTCCCTCGTTCCCTTGATCCCTTTCTCTCTTTCAATCTTCACCCTTCCTGCTCTTCCCTCTCTCCTCCTCCTCCTTCATTCTCTCCCGTCTTCGTCGTCTTCTTTCTCCGTCTTTAATCTTTTCCTCCGTTCTCTTCCTTTTCCCATCCCTTTCTTATTCTCTGCCTCCCCCATCCCCTCTGCTATATTTGCCCCGTTCACCTCCTTTATCCTTTTTCCTCGTCTTCCTTCTTTCATTCTTGCCTCCTTTTCTCTCGCTTTCTCCTCATTGCATCCCTCGTTTCTCCTCATCGCTCCCCTCTTCCCCACCCACATTATCTCCCCCCAATCTTCTCCCCCTTCTCCCTCTCATCCCTCCTCCCTCCTCCCCACCTCCCCAGCTGTCCAGGAGGAGCGCCAGAGGAACAAGGAGCGGGACGGGGAGGTGGAGTCGACCAGCGCGGTGAACGAGGAGATGCCGGTGGAGAAGATCTTGGAGGCGGAGATGGCCGTGGAGCAGAAGACGGAGCTGCATGCCGACGGGAGCTCCGGCGGAAGCTCGGTGAGTAGCGGGTAGCCGGCGTTACCGCACCACACAGGAAGAGGGCGCTGTTCTTCTAAAGATGAAGGGCTTCTGGGGACGGCAGATGGAGGAAGGAGAGAGAGGAAGATGGTAGATGGATAACTTAGTAAAGCCAAAGAGAGATTAGAGCGAGTAGCAACAACTTCTTTGCGACTTTGGTGTGAGATAATTATCAGTTATTAATTATCCATCAATTATCACATATCAGTTATTTTGACAAAGATGTATTGATAAATGTAAGAATTTCTAGGCACTCTTCTTAGTAAAAGAGTAAAAAGCCATTGCTATTTTGGCTAACAGATAGATGGATAGATAGATAGATAGATAGATAGATAGATGGATAGATAGATGGATGATAGATAGATAGATGGATAGAGAGAGAGATGGATAGATGGATAGATAGATAGATAGATGGATGATAGATAGATAGATAGATGGATAGATAGATAGATAGATGGATGGATAGATAGATAGATAGATAGATGGATGGATAGATAGATGGATGGATAGATAGATAGATGGATGGATGGATGGATGGATAGATAGATGGATAGATGGATGGATAGATAGATAGATAGATGGATGGATGGATGGATGGATAGATAGATAGATAGATAGATAGATAGATAGATAGATAGATGGGCACCCTGGTATGTGGGTGTGTGTTGTGGTGAACATCCATCACCCCTCAAACTGTTTCCGTGGTCAAATTTCCCGATCAGCTGAAGGAGTCTCCTCCTCCTCCTCCTCCTCCTCCTCCTCTCTCTGTCCCTCCAGCCCAACGATCCAGTCACCAACATCTGCCAGGCAGCAGACAAGCAGCTCTTCACCCTGGTGGAGTGGGCCAAGAGGATCCCTCACTTCTCCGAGCTGGCCCTGGACGACCAGGTCATCCTGCTGCGCGCCGGTACGCCACCACACCAGACTGTGTTTCTTTACTGTGTTTCTACTTGACCACGGATTCAGCCAGGTCCTTCTCCTGCGCTGGCCCAGCACTAGAATGAGACGTCGTGTTAAGTCTGCCGACATGAAACAACATCCGTTAGTTTTATGTTAAAGTATTCCTAAGGGTTCCTACAGTTGCACGTCTGGAAAATCATTACATTTGGGATAGTTGGAATTGTCCAAGGGTTTGGGCGGTTGATCTGGGTAACTTGGAAGAGATAAAACCCAAAGTTCTGGACGGTCCCAGAGAGCTGGATAAATCAACACCATCCAACTGTTAAAGCCCCCTGAACATCTGACTGAACGTTAGAGGATATTCCTGCACTTTGATTCGCTAACAGCAGGAAGTAACCCACCGTCCTCTCTGTCCCGACAGGCTGGAACGAGCTCCTGATCGCGTCGTTCTCCCACCGCTCCATCTCGGTGAAGGACGGCATCCTGCTGGCCACCGGCCTGCACGTGCACAGGAACAGCGCTCACAGTGCCGGGGTGGGCGCCATCTTCGATAGGTAACACACACACACACACACAGATACACCTGTACTGTTACTGCACATACATACAGACTTATACACACCATGCAGCTCAGATCAGATCAGTGCTATCCAGGGTTCCTACTCAGATCTGGAAATGTGTGTTAAAAAATACAAAATAGGAACATATTTTTGCTCCATCACAAAATTCGACGACACTTTTTCGGTGCTTTTTGAGCCACAACACATTTGAAGAAAAACGTTCATCTAAAAGAGACAGAAATGAAGGTCTGAAAATGGAAGCTGCGTAGGAACCCTGACTAGAGGATCACCTACTAGGACCGCCTACTCCTCCCACGAACCAGACTGACCAGAAGAAGCAGGTAAACGTGGTTTCATCTGATGAATCCACGTCAGTGATGAAGGCGAGAGGTGAGGAGACGGTTAGAGAGGGAGCGTTCAACCTTCAGACGACCTCCACCAAAAGGAGGCGTTCCTTATATTTGGTGTACACGTTCAAATGTACTCTTAGTATCTTGGTCTGAATTGTATGTAGGAGTCTCATTGGTTCGCTGAGAGAAACAGAACAGGGTCCTTGTTTCATCCACTCTGTCCACACTGTCAGTCTGTCTCCATGGTTACACACCGTCCTTTTTCTAATCTGTTCACACATTTTGGTTGCTGGTCGGTCATGACCCGGGGGGGGGGGGGGGGGGTCATGATCGGGTGGGGATCGCAGGAAGTGGAGTCGGGGCGCTGCGTCCTCACCTCTGACTATGTTCTGCGCGGGGCTCTGATTGGCTGAGAGACTGTCTCTGCTTTAGAACTGCCTGTAGGGTGACGGCGCATGCTGGGGAGGCTGGTGACTAATGCTTACCCATAGACACACACACACACACACACAAACACACACACACATATACACACACACACACACACACACACACACACACGTAAAAGCAGCTAGTCCACATTACACACATGCACTCAGTGGCATAGCAGCTATTAAAGCAACTGATAATGTAACTGCTGGATGACGTGGTAACGTAGAAAATCCTTCTAAATGGGTCAAAATGTTTTAACTGTAATAATAATAATATAGACTAATGATGTAATAACTCAAATTATTACATTCTTATTGTTAGTTATTAGATTATTAGCTAATATTCTCATTACAAGATCAATTATGTATTTATATAGAAGTATTAGCCAGTAAATGTATTAATAGGGTGATTTAGTAGTAATATTTTAGCAGGTTTTATTACATTTTCAACCCATTTAAAGGGACATTTTAATTTTTTTACTAAAAGGTTATTACGTTATTGAGCAGTTATGACGTTATCAGTTGCATGTGGAGCAAAGCGCTGCAGGTCTTCCTACCAACCTCTAACCGCTTCACACGGCGCCGCGTCCCTGTTGGCCACGCAGCAGTTACATTGTTATGACGGGATCACGTCTGCAGACCCGGCCAGCTCACCGGGCTACTTCCCCCTCAGCATCGCTCTCTTCTAGCAGCCTTGCTTCTGTCTCAGCATGGCAGCAGTGTGTGGGGGGGGGTGGGGGGGGGGTCACATTCATCACAGAGAGATGTAGTTCAGTGTTGAAGTAATAAGAATATCGTTTTTGTTCTGCATTACTTGAAGCAGAGCGAAGTGAAAGCTGCTTCAGACGCTTTTTCATATTTTTTGATTCAGCCGCTTTTCTGTTTTTTCCATCCCAGAAATTATAATTTAGCTTCACTTTTATTTACAGTTGAAGTTTAAGACAGTGAAGACTTTCTCTAATCATTTTTTATTATAATTATTATTATTATTGATGAGACTCGTCATGTGTTTTATGTGCTTCTGCTTCCCTGCTGTCGTGGAATCGGCTCCAGCTTTTTAACATAACCCACGTTTTGCTCATTTTTATCACATTTGGCTTGGCGCTACCCTGCGGTGTGTTACAGCCCTGGTAGTTCTTGGAAAATCTGGAGTGCATTACCTGAGATCAGCTGCAGCACGTTGTACATTTGTAAAAGGAAAGTGCAATATAACTACCTTTAATAATGTTAGGAAGGAAGGAAGGAAGTGACGAGCAGCTGGCTTCGGTCTGTTCGTCCCTCAGACCCCTTAGTGTTTTATTTATCAGATCTGAAGTTTGGCCCCCAGAAAATACAGTAAACGTCCCGTCAGTACCCAGGAGTCACCGGCCTGTTTCTCACGGGGCCACATGTGGTAGCGGTGGAACAAATCCACTTTGGGCCCTGGGACGAAAAACGATGAAGAATCCGCTGTAACAGTGGTTTGGTCTGTGACTCAACTTCAAATTTGGAAACACAGAAATTGTCTCTATATTTCTCTGGTCTGGCTTAAAGATTAAAGACAGAACACTGTAATAACAATGTAACTGTGTAATAACATTGTAATAACACATTGTGATTGCATACACAGGGCGCACAATGCCGAGGTTGGGGCCATATTTGACAGGTAATGACGCCACTACACAAACACTCACCCCTCCTCTTGAATCAACAGCAATACACAAACACACACACACACACACACACACACACACACACACAACGAGAATAAGCTAAGAGATTGTGGCTTTGCCCTGGGGGGGAGGGGGGGGGGGGGGTATCAACATCACTGGTACTGTGTGGTGACTCCTGTAGAGGGATCTCTCTTCTTGACAGTCTGGTCAGTCGGTTTCGGGACTGCTGAGCCTCCCGGAGGCGTCGTTGGCTCACTTCACTGATCTGAGAACAGCAGTGACATTCAAAGACAGGTTTCTATGTACGGGGTATCTGTTGGTCCGCAAAATCTTAACTTTAAGGCCTATAAAAAAGTATTTTTTCCTTCAGATTTTCTCACTTTCCTGTTGTCCTTTTTCTTCTACTGCCAGTTTAAAGTTTCCGAACTTTATCTCGGCTGTTTTTGTTTCTTTACTTTGTTGGTTTTGTTTTTGAACTGGTCCTAAAATAAATTCTGAGTAGCATTAAAACGGTGAAGTCTTGCGCTCGTCTTACCGACACCTGCGGATACCTTTTGTATGTGGGCGTAGATCAGTAGGCTGGTGTGTGTGTCGCGTCGTACGGGTACCTGTCCTGCGTCGATCTCTGCTCGGGGGACGGGAGACTTATTTGTTGTTCGCCTGCATCTCGCGGTTCAGGGCGACCCGCCAGTGGACTCTTCATCAACAGCAGGCGTCGTGATGATGATGATGATGATGATGATGGGAGTGTCCCAAATGGCCTCCGCTCGCTCTCTAGCTCCCTCCGCTCGTTTCCCTCCCGAGTTACTTCCTGGTAGGGGAGGAGTGGGAGTGAGTGAGGGAGGGAGGGGAGGAAAGGAGTGGTGGAAAAGCTTGTCAGACAGAAACGATGATGATACATCTTACCTTGTGTGTTGTAGCTTCGAGTCAGTTTGGATGTGAAGTCATGACAAGTAACCACACGATGCCGTGATTGAGTCAGTTCCCTCTCTTTCTCCCCTCCCTCTCTCCCTCCTGCTCCTTGTTCCTCCTCTCCTCCATCCATCCATCCCTCTCTCCTCCCTCTCCTCCCCCCCTGTCCTCGTCTCTCTGCAGGGTTTTGACAGAGCTGGTCAGCAAGATGAGAGACATGCAGATGGACAAGACGGAGCTGGGCTGCCTCCGAGCCATCATCCTCTTCAACCCAGGTACGTCTGCAGAGCCTCGTCTTCATCATCATCAGCTCAGTGATATAATAGATGAAGTGGATATAGAGTAAGAGGTCGACAGGCATGTGTTTTATCTTCAGCTGGATGTGTGCTTTACACCAGATGTGGCCCCACACACAAATCAAGATGATCAGGATTACAGTCCAGATTTTAATTCTCCCCAGAAGCTTCTATAAATAATGAAACAGAACAGAATCATTACCACGTTACTGTAAGAACTATAAACATGCTTGAAGATTTTCAGCCTCCACGCTGTGTTTTATTTTGCGGGGAATTTTCTTCTTCTCTGTGTTTTACGGCACCAAACAGGAAGCGTCAACAAATATCCTCCTTGTGACAGGAAGCAACAGGATTGTGTGACATGTGATCTTCATTTTGAGAATCACAACCTGCCTCATGCAACACAGTGAATTTCTATGTCTTGACGATGTTGAATGCCAACCACAATCGTCAGGTCCAGGGAGAGAAATGAAGGAAGTTAGAAACGTGACGCGTGTCGACTCTCCAGAGGGAATTGAAGTGTTGCTTGTTTTCAGATGCCAAGGGCTTGTCCAGCCCCAGCGAGGTGGAGCTGCTGAGAGAGAGAGTGTACGCCTCCCTGGAGTCTTACTGCAAGCAGAGATACCCCGACCAGCAGGGCCGGTACGCCACCTTACAGTACCCTGCATCACACACACACACACACACACACACACCTTTCTCCTGTGTTGGTGTGTGAACTCTCTCTCTCCTCTCTCCTCCCCTCCGCCGTCCAGGTTTGCTAAGCTCCTCCTCCGGCTCCCAGCACTGCGCTCCATTGGTCTAAAATGCCTGGAGCACCTGTTCTTCTTCAAGCTGATTGGTGACACGCCCATCGACACCTTCCTGATGGAGATGCTGGAGGCGCCCCACCAGCTCACCTAGAGGAGCCCGGTCCGGTCCGGTCTGGTCCGGTCCGGTCTGGTCTGGTCCGGTCCGGGATGCACACCAGGATGTCCAACACCGCTGCCGTGTCGTATCGCTGGCTCGCCTCCTGGGGCCTCATTTACTGCAGCACCTGCTGGTTCTGATGTACCAGCACACACACACACACACACACACACACAAAAAATAGTCCTTGTCATCCGTTAATCCCCTTCACACACACACACACACACACACACACACACACACAGACTATTGCACACAGATCTTGTCTCACACACACACCAAAACTAAGCTCAGATGATACAGCTCTGAAAGACCATATGCTGTCTTAAACACACACACACACACACACACACACACACACACACACACACACACGAGCACACGCTCTTTTCCCCATACTCAGTTTTCCACCATCGGGGTTCAGACTCTCTCTCCCCCGTTAATCACTCATATACAGTAAATGTCTTAAGTCTGTTCTAAGTTTCCACACCTTCATCTCAGTGGTTTTACTTCCTGGTTCCACCGCTCGCCACATCTGTGTTTTTACCGCCGTCACCAGCCGGTTAGTCCATGTTCGGTTTCAGCTTCAAATCAGGTGCGTAGCATTTCAATCAATCAACCCGTCAAGCTACTTTTACTTCTTAATGGTCAGGAGACGTAAACATGTCCCGCCCTCCCAGTGACTCATCCAATCCCGTAAACATTTGAATATTTTATGCTTTTTTTTTTAATATTCACGCTGAAACTTGTTAGAGTTTCTTTTTTGAAGTACTGTACTCATGAAATGAGAGGGTGTTTTTTTTTTTTTTTTCCAAGGCATTGAAATCCAGGAAGGGTGCTGGGGTGCTTTGTTGACCGACTCTGTTCCCCCCCGCCCCACCCTGATGCGCACAGCGGGCTTTGTAAGAGAAGAATGACTTGAATTGTATTTTTTTTTAGCTTTTACTCTTCCTCTATTTTGGCAGTTGGTCTACCCAGTCCAAAACGCCTTCTAGACAGCTTGAGGCTTACAGGAAGTACAGCTTCACGCCAGACAAAATAGTATTTGTCCCTTTGATCGCCCCGCCGCCGCCGCCGGTGGTCATTTATGCACTTTTGTGAGTTGTAACTGTTCCTTAGACATGAGCATCTGTTCTGAGACGACCTTGAAGGTACTAACGTTCTCTCATCAATACATCACTGGCAAATCAAATGGGCTGTCACCTCTGCAGGCCCCGCCCAGGCTGGAGGAGTACCACTAGCCGCCGGTCACATGGTGCCACCAACCGCTGGTCCTGGCCGGTTACATGATGCTATTGGCTGGTGAGTCTCGGCATCCACCAGCCGCTGTGACAGGTGGGGACAGTTCTGGGTGTTGTTGACCAGCCTGTACCAGAATTGGTCTGGCTGGTCCTAGAGGTGGTCCTGTAAATGTATAGTCCCGACCAGTATTGTCGGCGCTGGAGGGCCAAACGTGTGGTCAAAAGATTTCGTGCCTCCAAATAATAATCATGATTAACAAGTAATGACGCTCGCAGTTTGAGCGTGATGTGTTTTTAGTCGTTCCTTCGTGCTGCCAACATGATCGTCGGCTGTAGATGAATCGCAGCGCCTGCAAAACCTGAAACGGATCAGCGCAATTTAACGGGCATCCTGCACGTACTGCCCGCCCCCCCGGTATCGTTGCTCAGTGTATACTGGGTGACGAGGCCCGTTCATACTCTCACGTACTCGTGTCATGCGAGGGTTTCACGCAGCACATGACGAACTTCAACAAAATTCAGCTGGTCCGACATATTTGAAAGCCCTATTTATTGCCGTGATCACGGAGGTGTCACCGCACCCAGGGCCCGCACCTCACCTGCCAATACTTCCTGTTTGTCTCGGTAGCTGATTGGCTGGATTCAGTGACATCATCATTTACTGTGATTGGACAGTGTGGGCAGCTGACTCAGAGCTTTGCGGTGAAAACAGTCAAACGCAGCTACAACGCGACCGGCACGTTTAAACATGAGTCAGAACATCTCCGCGTGCTCGAGGGCGAGCAGTACTTGGGTACAACCACCGCTTTAGTCAGAAAAGTATTTAAAGGAGTGTTAGACTTCTGAAGTATATTTAGAGTACACGTTTTGCAGTATCCTCCTACGGGACAGGGGTGAGCTGTCTCTCTACCAGGTGCTAAATCATCAATGTGGTCTTGTAGTTAACGGACTTACACCAATGCAAACACAGAGAGTATGCAAGTGCACAGGCGGATCAGGCAGCCAGTCTTTGAACCTGAGGTCTGCTGACGACAGACTTGCCTCTTAGCTGTTTTTTTTCTTTGCCCATTTATTTTTTTAACCTCTAATTTGTCAGGATGGAAAATGACCTCCAGCCAGATGCTGGTAAATCGTGGCCATGGCTGTTGGTTTGTCTGTTCCGGCCAGTGGATGGGAAGGCTAGCTTCTCAGAGAGGACCCTCGGACCCTCGGCCTCCCCCATGTGATGTGGACTTGGAGGCCAGCAGTTACCTGTGAGACAGGTGGGTCCTTACATGCCAATGAGATGGTCAACAGTGTCTGTTTCTCTCAAGCCGTGGATAGAAAACTCCCACACCAACTGGAGAAACCAGGCGTTCACCATGGTTGACTCATTTCCTCATAAAGCTAGCTGCTAGCATCGCTATAAGCTCCCTATGGCTACAGCTAGCAATCAGCTAGTTCAGAAAGTAGCACGGCGATGTGATTGCTAGCGGTCTGAACGCAGAGAAAGCGTTGAGGCTCGAGCGGAGAGAGAAAAGACCTCCCATGGTCACGGGGATGGAGACCGGTCTGGTCCTCCACCGCTCTCCCGTTTCTTCTTCTTGTGTCGCAGGACAGGATTCAGCTCTTCTAAAAGAAAATCAGGCTGTGGAATGAAATTCACGAGTGCAACTCACGAGGTCACTGTGTAAAGTTTTGTAGTCCTCATAGAGTAGGCTGACTGTTGTACATGTGTGCTTCCCCTTGTGAATGATCGTCCCATGTCGACGGCTCGGCATCTTCTTTTTTTTTGTTTGTTTGTTTGTTTTTTGGACCTTCCTCTGTTGAATGTGAAAGCCCGCCGCTAACACGTCACGTCTCCGGCCGGGGATGGGGAGCGACGGCGCCACCTATCGGCAAATCGTAGGGCGGCGTTAAAGATATTAGTCTGTTAACCTGGACACACACAGCTGTCACACCAAACACTCAGTATGAAAATATGCAACTTCTATCTGCTGTTGTGGAAATAAGGAAATGATCCGTCACATGGGTTGTATCGTGGTTATGAGTTACATGTGTATTTGTAGACTAGTTAACTTCAGATTAATCGGCAGTGAACTCACTCGGCTCTCCCGTCCCTGCAGAGATGCTTCTGTGTTGGTTGAGATGCATCCCGAGGTGGCGGGGTGAAGCCAGCCTGTTCTCGCAGGGGAAGGCGGTCGAGTGTTTTTAGTTTTCTTCAACATTTGTGGTAGAGTTTGTGTGTCCTTGTACTTATATGCACGTGTGTCTGGAGTCTGTCTGCAGCTAAGCCGAGTGTCTTTGGCAGGCGTGGCTGTGACGAGCTCGACCCCGTTAGAGGATTTTGTTCAGCGAGACAACGAAAGGATGCACGGAGGAGTGGGAGGCTTCGTCAACACGACCCAGCCTCCTCTTCCTCCTCCTCCTCCTCCCTCCCCCGACCTTACCCCCGTCTCCCAATCCTTCATTGCTTTACGGTGAAGTTAGCAAACGCTTGTTCCCTCACCCGCGTGGGCTGAGGAACGGCTGGACTCGAACGGGCGTGTATACTGACCCTGTGGTTTGAAGAGGACGTGAAGGGGTTGGAGAGCTGTGAGGCGGGGGGGGGGGGGGGGGGGGGGCGGGGGGGTCGGTGTCCCTCTTCGCTTACTTTACTTGATGGCAGAGCGGCGATGATCTCGGTCGCCACGGGAGACCAGTGGATCGGCGTCGCGCCGCCCAAAGATGCGTGTCATTGCGACCGTGTGCACTCAAGGCAGACGCATGCTGTGACCCTCTTTTGACTGTGTAGCAGTATTGTTGTCGCCATCTTTGTTACGTTTTGGAATCACTCGCTTTTTGAAAAAAAATAAACTAAAAAATGAAAAAATTTGCTTTTTTTGAAATTGGATCGAAGGCTGTGACTGACGCAGCGATCGTCGTGTGGATTAGATGACCGGGCGTTTCTCCCCCTGGAGCAGCGGTCCACTCGGGATCCACCAGGCTCGTCAAAACCACCCTTACTGGTCTAGTTGTATCACTGCCAAACCATTGCAGACGTGGCCGGTTTCAAACGCAGCATCACGAGTCCCCGGAGCTTCGTCGTCAGGTCTGCGCTGATGACCTGCGTGCGCGCTAGCTAGCCTCGGCCCGCGTAGCGCGAGCCACAGAGGGGCCCTGATAGGAATAGAATGACAGCTGGTGTGGAGAGGGGAGGGCCGGTCCGGTGCGCGGCCCCCTCTCGGGTGCTTAAGCTGTACATTGGTGCTTTTTATGGGGCCCCCCAGCCCAGAGATGGGGACGCGAGCCCGGCCCTGGACCGGCTCTCTTCAGATCGCAGTCGGTCCGTTGCAAACGTGTCTACTTTGTTGGTGTGTGGTTTGGGTGTAGCTGGACGCTGCCAGCTTTAAAAATAAATAAAATAATAACCTTCACAATCGGTGTTAGATTATGAGGGAAACCTGTGGCTCTGATGTCAGACGTGCAGTGCAGAGGCCCCCGAGGAGCCACGCCTCCGAGTGTCTGGTTACGTGGGACGACCTCGATGGGCGGGGCCAACCGGTAGAGTCCACGCCTCTCCGCTTAAGAAAGGTTGTCGGCGTTCACCAGTTGGAAGAATATCGCATTGAAGGTTGGAGGAAAAGGGAGCGAGGAGGAGGAGGAGGAGGAGGAGGAGGAGGAGGAGGAGGAGGAGGAGGAGAGGGCAGGGACTTTAAAGAACTGGGGTCAGGTGTTAATTTGTTTAGGAGAAAAACAGAAAAAAAGCTATTTTTCAGTAGATCTAGAATCTTCCTTCGTCGTTTACTTCTTCACCTAGAGAATAACTCACACTGCTTCTTCGTCTTGTGTTCGCTCCATCTCTCCTCCGTCTGCTCTGCATCTTTTTGTTTATTACAAAGTATTAAACAAATACCAGAACTGTCATATCGAAATGGATCTGTCGCTCATTTGATTTTATTCTTGATTTCCCTCTCTCTCTCTTTCTCTCGTTGTCTGTTCTTTGTCCTGTTTGTATCCCACTCCATCACACGTGGAGCTGATTGACTGTTTCGTGTGCTTCGGGGAATGAAAGAAGAAAAAAAAAATGAAATGAAATTGATTTTTTTTTTTTTTTTTTTTTTTTTTTCAGTCATTAATTCTGAATCTTGTTTCTGTTTGTTGTATCATGTCTGAGTAAAGGTTTTAATACTGTAACATAACTGGGTTTTACTCATTTTTTTCCCACACAGCTGTCATGTATTTATTATAAAAAAAATATTTTAGGTCAAATATTCTAAGATGAAAATAAAAACTTCCACTTCCAGTTACACCAGTTCTCCTCAAAACACCTTCTGTAGGGTATAAATGACCTGCGGTGCAGTTATTTTCTTTAGGCCTCGTGACAAACACCAAGCTGCCCTGTAAGATGGGACGTCCCACCACCCCCGCCCTCCATGCCCGGGGAGGACGGGACCTTCCTCAGTCCAGCAGGACCCCAGGGCCCCGGGTGACCGCTGGCGCCGCACTTCCACCTTTCCACCTCTAGAGGGAGCACTGACCTCTTGTCCTCCCCGTCAAAGGGTTCAACTGCCAAGTCCTCCCCGTAGCTCCACCCCCCCACAGGGAGGTCGCTCAGCAGGGGGCGGCGTTTCTCCTTAATACTTCCCCCGCCCCCTCTCTTGACCTTAGCCAATAAGGAAGTGGCAGAACTGATCAGATCACATTCATGGGTTAATTCACCCTTTCTCTGCTGCAGCTTGAGATGCCCATCCAGGAGGGCTGGTGTGTATATGAGTGTGTGTTCGTTGCTGTATAGCTGGACTCTCTCTCTTCTCCCTAGGTTATTTCCTCCTCCTCCTCCTCCTCCTCCTCCTCCTCCCTCCCTCATCTCTGAGCGACCGTCCAGTTCAGTTCTCACAGTAACAGCTCTTCTTGGCCCACAGCAGCTAAAGTATAAAAACCCTTTACAAGGATATGCACAACTTTGCTCGCTAATTGGGTCCTGGAGTGATGCACAAAACTCAAATCACAGCGTATTATCACAGCGAAGTTCATCCATAGGCTGTATTTAAAACCCGGCATGCCTGGGTTTCTAAGATTCTGCTGACATGCAGATTCTTTGAGGCATGTTGAGATTATATTTGCACCACAGCTGAGAATAGACGACATGTATGTGGTCTTTGGTCTGGTCAGTGTTTCTTACCCTATGGAAATGGACACAAAATAGGTTTTGGCCTGCTTTGACTGGAGGAGTGATCTATTTCAATAAGCCTGGGTCCAGGGGTGAGGCTGAATCTACTCCCCCTGGGTCCAGGGGTGAGGCTGAATCTACTTGCCCTGGGTGAGGCTGGATCTACTCCCTCTGGGTCCAGGGGTGAGGCTGGATCTACTTGCCCTGGGTGAGGCTGGATCTACTCCCTCTGGGTCCAGGGGTGAGGCTGAATCTACTCACCCTGGGTTCAGGGGTGAGGCTGAATCTACTCACCCTAGGTTCAGGGGTAAGGCTGAATCTATTCCCCCTGGGTCCAGGGGTGAGGCTGAATCTACTCCCTCTGGGTCCAGGGGTGAGGCTGAATCTACTCCCCCTGGGTTCAAGGGTGAGGCTGAATCTACTCCCCCTGGGTTCAGGGGTGAGGCTGAATCTATTCCCCCTGGGTCCAGGGGTGAGGCTGAATCTACTCACCCTGGGTTCAGGGGTGAGGCTGAATCTACTTGCCCTGGGTTCAAGGGTGAGGCTGAATCTACTCCCCCTGGGTTCAGGGGTGAGGCTGAATCTATTCCCCCTGGGTCCAGGGGTGAGGCTGAATCTACTCACCCTGGGTTCAGGGGTGAGGCTGAATCTACTCCCCCTGGGTTCAAGGGTGAGGCTGAATCTACTCCCCCTGGGTTCAGGGGTGAGGCTGAATCTATTCCCCCTGGGTCCAGGGGTGAGGCTGAATCTACTCCCTCTGGGTCCAGGGGTGAGGCTGAATCTACTTGCCCTGGGTCCAGGGGTGAGGCTGAATCTACTTGCCCTGGGTCTAGGGGTGAGGCTGAATCTACTCCCTCTGGGTCCAGGGGTGAGGCTTGATCTACTCCCCCTGGGTCCAGGGGTGAGGCTTGATCTACTCACTCTGGTTCCAGGGGTGAGGCTGAATCTACTCACCCTGGGTTCAGGGGTGAGGCTGAATCTACTCCCTCTGGGTCCAGGGGTGAGGCTGAATCTACTCCCCCTGGGTCCCAGGCTGAAAAGCTTTGAAAACTCACAAGAAAAGTGTGCCACCATGGAAGGCCTCGCTGCAGCGCCCGGAGTGGCCAGTAGAGGGCGCGAGCACAATGACCCCTCTGTTCCAGGGATGGTGAAGCAACATTAAAGTGGCGCTGTGTTTAGATAAGGCCCTGCAACCCCTCCACCTGAATCGCTGCACAACGGAGTAAGTTGCCCGTTTCATTTTTGCTCAAGAGCGTTTGATGGAAACAGACGTCAATAGGTGGAGTGTGTCTCGCCGTCGAGCTGAATTCTGACGACTGGGAGAAGCTGGTTTTAGTCTGGAACTGGCAAAAGAGTTGAATCTGTGAATCTCAGGACACAATCTTTATTATTTTCAATAGCCATTTATTTTAGATATCTGCTGGGCTGCATGTCGACATCTCAGCATCTTTCTATTCTAGACATCCACTCTCTCTTTCTGTCTCTCTCCTTCACTCACTTCTTCATCTCCCTGCCCGTCTGTCTGTCTTTGCCTGTCTCACCCTTCCCTCCTCATCCTCACTGTCATGTTCCTTCCTTTCCTTTCTACCCGTCTGTCTCTTAACTGTCCTGTTCCTCACCTCCTTTCTCTCTCTCTCTCTCCTCTGTCTCTCCCTCTAACTCCTCCCTCTCCTCCCCTCCCTCGTTTTTTCCTCACCCCTCTCCCTTTCCTCCTATGTGTGAGGGTAACGTTGCATAAAGACACCTTTATACCGAGGGTTAAATTCCTCTTAATTTCTGCCTCAGAAAATGCTGGGCTTCACCAGTTAATGTTATTGCTGAGTGGCGAGGCGTGTTTGAAGTCTTTTGCCAGCAGCTATTTTGTGGCTCCTGTGGGGAGGAAATACCCCACACACACTGATACACACCTGCAGAGGACAGAGCTTTATTGAACTTGTGTGCTCTCTGGACAGAAACGATTTCCATCCATGCCAAAAGAGATGACCTACAGGGTCGTGCAGCAAACCTGATTGGAAGGTCTGAACTCTCAGGCACAAGACTTGGAACTTGCAGCTGTAAAACTATGAACATTTCACATAAATCCTTGACATGTCTTCAGTCAGGTTTCCTTCTTTACACTTTATTCTTGTCTTGATCGTAAATGAGCTCCAGTTTCGAGGTTCTGGACAGAACTAACTCTTCCGACATCAACACACACACGACTAATGGATCCAGTTCTCTGTTTTCTGGTGTGTTTCGGTTCCATTTTTAACGGTCCTGTTAACAGTTCCTGATATTGTGGTCCTTGCCAGGATCAGGGGTACGATGCCCTCCTGGTAGCGGAAGGTGCTCTGTGAAATGTTCACATACTGTCACTGTGGATCACTGTTGAGTTGGTAAACACTCAACAGTCCTGCAACTGTAGCAGGAGGTCAAAAAACAAGACATGCTGCTGATGAAATGCCTTTTCACCACTTACTGACTTATTGAGGCATTTTTGTCTTTATTGGCCAGTTGGGTAGAGAGAGACAGGAAGGATGTCTACAAAGGTCCCGGGTCAGATTTGAACCCAAGACGATGCCGGTACACGGTACGCTGCCACAGACCGCTGACCGCCACCAGGACGCCCTTCTCATCATTTAGACAGGACATCCTTTGTGTCAACTTTCTGTGCATTCATATATTTAGATTTTATGTAGCGCGATGTGCATTTAACCGTCCCGCCTCGTATCTGTAAGGTGCCGAGGCTGTTAAAGGACTGAAACATCTTTGGAAGGACTGGTGACCCCGTTCAGCAGCGCCGAGCGACCGGCCAGCCGCTCTGCCCATGTTCTTCAAGCTGTAATGACATGCTGTGTGTCTGGATGGAGACGGTATCTGCCCCAGGGTACCGCTAGGGAGGAGAGCCTCTGAGCCGAGAGCTAAATGTGGCTGAAACTGAGAATCGGCTGCCGCAGAAACTATATAATTCTACATCTGAGGACAGTTGGTCTGCTTGCTTTCTAATCAAGAACATATATATATATATATATATCTCTGACAAAGAGAGGCTTGTTTCAGAAGGACATCATCATGGTGCCTCATTGGTATCCAGGGATGTGATTGGAAAGCTGCAATCACCAATTAGAAATAAATGGGAGTTGTGTGTCCAAAAGTCCATTGAAATACTGGAAAGAAAAACGAGCACAAGAAGACACACCCCTGCTCGTTGTGATGATGTTGTAGTCTATGTGAAGTACATACCACGTGGAAACCTGTTCAGAAACCAACATGCCCCATACATGCACTTTTCTCTCAATAGTCAATAGTTTGGCGGGTCTTCGCTGTTTGGCCTCGCACCAAAAGTGTCAAGAACCACCATATTATTGACAGGGGAACTGTGGTGGCTGGTTCCTACACCGGTCTGGGAAACGAATCTGATAATTCACAGCTCGGGAAAAGAAGGGAGACATATATAATAATCTTCAGTTATAGAGTCATATGGTTTGGTAGACAGTCATATTACCCAGCTCATGTTCAAACCTCTCCAGCCTGTCAGACTTCCTGTGTGTGAGGAGCATCACCTTACTGCATATTGGACCGGTCATCACAAGGGAAGCCGGGCTGTGTGAGTGTGGGAGAACCTATGAGTCTTGTCTCGGCGCCAGGGGTGAACGTGAGAGGGGGTCGGGGGGGGGGGTCGGGGGGCGAGAGGTCGGGGCCGGAAGAGGGAGGCTGTTATTGTTACTCTGCATCATCACAGTTGCTTCTCCTGCTGACGGGCTCTGCAGTGGCCGGCCTGGTGTTATTGTTGTTAATGGATCCGGATGGGACCGGGCCGACCGGCTCTTTGATGGCGGTCCAGAAGACGGTCCCTAACAACTCTGATTGTTTTCATTGCTGGTTTTCCCTGACCTCCCCGACTCTTTTGTTTCCAAGACAGTAACTCTTTTTTCTTTCTTTTTTTTTTGGGCCGTCTGATCTGATCTGATCTGCAGACGACCCTGACTCTTCTCTCCATCTTCCTCAGCCCCTCCCACTCCCTCCTCCACCAAGTCCTCATTTCCTCTCTTCCTCCACTCTTGATTGTATTTTGCTTTTGTTTTTTTGTTTTTTTCCAAACAGTGGTATATCTTTTGTGATGCCGTGGTCTCGCTACTCTACCGTGGACAAACGAGACTGGTTGAGAAGATTGGTAGCCTCGATGTTAGCTAGCTAGTTAGAGCTGGATAGGGCTTTGTCATGAGAGAGAATGAGGCTTTTTTTGGGTCTTGAAACTCCAATGGAGGTTTTGTGTTTGCAGCCAGATATCTGAGCACCAGTGTTGATATATGAAGATCATTTTGTGCAGGAAGAATCGTAGTTGTACTCTACTGTCACGAAGGGGATCTTGCTCCATTTGGGACCTCTTCCTGTTTTGTGTCGTAAGTCCAGTAATCCAGTAGATTTCCTGTGAAATCCGACCTGGAGGTTTGTGTACAGTAATTATGTCTCAATGACTCTGGTGTTAAAATGCAACACAGCACCTTTAAATAAAGAGACACCTTTTAGTGTCTCTGATCATATACTCAACACACCGATCGGCTCGCAGACGGATCTGATTTGCAGGATGATCTTCGTCTTCGTCGTCTTGTCGTCCTCCTGGTGTGAGCATGTTTATGACTGACAGACAAAACCATCTGTGAACTCCTGATGTGTGTGTGTGTGTGTGTGTGTGTGTGTGTGTGTGTGTGTGTGTGTGACGAAATGTGGTTTCAAAATCGGTCAGGATCTTAAAAGTCTTCCGGTGTGTCCTCAGCCTCACGCACTCCATCTTCTTCCTTCCCTCACATCCTTCTCCTCTTTCTGCTCCCCCTCTCCTTCACCCACCAGGCTTCTCCTCATTTCCTTCTCTCTTTCCCATCCCATTTCATCACCTCTTCAATTCCCCTTTCTCTTTCTCTTTCCTATTTTGTCTTTTCATCCTTTCATCACCTCTTTTCGCTAAACTTCATTCCTTCATATACTCCCAACTTGTGTCTCGTTCCCTCGCTCGCATGTCTTTCTCTCACGTCCCCAGGTTTCGTCTTCTTCTCCTCACTCTTTCCTCTCCTCCCTCAACACACTCCCGTCTTCTTCGTCGTCTCCCTCTCTCCCCATCTTCCTCACCTCCCGGGTTCCTCCCTGCTCCACTACTGTACCCGGAGAGAGAGGGCCCTGGTCTCAGCAGCTTCCTGTCTCACAAAAGACCCCTCTGTTTTCCCCCCCCTGCGTTTCCTCCACTGCCACCCCACCCCCTTCCTCAACACCCCGGTGGTACATTCCCTCCCTCGCCCCTGGTGCATTCCAGATTGACCCCGGCCGGCTGGGCTCGCGGTGCAGAAGCCGGAGATGGTTTCTGTCCATTTTCTGGGATGAGTCGATCTGGTAGCAGTTGAATCTTCTCGAGCCCATCCAGATGTTATTATTATATTAAATGTCAGAAGAGTCGGTAGAGGCTTTGCCAGTTGAGTCTCAAACCTCCCAGTAACCCCGGCTGGCGCCATCATGGAGGTAACATGGATGTTAACATGTAATACGTGACAACGCAATGTTACGACTACACTGACCCTTTGGGAAGTTGGTCCGGTGGTCATCTTGTGTGACGAGAGGATCACTAAAGGTGTATCTTCTTATGTTAGGTAATGCTAGCTGCCTTAACGTACCGTATGCTAACATATTAGCTTGTGCACATACAGAGAGACAAGATGATTTTAGTGGTACTCCTGTCGTAACATGGGAAAGAGACAGTTTCCCCAAAAGGTCCTTTAACATTGAGCTACTTACCACCACTACCGCTACCTTCACAGATACAAACATTAGCTAGCGTGTTACTAGACGTGTTAACAGTAAGACAGTGCTGGTTAGCTGAGCAGATACTAGGATACTAGCAGATACTAGGATTTGATAACTAACAAGTTGACATCAAACACAAAAACAGGTTGAGGCTGATCTGTTGGAGCTGGGAGGTCCATGATGGCTGCCGGACGGCGTGGGTACGTAAAGTCTTGTTATATTTCTAAATGATATCAAGATGTACTGATTCACAATATTTATCACAATTAATTGTTCATGGGTACTTCCACTAAATGTCTGCTGACTTCACCTCCTCGGTGAGAGTTTATTTGCACGGTGCTGAAACATAAAAAAAATACAACGATGAAAAAAGCTAATTTACAAAATAAAAGTCAATATGACAAAGACTGAATTCAGCAGCAGAAAAATGAAACTGTAAGAGAAGTGGGTGTGGTGATGTGTTAGCAGCATGTTAAGGGAGAGAGGAAAAACGATTTACTGTAGCCCAATGTTAAAAAACTAAAATGTTAAATCACCATTTCCAGTGGTACAAATGAGGTACTTTTAAAATAGACAACAAAGAGACAAACGTACACAACCGACCGAAAAGAAAATTCATGTTTGACTTTAATATATAGAGGATCCAGTTCCAGAGTCTCACTTGGTCATTCAGGGACTCTTTAAAAAGTACCATCAGTTTTCACTCAAGTTGTTGATGGATCATCTTGAAATGAAACTCTGATCTCTGAAATGATCTGATCATCTCGGTGTGGATGTGTTTCTGTCATCTATCACTATCTGAGTACATGGTGCCTCACAACGGACGGACGGTACAAAACCCTCCAATCATGTCGGCCAGCTGAGTTCATCAGCCGGTGTGAAAGGGCCCCCCGGAGCGCCCGGCTGCTCCCCTGGGTCCGCCGGGGTCCACTCTGAGGCCCGGCAGCGCCCGGTACAGCCAGGCGTCACTCTAGCGCTAAGACGACCCGCCTGACCTTCTCCTCCGCCTGGCCAGGCCCAGCTGACCGTCCGAGGCTCCGGCCGGGCCTCGCTGCCCTCGGTCACCTCGCCGGTCAAACGGCCGCATGCTTCCGATGCTTCACATACTTGCTGCTTCTCCTCTTTCATGCCCTTTTTAGAAGAAAGAACGCAACAGGACAGACTTGCCTTTCAGTCAGAATCAACGTCTTTCTAAAAATATTCTCCGTCGGGGGGGGGGGCGCTCCCTCATGACCGAAAACAATAGGGTTTTTTTAACGGAGCTGCACGTTGTCATGGGTCCTGGTTTCTGTTTCTTCAGGTTCTTCACCTCAGGGTGCTCAGCAGGGGATCCACACCTGAGAGGCCTGGCAGGTTACCGCACCATTGTGTTTTCAAATACTGGGGGGGAACTGATCAGGAGACTCTGGACAGGTCCGGTGAAGAAGGTACAGTGTGTGTGTGTGTGTGTGTGTGTGTGTGTGTGTGTTCTTGAGCAAGGCACTCAGAGGTCAGTCTTGTTGGTCAGTCAAGGGAACGCCGAGCGTCTCTCTGCCGCGGTGTTTAGCGGTGCAGAGGTGAGGAACCAGGAACTCTGAGGTCCCGCCCGGTGCTAGTCGGTCGGTCAGTAATAGAGATGCTACGCCTGGCTGGCTGCATGCCCCACTCTCCGCTCCATCCCTCCATCCATCCATCCCATCCATCCATCCACCCCTCCATCCACATATCCATCCATCCATCCACCCGTCTATCCATCCATCCCTCCATCCACCTATCTATCCATCCATCCCTCCTTTCCCTCCCCACCTCAGTTTTCTCTAGAATCTCTGTGTGTAAATACTGTTTGATCCCTCCTCACTCTCTCTCTCTCTTTCTCTCTCTTCTCTCTCTCTCTCTCTCCCCTTACCTCGACCCCCCCCCTCCCTCTCTCCCTCTCTCTTTATCAATGGCTCTCATTCATTCCCTCTCACCCTCTGCATGCCTGTGTCTCCCCCACCTCCCCTCTCTATTCATTCCTGTGATTTTTCCTGCCTGTACCTTTCCATGGCCCTAGCGTCTCCTCCCAGGCACTTCCCTCCACCTCCCTACGACTCCCATCTCTCTCCTCCATCTTTGGCTTCTTTTCATTTCAGGGATTTTTGGATATTTGGATGCCGATGTGGATGTGGTGTTTACAGGCTTAGGCAACATTCACTGGTATTTATAAAAGAAATACCATCACTCTTTACAATCCTGGTATTTGAATGTTGGTTAAATATCTATGAAATACAATGAGGCTTTTAATGTATGTCATATTTCTCTTGTCCACATTTTATCGCTCACCCTTCTAACGGGCTTTTATTAGTACGGTCATTATGCACCATCTGGGCAAATGACCTGTAATAGTGAGTAATTGTGCTAAATGGAGTGAATCGTGGTGTTCACCTCTCGCTATATTTAACACCGAGGGGCTGAGCTGCATTCAGCTTCAGCTGGATTAACAAAATGAATGGTCGAGTGTTGAACGCTACAAGGGAAATGCTCACGACTGAGAGAGAGAGGCAGACACACACACACACACACACGTCGACTATTTTCACGGCGTTGACTGTATCAGATCTCGTCCAGAGAGCGGCGTACATACACACTCCCTCACACAGCCGTCATACATAGGTGGGCACGCATACTTCAGAGGTTGCAAACACTCACCCCACACATAGAAAAACACACCGATGTGTGTGTGTGTGTGTATGTGTGTGTGTGTGCCCTCCCTTCCTCGCCTTTTCGTCACCCCTTGTCCTCCCTCCCATCTTCCCTCCCTCCCTCCCTCCTCCCCCCTGCCTATTTCGAGGTATGTGGTTAGCTGGGTGTGTTCGGAGGCCAGAATGAAAATCACTGACCCATTCTCCGTCTTAATTCCCTTTTTTTTTCTTTTTTTTTACCTGGCTTCACACACCTCCAGCAGTTTCACCAGGGCGGTGCGTGTATTCATTACACACACACACACACACACACACACACACACACACACACACACACACACACACACACACACACACACACACACACACTCTTTGACCCCACTGTTAGTGTTGAGTGTATCAGTCCACTCCCTTTCTCCATTTCCTCCCAGCCGTGCCCCTTCTCTGATCTATTTCGGTGTGTTGTGGCTAGCAGGGTGTGTGTGCGAGGTTTGCAGCCCTGCCCAGTAAAATACAGACTTTTCAAGGAAGTCAGCAATATAATATGGTCGCTTTATTGTAATTACAAGGTTCCCCTTTTGGAAATAGCGGACTGAGCGAGCCGCCGGCGAGCACTCGCTGCATCGTCCGCCTCCGTGAGCTAACCCCGTCTCTGGCTATTCTTTCCCTTAGATCCCCCCTCTCGTCATTTTGCTCTCGACCCAGATGTTGCGCTCTATCAGCCGGATATTAAAAAAAACAAAAAAAACACTTTGCATTGCAGCCAATTAAAGCTCTAATGCGCTCTGATTGGCTGGCGTGGCAGAGATCTGTTCCGTGGGTGGCTGAGCCTGGCGGAGCGTCCCCGCAGGAACACCTTGTGGTCTCCGGGTTCTTATAACCCTGAAATTACTGCCCAGCTAATTAGAAGGGTTTATTAATTCAAACATGGCTGACATTGAAGGTAAATGGTGTAATTGAAGGGTTTACGCTGACCTCAGAGGAACCTGTAGGCCACATCTCCTGAGAGCATCTGCCTTCTTCTTTATGTCTGAATATTTCACCTCACCTCTCGGTAACGCGATGCTGCTTCGGGACTGTGGAGCCATATGTGGAACTGCGGTTGGGTTTTGCATTCATGCAATCCCTGTCCTTTGGAATTTGTGGTCCTTCCCTCCTGGAGGTACTCAGCAGATTGTGTGGGTCCTACTGTTGCTATGATCAGGGTTTCTACGCTGTATTCGGTCGAGGCGGTAGGCAAACTAACGAGGAAGCACGTCGTATATTCATATGTAATAACTCTTATTTTACCAGGCAAGTGGATATTTAGCAAACTACAGGATCTGAGTAACCATCCCTTGTGCCACTGAAGGAAAATCCACCCTAAAACACTTCAACACTGTTAGAGACAACATGACATCTAGTCATTATATTTCCAGCACAGCTACAAGAGAGTTTGGTGTCAGCCAATCAGAATCAAAGAGCAAGGGCTTCTTTCTAGACCGACGATCAACAATCATACAGGAGAAATCCAATCCAGGAGAGACCAATTTTTATATCAAAAGCCTCGATAGACCACAATGCAATGCAGCCACAAGTCATTTGAGTAAAGGGCGCAGATGTGATCTGGGAAATGTAGGAAATCAGTAACTGAAGTAGACGAGGCAGGTTGAGAGAAAATTGTAACACATCATCACAAAATAACAGGGTGAATTTCTAAGGCCTGCATGAAATCTTGAAGCAACAGGTGGATGAGAGTGATGGTGTCACTCAGGTTATCTAGTGGGGACCTAGACTAGACAAACCTGCATGCACTGATATTATTGGACAAAACTGTTTTAGCTTATATTGGAGTGATAATCTATGAAGTTAGTTCAGATCGATGACCTATATGTGGTCACAGCCTTCTGTGTTTGTCCTCGTCTCATCAGCTCTGTGTGGTGACGCTTTTGATGAAACTTGGAGGGATGACACATTTTTGTTCTGGCGTTAAAACAAATACTGTGATTGGCCTAACGGGAGCGCTGTGATTAAACGTCAAAAGGCCATGACTGCTACACCGCCAGGTTGATGAAACCTGGAGGAATGATGCATCCTGGTACCGGCTGGTGCAAGGGCTGCTGCATCGTTACACTGAACCCTTAAATCCTGTCCTGTGATTGGGCCTCGGATGCATCCTTGTTTACAGGAGCAGCGTTCGGGAGAACTCCACCGGACCAGCTGGGCGTCCAGTGCCTTGCTCAAGGATTTCATGAGATGATCTGGGAAACTGAACCAGAAACCAACCAGTCACAAGATTATTTCTCCAGCCATCTTTCAATTTCAGGGAAATTAAAAAAAAACAGGCCATGAATCCTAAATTCGCATCATCGTCTCGTGTCTCCGTATTAAGCCAGGTGCAGCAGGACAGTATCGGTGTGATGTATTGGCGAAGCGAGATATCAGTGTAACCCCAAAACACACCAACAAACAGACAAACATACATTTCTGCCAGGCCACCGCCGTCTATTATGTCTGTCATAACAGAAGTGGTGGTTATAATCCTTGAATATGGATCCTTCGTAGAATAAAAAGTGTATACACACACACACACACACACACACAGTGAAGCCGAGCACAAACACATACCACAGCTCTCTTGGGGTGTCTCTTTTTACTCACTGTGGCATCTGCATTCAGAGCGTCGGGAGGCCAGAACCAAACGGTCCGTCCATAAAAAACCACTCGGTCTGCCGTGTCCTGAAACCCCAAACTACCGCTGCTGAGGGACTGTTTCCTGGACCTTCTGATTTAGAGACAAAACCCCTGGGGCTGAAAATAACATCTCCAGTGGTGAATCTGCAAAGTGTGTGTGTGTGTGTGTGTGTGTGTGTGTGTGTGTGTGTGTGTGTGTGTGTGTGTGTGTGTGTATGAAGGAAAGTCACTCCTCACTAGGAATTCAGGCAAATAACACATCGGGTTTGTTCTGTTTGTGTTTACTGTGTTACATGTGCTAGCTTGTTGATTTCTGTTTTCTTCCTCGTCTTTTCTCCCCTCTTCTCTTCTGCTCTGATCTTTTCCTTTTTAATCTCCTCTGAGTACAAAGTTGTCTCTGCTTTTTACATCTGGATATATGAAACTCTGGGTTGTCCATTTTGGTTTTCCAATGGCGATTTTTTTTTTTCAGCAGCTATAAATATTGCCTTATGATTCCTGATGCATAATTGGTGGATGCAGTCGCCTAGTTGATGGTTGGAGAGAACTGGATCACTGCTCCTTCATAGAAGCTCACCCCGGTAGAGGGCTGTACATGTTCACGGTCAGTACCAATGAGCAGAACCTAAAAAAAAAAATGACTGTAATACTTTGAGCGTGTCCCGTTTCTCGACCCTGGAATTTAGCCTTCAGCATCTGGTAGACATGTACAGTATTCTGGGAAGAGGGGAAATGTTGGAGCGCACCTTCAGAAGGGAGCCCAAATAATGCAGAAGGTATCGAGAGAGAGGCTCATGATAGACACTAGGGTTCAACCTATATGGGGTTTTGAAGGCCGATACCAACATTTAGACTGAAGTAGACGATAGCTAATACTTTATTTTGTCATATCCAGTATCTTTAAATGTGTCTATTCTCTGCTCATCTGCTCAGGAACACTCATATCAGCATTTCAACCTCTTTATAGCACATCTGTTGGTGTTCATCACTCTAGTTGTACTTCGCCTGTCACTTAGTTTTCTAATACTAACGCGTGATGGCGGGTCTCAGGTTGGTCCTCTTGCACTGGACTAGCAGACTCTCACAGCCCCTTCACTCCTGCCGCCAGCTACAACAGGGCTTCAGCTTTAAATGTACAGCAGTGTGTGTGTGTGTGTGTGTTTAGTCTACTGTTATGCATTACCTCTTATCTCCGCCTTATGTGAGGTCCTATTGGGATTTTTCCTGCACTTAACATGTCAATGCTTTGTTGTGCACTTGTAACGTGTTAACAGTTAACCCAGTCAGCCCTGTTGGTGAAATAAAAGTAATTCTGATTCTGATGAGGCAAAAACTGGAGAAATTTAATATGATGACAAAAAAAATCAGTGCCCATCCCATACTGGATTAGATCCTTGCAAACAGCCCTGTGTCCCGTTGAAGTGCCCTTGAGCAAGACGCCGAGCCCCCCCCCCCCCCCCTCACTGCAAGTCGCTCTAGGTAAACCTGTCAGCTAAATGCCTGTAAATCCATAGAAGAGAGAGAATGAGAGCAACGGGAGGTATCATGAAAACACCACATAACACAAACATACAGCCCTCCTCTCCCCTCAGAGAGTCAACGACAGAAATAGGGGAAGAAATGAAAGGGAGCGAGAAAGAGCAAGCGGTATAGGACATCAAGGGATGATTATAGTTAATTACTGCTTTCTGGCTATGGAGTCTGCACTCAAAGAAAGTGACTAACCATAGGCTGTGTGGCTCTGGAAGCATTTACAAGGCAGACAGCTGGGCATATAGGACAGCTTTGAAATATAGAGGATACTATACGTTTATGACAGGCAGGTAGGAGATGCGTGAGGCGCTTTGAAATTATGAAAGGAATGTCGTGTTTTAAGATTACTGCTGAAGCTGAGTTGACGGTTACGTCCCGGTGGTTTGATGTCTTCGCGGTGCCGAGCAGACAGGAGAAGTTGCTCGTAAAGATTGACGTGGTAAATAAGGTGGATGAGGTGGTGGTGTGCTGATTATGGTATTGAGTGGTATTGTCTCCCAATTATGACACACACACACACACACACACACACATTCATACATATACATACACATTGAATAAGTTGTAATCTGCCTTTGGGAATGGATTTATTTCATTTAATGTCCTTGTAACACAAAACAAACAGGCTCTAAGCTAAATGACACTGCAAGGATTAATACTGTAGTAGCTTTGGAAACCTTGCTGACTAGATCATTTCCCTGGACAGTGGACAGTCTAGTCCAGTAGTGTAGGGTTAGATTGATATCTATGGGGCTGATATTGGCCTTTTATTAAATATCATACGTCGGCCAATGGTCAGTGAGATCGTTTGGCTACAAAACACACAAATTTGATGGATATTTTATACTTTTATACTCTATACATACTTTACCTGATTTTTGAAACCTTATTAAACCAGGCGAGCTAACCAAGAGCACATTCTTATTTACCTTCTGGGTGCAGTAGACTGAGAGGGAGTCAGGGTTACGTAAACACATTACATACATACACTCATTCACACCTGAGAGCTGCCCAGTGCAGCCGTCCTCTTCTACTGGACCCATACAGTTATATTGTATGCACCCTCCTAAACACTTAACCCACTTCTTTAATCACTGCCGTCTCACTCGTCTGCTCTGGTCTAGTTAGTTTGGACCTTAGTGACTTAGTGTTTTATTTATTACTCAATATTATCATCACTATCATCAGTGCACTCCTCGTTCGTATTCCTTCTTCTGTTTTGCAATGAAAACCTTGTGAACTATTTGCTAATGCAGTGGTTCTCAAAGTGGCCTCCAGCGACCCCCACCAAAATGAAGAATAGTTTAATTACACTATTATTTAATTCACTAGAAATTGTCCCAATTAGAGAGTGTGTGAGAATGACTACTCTAATCCGCACATACAGTGTGGACAGGTATACAGTTTGTATGGTGTGCATCTTGGTACACAACAGGAAGTAGCTAGGCTGTACTTGGTCATCTGGTACAGTTTCCCACCCTGAGTGTGATGAAAGTTCAAAATGGCCACTGTGGCAATAAAGTCCATGAGCAGCACTTCAAGTAAAGTGTTGTTACCCAAACATCTCCTCATATGAGTGTCCCTAGGACAGCGTGGGTGTCTATTTGGGGTCCTTGGCATGGAAAAGGTTGGGAGCCGAGATATTTGACCCATTAGACCCAGTGGGTCCAATAAGGGGTCTGTGACCTGACATGTTATTTAAACTGTCAACATTGTAGATGCCCTGCAGATGAAACAAGTCACTACTGTTAAAATGTCATTTAGACCAGAATTTACTTCCCAGGATTTAGCCTAGCTATCATCAGGACTTTACAAAGTAAATTCCCACAGTGTCCGTTAACTTTATTGTGGAGACATATTGCTGATGGTTCATATTAAGCTCTATGTATTTACAAGTCCGTTACAAAGTCATTTGAAATCAATTTTTCTTATGCCTGATTTTTTGGGCCCTTTATGGTAGTATGGCCACATCTCTCTCTCTCTCTCCCACTCACACGCTCTCTCTCTCACCTGAGCTGATGCTGCATTACACGGCCACGTGGGACTGACCAATCAGAATGAGAGAAGAGCGCAAATGTTTGGCCAAAGGGGCGTGGTCACTGGTGCGGACAGAACGCCGATTGGCTGGTTGAAGCCCCCATCTCTAATTCCGCGGGCCGAGCGGCGCTACACGGTCCCGCTGTCTGATCTACCGTTTACCTGGACGGCCCTTCACCATTTATAAAGCCAGCTTTGTCATGTGGAGGAACAGCCGAGTGCCACGGGTACAAAGTGGGAAATAAAAAGGTGGAGAGCAACATTATATCAGCCTTTCTTGGTAAATCTGGATTGTTGAGTGAAAGAATCGGGAGGGAGACAGAATAAGACTGACCGTGGGTCCAATACGCAACATTGAACCACTAGCTTACCGCTGAAAAGAAAGACGCCATTGTTGTGTGTGTGTGTATGTGAAGTGAAATATTTGTATATCATTAAAAACGCTCAGTTCGCAGTCTCAGCCCGGTCCTTCGCACACGTAGGGCTACGTGGGCCGCGCGCGCAATTACGCACGGCCTCTCCCTCCCTCTCCCACCTCTGCTGTTCAGTCATTCACTCTCTCTCTCCACACACACCACACGCTATCTCACTTTTTTCGTGGGAGAAAGTAAAGAAGGGGAGAGAGGAAGAGAGAGAAGGGAGAGAGAGTGATTCTAGGTCTCTCTCTGCTCTCTCCGCTTTCGGCACTCATACCCAGTCTGACTCAATGGGGCTTTAGCGTTAAGGGGTTAAACGTTAAAATAAAAGATATTTATTCACCCCAAACCCCTTTTAGTGTTTAGGGTTTCGTGCATAACATAGGCAGACATAGGTGACCTGTTAAGGGCAGTGTCTGGGAGAGAGGTACAGACGTCTCCAGAGGCGTGCCTTTTTATTTTTTGCCTCGCAGAAGGTTCAGTCGGGTCCCTCTCGTCGGCTGGCTTTCTGTCAGAGGATAACTTCCACCATATCCTACATTTACAGCTCAACCAGGCCGGCAAACTACTGCAACACTATGGATATTGGAGCTTGTCCCTTCCGGAAGAAGCGGAGACCATGGCGCGTGGACTTCACATCCTTCGCCTTGGTAACCGTGGCGCTCGCCGTGTGCCAAACGGCCGTGGCTCGCGCAGGTAAGACGGTTTCTCTTGTCAACGGTTGTGGTGTTTTGTTTTTTTGTTTTGTTTTGTTTTGTTTTGTTTGTTTTCTGCAGAGACTTGGGCAAGAAACGAATTTGTTTGAGTTGTAATTTTGTCCCACGACTTCTTAAATCGTCGCCGTCCACCTGGATTTACTGTGCGCACTTAGCGTAAAGGCGTCTGTTATCGGGCAGCTAGCGGTAAGTCATCCATTTTCGGACACGTCTTCGTTTGGCATGGTTCTTTGCTTTTCCCCCGCAAAAATTGTGCGACGACCCCCCACAAACAACCATTCAACCGTATTCAAACGTGTTCATGCTCATTCTGTAGCGATATATACATATTTCACAGTGTAACGTCCAGTCTTTTTCTGCTTTTAATCAGACAGCCGGACCCGCCGAACCCAACCGTTACTTGTGTTTTCCCGGCTCCTAGGCCTTGTATTACGGGCCAATGCTGCCGACCAATTCCCTATTTTATCAGCAAATAGTTGTGGAAGAATGGACAAGTGGTGCCGGAGAAACTACACAATAATAACGGGTCAGAAGCATCCGCGACCGGGCTTGGATGTGTGTCCGATAACGGACCTAGGAGTTTGAAGTTTATGCGTTGCATCGGTAACCGTCCATCGCAAGCAAAATATACGTAATAAAAACAAAACAAACGATAGTTACACGGTTTTAGATATACGTTGACTTTGTTCATGACTTTGTTCATTGGATTGTTTGCGACCTGTTCGTGTGAAACTGATAGAATTTATGGTTTTACTGGAAAAGCTGAAATCTCGCCAGAGCTAGCAAAAGTATCAGATCAAGGACGTTACCCAGATCGCCATCCTAACGGTCACAGGAGAAGCAGATAAGACGTTATAGAAGCGTAAAGCTCACCTGAGGTTGGACTGACACACACGAAATAATTTTTTTTTTTATTGAATCCATATTTTTTTTCGTGCTCATTTGGACATGATTTGTCTCTTTTCTCTGTCTCGCTAACTCCCCAAGAGGCCAGCGTGTGGATGCAGCCTGCTAACAGGTGTCATCTCGCCATTGCTGTTAGCTCAGCAGTTCAAATATTTCAGGCATTCGGAGGCTTTTTTGGTCATTCCAAGTAATTTTAAAATGCAATTTTCATTTTTCTATTTATTTTCCCGTTAGCGTATCGTTCAATTAATTAAAGAGTTCCACTTAGTTTTGACAAGATGGTGCCAATGTACGCACAGATGTGCCCCATATCCGGAGGGGGCATGGGGTAGGACGGTGCTGAGAGCTGCTCCAGACACTTTTGAAGAGGTTTATCGTTTAGTGAACTTGTGCTGGCATTTTCTGTCGTCTAGCTGAATATCAGCCTGTGAGTAAGTTGGCCTACAGGCTGCCAGTGAGGACTGCAGGGTTGGTTTGGTGTTTACCAGTTTAGCCTGTGCACCAGTCTATCCATCACTGCCTCTTGTTTCCCAAGGAGGAGGGTTTTGTGGATTAACAGTTTGTCATGTAGGACAGACAATATGGAAAGATTTGCTTCTTTTCTTTGTTAAACAATGTAATAATAACAATAATAATAATAATAATAATAAAATAATAATAATAATAATAATAATAATACATACCCTGGTTAGGATAAATGGCAATGGGTGGAAGTGGCTATAGAAATAAAACTGTCATGTTAACTGTGGCCTATTCTAACTTATAAACCATGTTTAATGTCTTGCCCAAGAGATATTTGACATTTTTTCCCTCTTTTTTTTTTCATTTTGTCACCCCACGCCCCCTCCCCCCAGCCTCTACATGTATAGCATACTTTGCTATCAAGGAATGATCTGTATGCACTGTAGTTCCCTGACTGGCCACTAGTTGCCTTCAGTTAGTTATTTTTAACACAGGGGCTCTATTGATTGACCTGAGTCTACAGTGAACAGTACAGATCCATATGAAGAGTTTCAGCATACCAGTTGAAAAAAGTGACACCTACTCTTGGAAAGTGATTGACAGCACGAAATTAAAACAAATGATGATAGCATTAAAGGACAAAATGATACCACTTTTACAGATCTTCTATATTTTAGAGGTATTCAGTAATGAACTTGAGGTAATGATTTGTTTTCCCCCAATTTGGATGTATATCGTTTTGTAAAATAACTCTTAATATCTTTGCTGTTGTTTTAAAACTTGTTAGAAGTACATCAGCGATAGATTCACCCTACTGAAGACGCGTCTTGCAGAGTGACTAATAATTCCACATGCAAGGTGAATAAAAATATAATAGATAGCCAATAAAGAGAATCGTTTTATACAGAAACACTAGAACACCATTAGTTTACACTGACTTATGAGAGAAAAACAGTGGACAGATGGATCAATGCCTCTTTATTCTCTAAGTTTGGATAAACTGCGGGGACAGTTGCTGGTGGTTATGGACCAAAGGAGCTTTTGTAACATAAATTGCCTCTTTCAATGTATTCTTTGGCCCCGTTTCCAATTTCAGATTGCAAGAGGCGATTGCACCTTCCCGTCGTCTCCCGTGTGTATTTTGGAGGCGGAAGCCGAGACATTTTTGCTTTTTATGAATAGGTTATTATACGTCGGAGCACCTCGGTCGCAGGGGTTTGGGAGTGAATGCGTTTAGTGTCTCCGTGTCTATGTGCGCTTTGTACAGTTCTGTTTGTGTATATGCGTCTGTAAGCTATGGATGTTTTTTAACCAGTCCAGGGTGTGGAAATGTATGCCACATCCACGTGAATGTGCCTCTGTGTCCGACACCTCGGGCCAGGTCGTGTTTCTCATCTAAAGGATGCTTACATGAGGTGGTGCGCAAATGTGTTAATTTGCTTGTAGAAAAAAACCCTTCTTAATCCAAATTTTACCGAAGTGACAATGTCAAAGCGATACAGATGTACTTTAACTCTATACCTTCTCCACTACCTGGAAGCGCGCATCTGGTGTGTTGAGTGTGCATGCGGATGCACGTCCCTGTGATCGCAGTAGTGCAGCATCGCAGATGCTGACGGCCTGTTGGTCTAAATTATAAAGCAGGGCCCCGCCCAGGCAGTGAAAGACCGATTTAGAGAAGAAAGTGGCCTGAATCTTTCATGTTTATTCTCTCTGCCCTGGGAAAATGAGGGCTGTGTGTGTGTGTGTGTGTGTGAGAGAGAGAGAGTGAGAGACAACCAGCAAACAAAGCAGAAAGGCATGAAAGCTGGGTTTTGTTAAAAGGAGGAGAAAATCGGAGGGCAATATTTTCTTGACATGGATGTTCCTCAACCTCATTTCAAAGTGGAGTTCTCCTCAAAGGGCAGCCTGTCTCAATACCGCTAAACATAACAAACCTTCCCCTGCTCTCTCTCTCTCTCTCTCTCTCTCTCTCTCTCTCTCTCTCTCACTCTCTCCCTGGTGGTGAATAGAGCTACTATGTGACTAGTAGGTCCTTAGCTCATACCTGTGACTGTATGGAAGTGTGTGGCATTTTAGTGCTATTGGTCACGTGACTCAGTCTGGTGGGTTTCCCCACGTCCTTTTGATTTTCCTCTGCCTTGTCATCTTTTTCCCATGGGCCTCTGCCCTGGGTAGCATCGCCAAATTTAGATTTATATCACGTTCTTTCATGCTTTTTATTTCATGCTCTCATCCAGAGCAACTTGAGCTCTGGATGAGCAGGCAGGAGTTTAGTGTTTTGCTCAAGGACCCTTCAACAGGACACACATTGGCAGTTGGCTGTCTCTCTAACCACTAGACTAATTTAGCAGCTTCAGTTCATTCAGAAAGGCCTTGTGTTCCACCAAATCAACACAGACTGTTCAGGTACTTGCAGCTGCCTGGCTAGCGACGCTACCATTCTCTCTTAATGTCTGTTAGCATTACAGTGTCATTCATTGTCACAGTTTTACAGTCTGTTGACACACAGCTGAATATGTAAAAATCGACATGGTTAACATTGTGACAGGTTTAAAAAAAAATATAGTTAGCCTTGGTTTTCCAACCATGGAAAAGACAAGGGTTGGGTTTGAATCTAGGGCTGTGATTTGAAGCCTTGATAGATCAGCTCTTCCCTCTCAGAGCCACTAACCAGGACTGTGGCGTAGCTGAGGTATACGCCTGGCCAGAGACTGAAACGGTTTGCTAGATATCCACCCCAAGCTTAGACCAGGGATGTAAATTTACATTGGCTTAGACTGATAAGACCCAGACTGTGGTTGTAAGACTAAAATAGAGTCTGAGCTATGAGGCCTCTAAATGTCTTTCTTTACACGCTCAGGTGAGTGATGTACTGTAAGGCCTTGGATCAAAACCATGACATCCCCTCAAACCATGAACTCATAAAAGCCTTTCTCAGACAAAACCACATGAGCACCATAGACGCAGAGGAACAGAGCGAGCAGAAGACCAGACCGACAAGATCTGTTTCGTAGGTGATGGGTTGGCGGTTTGTGCATGTAGAGATAGTTAGACGTTGTTCCTTCGCAGCGTTGTGTTTTAGCACAAGATGTACAAGGACGGCAGGAGAGGGTGCCAACTTTATAATGACAGACTGTCTGTATAGGATGCTATTCCTAGTCACTGTTATTTGGCTGCTTCTAGGTAGTCAGTGGAGGAGGGCGGGGGAGGAAAGCTGTGTGCTTTTACATGTAAGACTAATGTACATCTCTTTTCCAGACACTCCAGTCTATCCATAGCAGCCCTGGGCCAAATAGTATTTGAAAATACCTTTCATGGTTGGTTTTATCCTGCATTTTCAACACATCTCTGTGTCTCTTTTCAATTCATCTTATATTAAAAGTAAGACATACACTGTGTTTAAAGGTGACACTTTAGTATGTTATCGCAACTTAGACACATGAATGTAACACATCCTTTCATAGAGTACACTCAGGTGCCAGATGGGTAGGGTTTACCATATAGCTATTTGAAGTATAGGAGTATTGAAGTAGCCAGCTTAGGGAAGGATGCCTTTGGTAAGGTTTTCATATCCAGACAAAATAATAATGTCACCCACAGTCCTTCTGCTATTCTGTCTATTTCAATGTGAATCCCATGGCACCTCACCATGGCATCTCCTCCTTGTTTTTTCTGGTAAATTACACCTATAATGATCCCAGAATGCAGGGTAGTTTTGTGATGGGGGGAATTCCACACTGACAAGGTCCCGCTGTAAACAGTGATGATGATAGCTTCTCATGTAAAGCTGGCCTGCTGCTTTTATACTACTCTTTGATACAAGTCTTCTCCTCGCTAGACTCTGAGATGTAGCTATCCTGATTGTCCTGTCTCTAAAGTTGTCTAACTTCAATGTATTGTGAGTTTGGGTGCCTATAAATAAAGGTTTGACCCATGTGGGTTTTTGAAGGCTGATACTAATACAGATGCTTATGGTTTGAAGCTGCCAATAGCAGATATTTTGGTGGTGATATTTACTATATTTCCATGCCAAAAGAAAAACAAGTATTCAGTGTATTCAGTTTTATTCTTGGGGGGATGGAAAAGCATCCGAAACAGTATTTAGACCATTCAGACCATCACTCTAAAACACATGCACTGAAACCCTGAAATGAACAAGCACTGAGGTGAATTTATAAGTCAAATTTCATTGCAGGTTTTACAAACAGTTTTCATGTAGTTGTAGTCAGGGAGGAACCTCCATCTGGTCGGCAGTGGACAACAGTGACAGGCTGATATTTAATTTTTAATAAAAGACCAATATGAGGCTGATGTATCAGTCCAACCTATTATAAATGTTATTTCCCACTTTGCTTACAGTGACCTTTCTGGCTATTTAGTTTATCTGTTCAACCATAGAGGTGTAAAACTGGGTGCCTTCCTTGAAAGTAGGATTTGTCAACCACTGGTGGAGACGTTGTGACTGTATGGAGTGAACCGCTAAGACTTTGCAAACTAAGTACAGTCAGAGCTCCGCTGTGAAGGCTTTCCATTTAGTACAGACACATCAATTGGCTTAAGAAGGGTTTCTAATTTGTGCCCACACACACTGACTGTCTGTCCCATGTGATAGTATGTTACAGTGAACCACTGACAGTGTCTCCTGGTCCAGTATCCACCCTCAGCGCCAAACTAAGACTGTGGCTTCCAGCTCTGAAACCACACGGGGCTCCAGCATGATACACGTTGGCAACGTCACTGCAGTACAGACAGACTGGCACAAACCACATAATGGCACACACATAGGGACAGTAAGTGACTTGGGCACATGCTGGCAGCAACTCTTCAATGGAAGGGAATGTCACACAGAAACCACATTAGACTCCACACAGTAAATGTTGGCGCTGCCCTGCAGTGAGGGCACCGGGTGGGATAAACCACATGGTACTGAGACTGTAACATTAGTAGTGATAGAGGCAGCTGGAAATAGATGTTGTCTAAATGCAAGTTTGTCAGGAATGAGGAAAGGAAAGCTTATTTTTTCCTATTTCTTGACAGATGTGTATTAGTGAAATTGTACGGTGGGGTTTCAGCCTAATGGTCATCAAACTCACTGAACACATAAATGCTTTTTCCATTGTGAACGTCACTGTTCCTGTAGATAGCACATTAACCTTCACACATTTGACTGTGGGGGTAAAGCAGGTGTTGCAATATCTGAAGGGTCTTGTTCCAAAACACACCCATTTTGGATACAGTTTGTCACCTGAAACTCATCAGCCATATTTCAGAAGGCTCATACATTTTTAACCATGTTGTGCACCTGTGGTGCTGCTGTGTTATTTAGATGATGGCAAGCAGTTTGTAAGAGTAGTTGTCGCTGTTTGGCTGCTGTAAAGCCTCAGGACTGTTCTTGTACCTGAGATCATTTGGTTCATATTCTAGAACTCTGAACTCCTTTAACACATCTAAACCTTATTTCTATCTTCTGGAGGTGCCATGGGTTTAATTCAGAGGAACATCTGTGATGGGAGGAGCCCATTGTGATATCCTCAGTGTCATACCCATACCCAGTATAGTTGCATCAGATCCTGTGTATTGGTCAATGTGTTGTTCTTATCCCTGTCGGCCCCGACAGACAGAACCATCTAGTGTAAAATCTAGAAGATAATCCCCACCACACCGACAAACCACACCAAACCAAACCCTCATTTTATACTATATAAATAATTTAGATTTTAATAACCCCCTTTTTACAGCATGGTTGTTATAATGGATTTTCTGTCTGTGTACACACAGAATTATAAATAAATCGTAACTATAGAGCATGATGTTGGAAATTATAACTTGCAGTGGAGTTGTGCTTACACGCCTAGCCATCGTGGTCAGTGGATGGATAGAGACTCACAGACAGAACTAGTGATTGTGGATAAACTTGGTTTGAGTTTCTTGCCTTCATTTTTTAAATGCTTCCTTTTCATATTTAACATTGTTTGAGGTTTTGATGTTGTAGTTTGTGTTTTTTCATGTTTTGTGCTGTTTTTGGAGATCTCTCTTCCATCTTGCCTCCATCTCAGATCCTGTCACCCAGTCTCTGTTTCTCAGTGAAACTCTCACAGGTCTCACAGGGCTGCACAATTCAGAAATAAAATAAAAAACACAATATTGACTATTTCACTTACCAGTAGAATTGTCTTCCTTATCTGTGATCAATATTGTGCAGCCCTCCACCTCACCAGGGGTGACCACCCTCCTCCCTTGTCCTCCTTGTCCCTCCTGCTCTGTCTCTAACAGTGTGGCCGTTGTGTAAAGGTGAGGGGGTAGAGGTCACCATGTCAGCTGGAGTGTGTGTCTGGTATTTGGCATAGCTGTACCAGAAGAAAGGGCACACACACACACACACACACACACACACACACACACACACACACACACACACACACACAAACACACACACACACACACACACACACACACATACACAGAAGTTGATAAAAAGAGCATCTAAGGCACAAAGCCTGGGGGCAAATAAAGGATACCCACCCACTGAGGTGACCTGGGAATCACTCAGCTCCCACCTTGCACAAGTCTGCAGTGAGACTTGTGTAAGTCTCCCCTACTTCTCCTTTTTCTTATATGCTACATGTACTACAGGGTCTAATCTGTCTGTCGAGTTGCCAGAGCTCCACCAGTAGTTTTCCTGTTGTCGCCACCAGTGTTCTGGCAGTTCCAGTATTTGTCCATTTGTGTTTAGACAGCAGAGCTGTTTGCCTTGTTACTGAAGACGTTGGTCTGTTGGCTGAGAAAATGTATGGACTCACTGTGTTACTACTTCAGTACTAGTTACAAGTTACAAGTTCAGTATGTATTGGTGTTGTTGATCTTTCATGTGTATGTATGCATAGTGTGCACATGTACTCACAAGCACACGCACAAGCATGTTGTGTGTATGAATGTGTGTGTGTGTGTGTGTGTGTGTGTGTGTGTGTCTATACCACACCATATACACCATAACACCGTTATGTGAGTGTCACCCTGGTCACCAACTTAACTAAATCTGATTCAGCTCCATCTAGTGGTGGTGGAGGGGAACAACAGTAATTGAAACATGCTGGTTTAGGCAGCAGACCTCTCTGTCCCGGGTGATCGCTCACAATTTGATTTCTATCACATCTTAGCATGGTGGTCTGCATGTATGGCCAGTTGTGCTCCTTATGTAACTCAACGACTAGAGCCTGGAGCTAACACTGCCAGGGTTTGGGGTTTGTTTCACACTTGGGACACCTATTCAAAATCATATCCACTCATGATACAAACATCCACCAAATAAGCCCTGTGCCAAATAACTTTACTTATGAATGCTTTTGAACACCACCATCAATGTTTAACACATTACTAGTTCACTTCAAGGAAAAGTTTTCTTTTTTTATTACAGCATTTCATTACTGTCCTGGTATTGTCACTGAAGCACAGCAAAATTGCATATTTCAATTGGCCTTTTGTCATTGCAGCTGTAAGGAGTGATTACAGCTAATGGGCTCTATGAGCTACTGTAATCATTCTGGTGCTGGTTGTAACTCATCACGTGCCTGAGAGCCCTGGCTCCTGTCTTAATGACAGCAGTGTAATTGGCCTGTGTTTATATCAATGGGCTGCACCCATCTGTAAGTGGTTATGGTAAGAGAGAACAGAGGAGGGGAAAGAGGGAGGAGAAAGAAAGTAAAGAGAGAGTTTGTGCCCCTGGCTGTCTATTTTCCTACCTTGTCTAACTTTGTGCCACTCCTTGTCTCGCTAGGTATGTGTGTGTGTGTGTGTGTGTGTGTGTGTGTGTGTGTGCGCATGTATGTATGTCACATGCATATGCCAGTGCCTGTGTGTGTGTGTGTGTGTGTGTGTCTATATGAGTGTGGGTGCACGTGTCCCTCCCAGAGGTGTGTATGAGTGTGTCTGTGTGTTATTTTTGTGGGTGTGTTTTTGTCGTTTCTACATGTATTTCTGGTTGGTGTGCTTGTGGTCCTCCAGGCAGGAAGGGCCCCGGCAGCAGATGTGAGCTGGGCAGCCAGAGGGGGAACAGTGGTGCACATTGTACTGGGTGTACTGGGGGACCCCAGGCTGCAATCTGATCCAGTATCCTGCCATCACAGAACCATGCTGTCTACTGTCACTACACCCACCCCCCCAACACACACACACACACACACACACACACACACACACACACGTTTTCCATCTCTCTCTCCCTACCTATGCCTAGACATCTCTCTCTCTGTCCTTCTGCATGTTGTAATAATTGTTGTGACGTATGTTGACTTGATCAGTTATAGACTATGAGACTATCAGCACACATCACATTGAGCATCGATGGAAACCTACTAAAAAGTTTGAATTGAAATAAGTGAATGAAATGGTGTCCTCCTCCCTGTCTCCATCCCTCCCTCTGTCTTTCCTCTCACTTCATTTGTGTTTTGATCTTTCTCACCTTCCCTCTTTCACACATTCCCCTCTCCATCTCCTTCTTTTAGTGTCCTCACCATGAAGGAACTGTTGGGAGGCAGTTAATGTAGCATTACATTATCACTCAGTCCTCCGCTAAGCCCCCTCGCTCTCTGTCCTCCCTACAGCTTACTGTCTACACCTCCTTATCTTCTTCCCTTCCTTCCATCACTTCCTCTCTCTGATTCTTTCTCCTTCCAATCTCCTCCTCTTCTTCCTCTCTCTGCTGCAGAGTAATGTTAATGGACTGTGGTCTAGACGCCCTGAGGCAATATTAACGCACCATTTGTGCCTTCCACATAAATATTACCATCTGTGGGCCAGTCTGACTAACTGTTGACGCTGGGTGTCACCTAAACACAAAGCCACTGATGGGATCAGTGTGAACTCCAGGGAAGCTACGACTGCCTCTCTTGAGTTATTACCCATAAGGCATTATAAAGCACCATAAGCCCCTTGTAAAGTTTTCAAAATCATGCAAGGAAACAATATTTCTAATTATATTTCCTCCTTCAATTGATGGCTTGTTGCCTTCACTTAAACCCCCAAAATCTGTTGGCCTTTCTAGTGTCAATAGTGCCTTATAATGGATGCTATACTGCAACATGCTAACTCTCTTGGTGTTGAATACTAAGTAGGAATCTTATGTCAGCGTAATACCAGGTTCAGAATGAATTGTATGTCATTTCCAGATATGACTATAAGAAAATAGCTTTTGACTGTTACTGTGGATCTATAGGGGTCAATCCGTAGACTTGTGCACAAGGAGTTGCTTGTATTGTTGATTTGATCAAACAGCTGGCAGGAAACATTTAAAGAAATTTTTTGATCTGATCAATTTGATCAGAATACAAATTACAAAAAAATACAAATACATTTGATCTGATCAATTTGATCAGAATACAAATACGTAGAACATGGAACACGATTGATATATAACTACATAAAGTTGGCTACTTTGGTGTTGTAGCACTTGTAACAGTGTTGTTTGCCAACTGGTGGAAGCCTATCACCTCACCTGAGGTCACATATTCAGCTTGGGTGGCCCCAGTGGTAATAGACCCCTAACACTGGCTGTGTTAAGGCCAGGCTCCAACATGCTCTGTTGTGTTTTACAAATATGCAAAAGTGGGCATGCTTCCATAACTTCTTCATGAATCTGTTGCTGTATAAAATGCCTGGAAATTACAGTTGATGTGGCTCGTAAATGAAAAATGAAAACAAACTTGTAATTTCATAAGCTACATCACAGTAGGGCTTGGTTGTAATCTTGTCATCAGCACCATGGTTTTTACCCAGGCTATGTGTGACCGCTACCATCATTTTATTCTAAGCAGTGAAATGAATTTAATTGCACGCTAACAGCAAAATTAGCTCTCTGACACGCTTCAAACACAGGGAGGCTAGACTGAGAGAATGCTTCAGGAACTTGAGAATAATGAATCCAAAATGTGAATACGTGGAGTTGTTGAGAGTTATAGCTAAGAGGACCCATTAAGATGTTATATTTCACAGGTGACACATTTATGGTCTGTTTGGACAATAATTTGGATATCTGGACATTTGAATTAGGTTTTTATAAAATGTTGCTTTCTGTTTTGGGTTGATGGCTGTTTTGCTTATGTTGTTATCACAGATACAAATGCAGTTTGCTTGTGAATGCAAATTGTTATATTCTTGTCATACTACATCATCTTGACAAGTTCTCTGGCTCATTCTTAGTCCAGGATTATTCATTGTTAGCAGCACTGCAGCTCAACTACAGCAATTACTTGGAAACTGTCCTGACAGAGACAGAGGAATTATCTAGGTAATATAGTGTTGTGGTGGTGTAATTAGTAAAATCAGATCAACTCTCTGCTGTGGTAGAAATCTATTACCATGGCTGTCAATCATACTGGAGCACAAGACTGGGAAGGAGACTCACCCAGACAGGAAGTTAGAGTTCTTGTTAACATGATTGACACCAGTAACAGTGACACTTCTTATTTGGCACCTAGTGAGCAGTTAGATTGACCTTTGACTGGAGGACCCGGGTTCAAGCCTCCACCCTGCTGAAGTGTGTCAAGACACATTGAGCAAGACGCTGAATCTCTACCAGCTCCAGGAGCTCTATTCTGACCCTGACCTCCTGTCCTCTGTCCCATTATTACAGTATTCATTTTGAGGCTCACCACACCCTAACTAACTTACCAGAACTGAGTCAAGTGATGAGATATCCACCCTTTTGAAAATGTGACACCTATTCTGATTAAATAATTGCTGACTTGAAAGTAAAACTCACTGAATTATTTTTATTAATTAATGAAAGATTAGAAGAAAGATTTTATGTCATCAGATTTGACTTTTTTTCTAAAACAGATATATAGCATGAATGAAACCCTTCTATTGTGTTTTTCTGTGATTTGCACTCTCCTCCTCCGTCTGCCCCTGTTCTCTTCCAACCTCCAATTTCCATCTCACTATAAGTGAGCAATATTTCTCCCACTCATTTTAGATGAAAATAAATGAATTACTTTGTCTAGATTTAACACAATGTGCCATGTTCTACCTGTTGAGATACACAGACTGACACAGTGCCATTGAGCAATGTGAGAAAGCCAACAGGTTCACCACAGTGCAGACTGAGGGTGGGGAGGCAGACTGGTTGGCCTTAGTGTGTTAAAGTGGAGTGAGGATGTGAGACCTGTGGTATTGTGTGTGTGTGTGTGCATGTGCGTATATGTGTTTATGTGACTGCATGTTGGCACACAGATAGGATATAAGACTGGCATACTGGAATGTGTGTACGCGTGTGTATGTGTGCGTGTGTGCACTTACGTCAGTGTGTGTTAGTGTGCATGTGCATCAGATGAAACTGTGAAGTGCTTGACTCAGCAGTATCAGATCCACAACAGCTACTGGTTTCATGTGCTTGATAAATGTGAGTAGAATGGAAGGTGCTGTCTCTGGTCTGATTTCAACTGAGCTTCATGTATGCAGCTTGGACTGTGGCCCGTTTTCTCTGGCACAGTGCTTCCTTTCTTATATGATGCTTAAATGTACAGTCATTGTAGACGCCCCCCTACCCTGCATCTATACCACATTAATACTGCAGCATTTTCCAAACATTAAAGATTAAAATGAACTTTATTCATCTTTGAGGGGAAGTTAGGTCATTGCAGCAGCAAAGAACAGGATATTATCTCTATTTGGGGCTGAGCAGTGGAGTAAAAGTGTGATGCTACTTCTGTACAGCCTGTTTGATGATGGGAATTTTACTGTTCTTATCCAGCCGTAGTGTAAGTAGTAAATGATGGTGATGATGATGATGGTGCCGTGTCCAGTTTAATGAAGTCACGTGACAAGATTTCAGGGTATTGAAGTTCAATACTACCATTTGGAGTGAAGCTTTAATATAGTGTCTAAGCCAATCATTTAGATGTCATGTATTTAAGTAAGCAGCTGTTTTTGAGTACAACTACTTAAATTAATTGTTTATAACCTAATCTAACGACATGTCCTTATCTTATCTGACTCCTCTTTCTCTCTCTCTCTCTCTCTCTCTCGCTCCCTCTCAGACCCAGTGGATGTGTTGCGGGCGCTTCAGGTTCCCTCTCTCCCTGAGGGCGTGAAGAAGGTTCCTGGATTCTGCTCCTCCCGTCGCTCTGGCAGCCCGGACCATGCCTACCGCATCACCAAAAAGGCCCAGATCTCCGCCCCCACCAAGCAACTCTTCTCAGGTAGGCCTCAGCTCTGGTGGGACTAGACAGCAGGTTGGCCTAAAGGTTAGAGAAAGCGAACGGCTGCAAGTTTGATTCCTGCATCAGTCCTGTCGTAGTGTCCTTGAGCAAGTTACTGAACATCTATTTGCTCTCATTATAAATCACTCAGCTCAATGTCACAATACTTTTCACAGAGCAAGAAAGTTAAAAACAGAACAAATGAGCTTTAAATGGATGTAATGTTTAAACTATTTACAATTGATACAATACAAATGGATATAAATGGTCTGCTCAGGGTTTTGACCTACCCTGACCTAAATACCTCCAGCAAAATTGCAGTGTTATAACATGAGTTTCCATGAATCTCTGTCATGTTGTTTATTTTTAAAAAAGAGGTTGTGTGAGTATTTGTTTCCCAGAGGAATTGGCCCTGGCCTACAACCTGTTCAATTCAGGACAGGCCTAATGAATTGTTGCTATTTATGTTACAATATATTTTAAGCTGGGAACTAAGCTTTCTGGAGTTATGTGGGATTGTTATGCCCGCTGCTAGATTGCTCTTGGATATAAAGTATAATTATGTGGTGCGATTCAGAGAGCTCAGTTCACCAAAACAAATTAACTTTAGAAAGCTGTCTGACACCCTGAAGCGTGGAGAGAAAAGAGCAGCTAGTATTTATGTGGTTGTGAAGAAATCCTGAAAACTCAAAGCTCATTTCAACTCATTCTCTCCAGCTCCTCCCACATTTTATTATGTCTCCTCATCATCTGTGCCTGCAGGCCTAATGTAGGCCTATATTCTTTCTTTCCATAAGCAGTTTATCTTCCACAGATCTCTTGCTGTAATGGCATTAAGCTCATCAGTGTTACGTTCATACGTTCTTGTCTCTCTCACGTTGTGCTAGTTCTCCCTCTCTTCCTCTCCCTTCCACCTCCTGTTCTTCTGCCCTTCTCCATTCCTGTCTGTCTCTCCTTCCCTCTCTTCATCCTCCCTCTTCCCTTCTCTTCCATGTTAGAACATCAGAGTGCTAGTGAAGGCCCACGTTTGTCTCTAGACATTCCTGCTGCCTCTTGCATACTTCTAATTTAATGCTCACATTTCCTTTTTTCCCTTCTCTTCTGTCCATCCCTGCATCTCTTCCACTCTCCTTTCCTGGGTTCCCCACAAAACCCTGTCAGCAAGCCCTTCCTGTTGTCCATCCACATCCTTATGATCTAACCCCCCCCCCCCCACCAGGTCGTTTCCCAGAGAACTTCTCCATCATGGCTCTGGTGAAGGCCCAGTCGGGTCTCCAGGCCTTCCTCCTCTCCATCTACAGCGAGCAGGGCATCCAGCAGCTGGGCATTGAGCTGGGACGCTCCCCTGTCTTCCTGTACGAGGACCAGAACGGCAAGCCGGCCCCCGAGGACTACCCACTGTTCAGGGGTGTCAACCTGGCTGATGGCAAGTCAGTAACGAGCAACAACCATATTTGAGATGTGTTGAGATGGGTGGAGTGTGTGTGTGTTTGAGTGTATGTGTGACTAGTTGGTTGGTTGGGTAGTTGGGTGAGTGTGTGGGTAGTTGTGGGTTTGGGTGTGTGAGAGAGGGAGAAAGAAAGGGATTAGGGTAGTGTGTGTATGTATTCTGGTGTTAGCATTAGCATGAAAGGAAAGGGGTCTTAAAATTGCAGACACACACTCACACAGACCCCCAACCCCTTTCCCTCACCACGCATACTGACCACTGCACCAACATGTTCCTCTGTAGAGGGATTTCAGGTTTTCATTATTTGTGTACAGCCGTTTCTCCAACAGGACATCCATGATGGCACCAGCCATGGCTGCTAGGAGATTTGCGGCGCAACTGCAAAGTCTCTAGAAACCAGCCCTAGTCCTTCCTCCACATTACACATTTATTCGCCTGCTGTCGCTCCCTCCTGTCTCCAGGTGGCACCGCATTGCTATCTCTGTGTCCAAGAAGAACGTGACGCTGCTGCTGGACTGTAAGAAGAGGATGACCCGTGCACTGCCCCGTGGCAACAGCGCCGAGATCGACACCAACGGCATCACTGTGTTCGGAGCCCGTCTGCTTGATGAGGAGGTTTTCCAGGTGAGGATTGAGCTTTGAGTGGCTGTAATCAACTTCTCATCCACTTTTGCCAGGCACAACTATTGTTCATGAAAATAAATCACATCGTAGGGAAACAAGGAAGCATAGAAATTGAATTGGCTGTTGATGGCCAATGATGGTGAAAAGTTCAGCCCTGGACAGGCTTGTTGACTGTCCATACATTGACCAAGAGGATTAGTCTTTTCTGTGGTTGATCACTTACATATTTTGTGTATCTGTATTTGTTTGTTTGTTTGTTGTTCCTCCACAGGGAGACATCCAGCAGCTGCTGATTGCCTCCAACCCCCAGGCTGCCTATGACTTCTGTGAACACTACAGCCCAGATTGTGACTCCCCACTTCCCAAGACCCAGGCTCAGGACCCCAACACATACGTGAGTAACACACCACCAGAACACACGCCCTCACACGCATGCACACAAATACGCGAGTGCACATGCACACACAGGCGCACATATAATATGAACATTCACACTCTGAATAAACCATTTAACAATATATGAATGGATATATTAAATGTAACTGCAGGGCCTCATTTCTTACAATGCCACACAGCCACTAGCTGAAGAGAGAATACAGTACCACACACAAATCCCATAGCATTCCTAGACTACAGAGGCTAGACTTTACAGAGGGGATAACCTCAGTACTATGCTAACACACTTCACTCATAAAGTCATCTTAGGCCTCATCTGGAGCTCTGATAAAGAATCTGTGGACTTTCTTTTCATTTTCTGGGGCACTTTCTTCTAATTTTAAATTGAAACTTTAGTTACTCAGGCATAAAACACAGACAGAAGAGCTTGTGAAACACCTCATCTCAAAAGAAACACAATTTTACAAAGATTTAATTAATTCTAGGAAAATGTAGGAATTGTTAAGTTTACCAATATCCTTCAGATCCTGGCTATCGTTTAAAAAATATGGTTTGTGTAAATAAAGTTGCATGGTAATTTGGTAGATCAAGCTGAAAGCAAACAAAAGCTACATTAAATGTGTCAGATCAAGTCCCCTGGAAAATGAAAGAGACGTCCTCGGGTTCGGTTTGGGTCTTCTGATACATCATCAAAGTGCTGCTCGCTCTCTCTGTCTTCCTCACGCATCACCATCATCAACAACAGTTTGTATCCATCCACTTTCCTCCTCACCTCCTCAGTCTGTGTCCCCCCGAGGGAGCTAGAGAAGAGCAGAGGCGTGCTCATATCATACCTTACACCTTATATTTACACCTCTAAAAGTCGTCATATTTGGATCATCTGATACACGCATCGGGGAAATACAAGCTTGAATCGTTACAACTGAGGTTTAGTTCTCAGCCTTTTCCACTGTACGGCAATGGAACACAGAAAGGTAGGGGAAAGAGGATGATACAAGCCAACTTCTTTTTGATTCTCCACTTTTTCCCGTGGTTCGAAAGAAAGGGAACTTGTTCAGTACATAGAACATGGAAATTAACTTAGATTCTGATTGGTTTTCTGGGGAAATTGAGACATATAAGGATTAGGCATAAAGATGGCTTGAGGTGGAGCCTCTTTGCTCACTGAGACTGGTTGTGTACATTACATGCAAAGCTTTGCTGGCCCTCCCTCCCTTTTTCTGTCAAAAACATACGGATACTTGGGAAATAAATGTTCTCGGACACCAATTACGTCACAATACTAAAGTATCACGTGATTTTCATCCGCATTCATACATCCAAAGTACATGACCTCTGCATGCCAGATCTTAAATAACAGAACCTGTGTCAGTCACTGTACAGAGCTCTAAGACTGCGTCCCAAGCCCTATCATGTTGATGCTGTTGAGATGATGCTTTTTGAATGAATAGAAATCAGTGTGGTTTTATTCATCGGCTTCAACCCATTCTGTTTTGCTGTTTTCTCATTCATCAAGGTCGTCTGTGTGTGTACATCTGTAATGTCCAGACCTCTGAATCAGCAGCACAGAGTCCTTCCGATGAATAGAAAAGAACTTTAGCATTTTGTTATCATCTTTGCTTTTTTCTCTCTTTCTATCTCTCTATTTTACTTCCTTTCCTTCTTGCTAATGCCTCCCCATCTTCACCTCCTTCTCTTCTTTACCTTTATTTATCCTTTCATGGCCTCTCCAACACTTCTCCACCTCCCTCCGCCCTCTTCTCCTGTCCTGCATTCCTCTCCTTCCATTCCTCTTTCCATCTTTCCATCCTTCCATCTTCATCCCCCCATCTCTCTCAGTACTTTGATGAGGAGCAGGATGACCATGAATACCCCTATTATTATGAGGAAACAACAGGCATTCCCTCCTCCTCCTCTCCACCCCCCTCTCCCCTACCTGGGGCCCCCAACCAACAGGTAAAGAGGGAGCAAGAGAGACGGAAAACACAAGGGGGGTTGAGGGAGGGATGGAGAATGACAGAGAGAGAGGTATGAAGGTGACAGGACGAGGCATAATTGAATGATAGTGGTTTAGCTGGCAGAGGCTTTGAGCTCAAACATGATTTAAAGATTACAAGTCCCTTAAATGATCATCTTCCATACTGAATTATGTGCTTCACTATCATTTTTAGTGTAACATGCCTCTCACCTCTCATCACTCGGTCTCTCCATACCTCCCTCGTTGTATTCACATCTCATCGTGTCATTTTTTTAAAATTCACACTGACCACTCACACATCCACCTCGTCTCCATCTTCTCCGTCACGTTGGATTAACATTGCTCCTTGTAATATTTTGTCTTCATGTCATTTACATGTTGTCATATATGTATGTGTGTTCATATGTGGCCAAGTTCACATGGTGGGGGCACTGGGGTGGTTTAGGTATAGCCGTGTTGCACACTGCCACACACACACACACACACACACATACAGAAACCCCTTCCCTTCCTCCTCTTCCTTCCAAGCATCACCCCTTCCTCATACATCCCACCCTGTTCCACCCTTCCCTGAACCAAACAGACCTCTCCCATGAAGTTGCTAGCACAAGGTGAAAATCCTGTATCTCCAAAAAGTCAACGTTTGAGGAATTCAATTTCAGAATGGATTTTTTTAAATGATCAAGCTGGATTGTAATTGGTTTCACAGGGGTTAGGGTCACAGAACCTTCTCAGCACATAGTTGACCATGTATACTTTCAATTCAAATTTTTAAAAAAATGGAATAGAGGCTTTGCAGTGACAGCCACTTCTGGTGTCATCATGGAGGCCCATTAGAAATGGCTGTAACTCATGTCAGATATATAATATCTATATAAATATAAGAACCAAGCTGGGAAAAAGAGAGATACCTGAACATGGATGAAGGGGGGTGAAATCTTACAGTGTCACATCCCTCTTTGGTTGTAATTTCTGTTCCTGCTGATTAATCATTACTACACTAATGTATCAATATAACTGATGGTTTAGATTCTGATTGTGTGTTTGTCTTGAATAACAAGCTGAGACATGAACACAGGAAACCCTGAGTGTGCCAGAGCAACTGTGTCTTAATCCAACCTAGGTCAAACAGTCTTTGCAAATAGGTTTTGTGTTAATCTGCATGGAGTACCAAATGGGTGAGATATGCCACATCAGGATCATTTAGATAGTGTTGTGTACACTGATAATAACAGGAAATTATAATTAAATTAACTTTCAAATACTTTCCTATGATGGTAAGTATTTTAATCCAATCTTTCTGGCATTCATTGTATTGTCCTATGTGGCAAACCCCACCCATGTGGCACCTAAGGAGGTTAAAACAACATCATAAAAAGAATCTGCAAATATTGTTTGACCAGGGCATGTGTCTGTATTGTCTTGTTACTTGCATGATTTCGTGATTGTCTTGGAGTATGTCACCGCATGCAGCTCCTGTGTTATACATCTGTCTGCCTATTCTTTGATCAACATGAGAATATCAATGGACATGTCTTTTTCTTGGTTTATGCATTCATGGTTGTACGTCTGACCATTGTATGGTGTACATAAAATAGATGTATTTTATGTCTATGACCATGTAGTCTGTTCTATATTCTGAGTCTGCATTTGGTTTGATGGACTGGACTGTTAATCAGTCTCTCTTTGTGCAGTTTGCCTTCAAAATATCATTCTGGTGAAAAGTTTGTCATTTTTATGTCATTTACCATGTTTGTTCGCATGTATATTCATTGTACCAGCATGTGTAGTGGGAATCAATCATGTACAGTAGTTAGAATTTTGTCCTGACTAACATGCATGTGCATGCCAGCCTGACATACATGCCTCTGCTTCCTTATCACTGATACCTTTCTCCTTTCTGCAGTTGGACCGCTCAGTGGAGCAATAAAGTGTGTGTGTGTGTGTGTATGTGTGTGTGTATGTGTGTGTGTGTGTGTGTGTGTGTGTGTGTGTGTGTGTGTGTGTGTGTGTGTGTGTGTGTGTGTGTGTGTGTGTACACATGTGTACGTGTGTACTGTATATGTGTGTTCAGCACCAGCTTTACCTGACCAGTCACACCCTCAGTGCCTCTGCCAAACCACAGGCTCCAGTTCTAATTAGCACAACGATGCTGCTTTGTCATTTAATATGGAGAATGGCATTACTGGAGAGACCAGCGAAAACCATTACAATTCATTCAATTGAATGTTATACAAATAACCAAATTTTCTAAATGGCCTAAAGTAATATTCTAGATTTCCTTTTTGAGCTTTATTTTACTATTAATACTTTTTGTTCATGATTTTACAACTTCCATTCACAACTCTGCTGTATCCAGTAATGCCTGAACAGTCTCAGTAAATCATCCAAGCCTTAGCCATCTTTATGTCATTGTGTCTCAAAACATCCACCCTTGTCTTTCTCTCTCCTTCTGTCCATCCCTTGTTTGTGCTTTTCATCCCCTCCCAACCCCTCCATATATCTCTCTGTGTCTTCCTCCACTCTCCCTATCTCTGTCAATATGCATCTTCACACACTTAACATCTCAACCAACCAATAAACATGGAAAATAGAAGAAGGCTGTGAATGGAAAACCAGCCCCCACTAAAGCCACCCCTGTCAAAGCCAGACCCACTCCAGCTAAGCAGGCCAAGCCTCGATCACTCAAACTTGTAGTCAAGCCACCTATGCCCACCAAAGCTTCCAAGTCTGCCACAGCCAAACCATCCAAAGCAAAGCCCACTGCAGTAGAGGTCCTCCTATCGAAGATCAAACCTACTACAGCTGCTAGGTCCAAGCCCACCCCTGCCCCAACTAAGAATGGCAACGGTAAACCAGCTGCTGAGAAGAAAGCCAATGGTGCAGCGAAAGCTAATAGCAATGGCAATGGAAAAGCAGCAGTAGCAAATGCAAATGGTAACGGCAAAGCTACAGCTGAAGCCAAGCCTACAGCTCAGGCCAAAGTGAATGGCAATGGCAATGGCAAGGCTGTAACTGAGAAGAAAGTCAATGGTAATGGAAATGGAAAAACCTCAGCAGAGAAGAAGACCAATGGCAATGGCAAAGCCAAAACCATTCAGGTTAAGGCTAATGGTAGTGCCAATGGCAAAACTACTGCAGAGAAGAAAGTCAATGGAGAAACTAAAGCCAATGGCAATGGGAAATCTGTCACTGAGGTTAAAGTCAAAGTCAGTGGCAAAGCAGAGAATAAAGTCAATGGTGAGGCTAAGGTGAACGGCAATGGCAAAGCTGCTGCTGTGGTAGATATGAAAGCTAATGGTAATGGTGCTGCAAAATTGGCAAAATCTGAAACCACTAGTAAAGCAAAGACTGAGAAAGTTGTTGTTAAAATAGAAAAAGTAGAAAAGACTGTGGTCAGTGCAGCTAAATCAGCTGCCAAAGTAGAAACTACCAAGGCACCTAAACCCACAAAAGCACCAAAACCTGAACCTACAAAAGTATCAAAGACTGTGGCCACCAAAGCACCGGCAGCAAAAACTCAAGTCAAGGCAGAGGTCAAAGAGGTCACCAAAGTTAAAACTGTGGTCACCAAAGTCCCACTAATTAAATCGACAGTGACCAAAGTAGAAACAGTGACGAGCGTGGTCCAAAAGATTCCCATCTCGAAGAAAGAGCCTTCCACGTCGGCACCGGTCCTGCCCACTCCCCCCAAACCAACGAGATCCAAGGTGGTGATGGACATTAATAACATCAAATCCCAGCACAAACCATTCCCACCCTTTGGCAAGACTGCGCTGAGTGGCACCGCGGTCCCAGCGAAGAAAATGGGCAACGGTTATCAACAGGTACAACAGGAAGGCCCGTGGTTGGGTCGAAATGTCCAGAGCTGTATGTCCCTTCTATTCCATCTGGTTACCAGGTCCTTCCCCCATCCAGGGTCTACAACAAAGTTTGGGGTTTAACCTTTTGATTCATTTGATGGTGTAGATGAACAGTTTTTTTTCTCACTGTTCTTGCTCGCATGTACAGGAAACTTGACAAATAAGTCTTAATAGAAATAAATAGAGATGTAGCAAAAGTAAATACAATTTAAGAGAATATGTATAATGGTTAATATCTATTATGATAAAAAAAATGCAGGCTGACAAATTTAAATGAATAGTTTGATCATGAGATAGGTGGTAATCTGAAAATTTTGAAGTACATCCTTGAGGGTGGACTGCCTGGTCTTCAGAATGGAAGTTGGCTCATACCAACCTGGGCCCCTTTCCTCCGTTTATATATCATATGATCTTCCCGATCACCAGAACCTCTCTATATGATATGATACAGCGGTACACTGACTGTCATATTTGAAGCATGGCTAATTGTACAGTCTCAATACTCTTTACTTCACTTCAAACTCCCCCCTTGAAGCTACTGAAACTGGATCTTAGAACCTGAATACACTCCAGGCCTGCCGTCTTTTTCTACTTGGAATCCATTAGTGTACAAGTCAAGTGAATGAGCATGGATAAACCTGAGGCAAATATCATCATACTCTACAGACATGCAACACAACACAACTTCTACATCACTCTGTCATTCTCTCTCTTTTTTCTCTAAAGTATCTGTGTTTTCTCTCTGACACTTGTCTCCCTGTCTCTGGTCATATTCTGTATCAAATATGAATGAAGCAGCCTCACAGAAACTGCTAAGCAGCCTTTTATTATGCTTAGATTGGAGGTTCAGTTACATTCAGTGTGCATGAATGCCTACTCTTGGGCTAATTCTGTTCAAGATAAAGATGAACATTGATGGTAGTGAAGTTCATGATCGTAAATATGCTCTGGATAAAACAGCAGTATGTTTTGAGTATTGCTTTTGATTAATTGAACTCAGTTTTGTGAGGCTGCTGATTGGGGTTGTCGCTCTGTTTCTGGTCTTGGGTGAAACTAGACATCCCGAAGCATCAAGTCATGATGTCTTCATCTCAGGGGATGGATAGTGGCTCAAAGACTTTCAGTCTTACCTCTGACACCAATAAGAGCCGACTTCACCCTTTCATGTATCTATCATGGCATTGTGGTCTTTTTAAAGCAAATTGTTTTCAACAATACAACAAAAGAAATTTCAGCAAAGTAGTCTTGATGACTCCCTAAATCTTCCATATGGCGTGATTTATAGTCATTGAGATTCTGAAGCTCCCTGAAATTTCTTTTCTAACATGAATCTTCAAAACTTTGAAAATGTGAGTTGCCAGTAAAAAACTGGCAACCACTATTTTATGATGTGTTCCATCCTTTTCTTTTAACTCATCATCTCATACCACCAGACTTTGAACTAACCGCGCTCTTCCAATAAAATCTGCTTACTTCCTCCCTGCTCCCCACCACTTCCTGTCAACTTGACAAATCAGGATGTAGATACTGAATATTCCGAGGCTGGCCATACCCCTACAGAGACGGAATATTATTATGAGGAGGAGGTCCCACAGCCTGAGGGTGAGGTGATTGGACAAGAAGAAACCGCCGTCCAGGTAACAAAAAAAAACGTACATACTGAACAGATCCAGGAGGAGACATTGATACACACACATAGGCATAGAAGTCAAATAGAAGCGATATCACACACAAGAAAGATTTGTTTTTAAATCTTCAGGTAAGAGTGAAAAAAAACAAGAAGCTTATTAAAAGAAATCTCCATGTGAAAGACACTCATCTTAAAAGGAAGAAGACAATGGAATATCTGTGTGGTGGTGAGCCCGGTCCTTGTAGTTTAACCAAGTAGTTATAACATCATCTTTCATAACACGTTTCTTAACACTTGATGGTTTTGTTGGCACCGGTGCCATGAGACAAGACATAATAGACCTTTCAAATAAAAATGCACCACATTCATCCACTTGTATCATCAAACATTCTCATGTGGTTCTCCGTTTCCCTAACAGCAAGATTCCTGTTTTGTTCTCATGTCAAGAGGCTTGGTTGATCACTATGGGATCTTGAAATAAGAACAAAAGTCTTGTGAAAAAGGGAATCACATTGGAATATTTGATGTATCATTTTAACCAGAGCAACATAAGGGGATGAATATTATGCATTCTTGTTTGACAGCAAATCTAACTGAATTTTGTGAGAGGACAGTAGTTGTTGTGGCTAACTTCACAGCCCTGTTTAACTCAGAATTTGTGTTTGTCGCAGTTCTGATCTGTTTCTCACAGTTCATGTGTTTTGGTGATAATGCATATCGTCATCATTACCATCTTATCAACTGACTTTGATGACATTTTACTGTTTTACTGTTTTGTGTTGTGTGTCAGGATAGTATTTTTTTCACGAACAAATGAAATATTGATTTATTGTGATAGATAGCATACTATTGCTGTGTAATTATTCCACACCTTTATTTATTTTATTTGTAATTGTATTTAAAATGTTATTTTTTATATCAGAAGACTTCCAACATAATTCTACTGGATTCATATTTATGTTTTTAATACATCCATGGTAAGTAAAATAGAGAAATAACATAGTTGCAATAGCTTTGCATAGCATAGCACATAAAGTAGTAGCAGTTTATTGTTTTCACAAAGCGAAGTGTTTCATATCGGTCTTGTGTGTTTGATGTCTTCAACGGATTTTGAATCCTTTGGAGTTTTTTAAAAACATTTTAGAAACCTACTTTTGTTATTTCAGAAAATGTATTTAAGCCACATTTGTAGATCAGTACAGATCATAACACACAAGCTGGTGACAATGTATAAGCTTTGGCGGAAACACACTATCATGAGCACAATGATAGATGATTAACATAATATTGAAGGTCGCAGGATAAACCTGATATCCGTAATTCACTTGGGAGTCAGCCCAAAATTACAGTGCTGGAAGGATTGGTTCGGTCCCCAGGGTCCATCAGATGTCATTTTGCTCTATATCCCTCTGTCATTTTGTATTTTGCAAAAGGTAAGACTCACTTCTTTCTATATATGCCCTTCTCTTCTACTCCCTCTGTCATTTCATTCTTTCTCTTTCCTTGACAAACTTCTCCTTGTCTTGAAACACTTGACTTTGCTATCAACATTTCTCTGTTCTTGCATCTTTCTTTTCCTCTCCATCCTTTTCTCTCCCTCCGTCTATCCCGTCGTGGCTATGATACACCCAACCCAACCCCAGGTGGAGCAGACGGTGGTGGGAGAGGAGGTAGATGCCACACAGGCAGGCGGTGAGGTCGAGGAGGCCTTCACTGAGGAGTATGTGACAGGGGACGTGGGCCTGAAGGAATACGACTATTCCTATAGGGACTACAATGAGCCGTTACCGGAGACTGGGGAGGCCGATGCCAACATGGGCCCCGCCCTGTCCGCCGTGACAGATGAGGGAGGCGTAAGTTGTTTTGCTTCAGAGGCAAAAAATAATCCCAGATTTCTTCAACCAACACTGAATCCTGATCTTTGTCAAATTGTATTTGATGTCCTCTCAAATACTTTGTCTGAGGTTGCCTTCTTGAGGGCCACGTGGGCGACACATATATCATTTATCTGTCTTTTTGTTGTTGTGTACTATTTTTTTTCTTTTTTACACTTTTGGAGCCTGTTGACCTTATTCCAATGGCAATTTTGAACACTCGGGGTGAGAATCTACCCAGAAGTTTGGCAAATATATAAAACTACATAACACATAAGTGAGGACTTCAGATGCACCTGACAGTTATACAGTTGGCTAGTTAGGTTGTAGTTACCTAGGGTAGATTCCAAACGCTAGCTATATCAGATCAAATATATTACCTTAAAATGTGAACCTCTATCCATTACATTACATTACTAAACATTATCCCTCTGGATTCTTTAGATGTATTTGTTTCTAATACATTTTTCAGAGGGGAATCTGTGGAAATGTTTATCTGATTCCCGTTATTTGTATTATGTGCATCTTGGTACCCAGCAGGACATAGCTGGGCTGTACTTGCTCTTCTGGGTAGAATATCGCACCCTGAGTGTGACGTAAATTCAAAATGATTGCCATGGGAATATCATTATAAACCATGTAAGCTCACTCAGAAAAATGTATTTGGATGCATTTCAAATACTTAAATGACCAAGATCTGCATACACAAAGTGGCATTTAAAAGTGCAGCAAATGACAAGGCACTAACCTCATTTGTTTTAATGCCATTTATCTTTGTGTATGGCTTCAATTAGACTTGCTAAGTCTAGATGGTTCTCTGTATCAATGCACAACAATCTAGACATGATGGACAAACACTAAAGAGAACCAAGGGATTTATTAAGGAAAGTATTTGCACGAAACCTTATGCCTATATCACAGGCAAAACAGGTTTTAAGTTTGATATTATATTAGTTATATATATAGTTTTATATAGAAAGGAGAATTCATGCATCATAAGTGGTATACTGATGTGGGTGTGGTTTGATAAACGTGTGCGTCTACCTGCTGTCTGAATGCATCCACACTAAAATACAGTGTCTGTGGTGTCATGTGAGCTGTATGAGTGTGTGTGAGTAACTCTGTACTGACTGCACTGTGTTGTTGGCTACATGTGTGTTTTCCTCAGGCCGCCATCAGAGCCCAGAAAGGAGAGAAGGGAGAACCAGCTGTCCTGGAGCCTGTGAGTTACTGCTTCTTGTAACTGAGCATTGACAGAGCATACCTGCATGCTCATACCAGGACACACACTCACGCTTAGGAGCTGCCAGTGCAACCACAGTCTTCTACTGTTGACCGCTGAGCAGCTTTACCTGAGCAGCTAGAAGCCTTTAGCCTTTAGAGCCCTTTAGCTCTGTCTTAAGCCTTAAGAAGTTCTTCAGATCGGTGTTGGGACTTAATTGTTTTTTCCCTAAAACAATTGGAGTTAAATGCACTTTGAGCTGGTTAGATACATACAGTGTCAATATTTTTAAAGAAAATACTCCAGTATTGTCAAGATGATGTCTCTTGAGGTGCACTGGAAGCAAATTAAAGGAAATAAGATTTTAAGACTCTATATTAGACTAAATGACTTGTTACGATGGATAATGACTTCTCAATGGAGTTAAATAGAAGATTCATGACCATACCACTTTAAAATTTCTGGTCTTTTTCAGGGTATGCTGATTGAAGGACCTCCAGGGCCTGAGGGACCTGCTGTAAGTGGATGATCGATATCCTCGTGGTTTATCCTAAAAGTTTAACTCCTCTACCCTTATAGTCTAGTTTCTGTGTTATTAATATGAGGCAGCATGCTGAACAACAGATCTAGACAGGACACTAATCGATGCAAGGCCGTGACATAAAGTAAATCATGTTTAGTTTAATAAATACCATGTATGGAATATGGTTTTACTCTAAACCACCATGAAAAAATAACTTTAGTTTAGTTTATTGTGATTGTATTTATGACTCATGTTCATTTACCTCCTTCTCTGTCTTTCAGGGTCCCGTTGGCCCCTCCGGCCACTCCGGACCGCCTGGCTCTGTTGGTGATCCTGGTGAGAGGGTGAGTCTTTCAGTTTGTCTAATAAAGGGATGCTTTTTAGATCCATTGCTGCTGAGTAAAGATTCAATGTGAAAACCAGTCATTGCAAATGTACGCAATGCAAAAGAAGAGCTGGTCATTCCCACTCTTGTCTTGAACCTGCCAGCTCATCACTCCATTTCTCCATCCTGCAGGGTACTCCCGGTAGGGCTGGTCTACCTGGAGCTGATGGAGTCCCCGGACCCCCTGGAACCTCTGTCATGCTGCCTGTGAGTCAAGATTCAAGATTCAAGAAGTTTATTTGTCACATACACATTTACATGTAGTGAAATGAAAAGTGGCAATGCTCACGGGAATGTGCAAAGGGCAGTATACATAGTATTTACAGTAAAAACCAACACAATATTTACAGTAGAAAAAAAATAATTACAATAATTACAGTTAGAGCTCTTATATAAAACAACCCAATATTTACAGTAAGAGCACTTATAAAATATAAAATAAGAGGTAGATGGGGGAAATCGTGTGAATGTGATGAGCTATAATTTATGTGTAGTCGCCTAAGTGTGTATGTGTGTGCATGTGCATAAGAGGGGCAGTGTGTGGGTCTTGGTGGGGACCCTGGTGAGGTCGGAGTTCACAGTCCTGATGGCCTGAGGAAAGAAACTCCGTCTCAGTCTCTCTGTTTTAGGAGCGTGACTACGGAGGCGCTTGCCTGACCGCAGCAGCTGAAACAGTCCGTTGAGTTACCCTTGACCTTTGATCTCTTACTGGCCTGGTTGCTGTTAGACCTTGAAGTGATATCCATCATCATTCTGGTCATCATTTATGTATGATGTAAATGAGTAGTTTTTGTTGGTGTACACTTCTGTGTTCACCGGTCTGTCTCGGGTTAGACTGACACTTCGCTTCGCCAGTCATATTGTCCACTGCCAGTATAATGGAGGTTCCTCTTTGACCCCAGCTACATAAAAACAATCTGTACAATCTGCAATGAAATGTCATTTTCTTTGTTAATTCTATTCATTCATTTGTTCTACTGTGTGTTTTGTATACTAATTCTTTATTTAAAGAAACGTAGAGTGTCCCCACCATTGAATAGGTGAATCTCAGGATTTTAATGGAGAGCCCAGAACAGATATGTTTATTCTTACAGATATTCCATGCATGTCTCTGCAAAGCATCTTACCGACCTGATGACTTGTGTCTCCTTCCTTCTGTTGTTACAGTTCCGTTTTGGCCAGAGTGGAGGAGATAAGGGTCCTGCCGTTTCTGCACAAGAAGCCCAGGCTGCGGCCATCTTGTCTCAGGCCAGGGTGAGTCATCACTGCTGTTGTAAATTGCCATTGCACATTAGTCAGTACTTTGGCTTGCATAATTCAAATATATATATAGATGGAGAGCAATAGAATTTTTCAATACATTGTCAAGTAAAACACTAATAGAATAGGCCTCACCGAGGCCGGGACACAGACTGAACTGCACAACATATAATGTATGATAACAGCAGGTCAAACATAATATACTGTACACTAAAAGTGTTAAAACGCACACAATATACAATATTGACCAAAAGAGGAACCATAGAGAACACAAATGCAGCAAAACCTAGGGACAGTAACTTCATAACATCACAACAACATACTTTACATTTTCATGCTCATCTAGAGAGACGTATCATCAGTACAACATTAGACATCGCCTACATCGCCAACATTAGAAGTAGCCACATGCACTCATCAACATTTATCTTGACATCTTGCTTCTCTCTAGATGGCTCTGAAAGGACCTCCTGGACCAATGGGATTCACCGGACGCCCCGGACCCCTGGTAGGTTACCTGTTACCCAGACACTCACCTGCACACAGTGTTTGCTGAAGTCTAAAGTCTTGAAATCGTATTTTCCTTGTAATAAGTGAGAAAAATGTTACTTGTTTGACAATAGGATTAAAATATTTTTTTGACCTATTTCAAGAAAAAAATGGATTTTAAGCCTTTTTGAGATCTTGCAGTGATTCTATGCCACATGGCTTTGAGAATGTAAGGCATCTTACCTATGCAACATTATGGAGGACTTTATTACATATTTTCAGCTGAAACCTCTCAGATCTAAAGAGGCAGCAACTTGACAGTGGTTAATCTCTTCCAATCAGTGGCTCTGATCACCTGCGTGTTCACCTTTTGCTATGGATGCCTTGGTTTCTTACATATAGAGGCTGGTGACACTCAACACGAATACCAAAGACAGGCAGAGTGAGACACAAGCAGAAAAAATAGCCAGAAATCTCAGAAAATTACTGTACTGTGTTTCACACATATATTATGAAAGCTACATAGCCTCAAATTATGATGCTTCGTGATGCTTTCTGTTAAGGTGAGATGATTTAATAAACCCTTGAGGGTTTTTTATCTTACCTGTACAAACTGATTTTTCTCTTTCTCTCTTCATGTCACATCCCCTTAAAAAAGACTTTCCGGATTGTTTTGGTGATGCCTGTTGTGTGTCTCTGTTTCAGGGAACTCCAGGAAGTAATGGACTGAAGGGAGAACGTGGAGACCATGGTCCTCAGGTAACCCCACCCCCCCAACACACACACACACACACACACACACACACACACACACTCACACACACCTAGTGTGTCGGACCTCACATTAGAGGGATCACATTTGTGTATACACACATATGTACACACATGCCTCATTTACACAAACACACATGTACATATCCACACACACAAATAGATCCACATTCAATAGGGTTGCAGTCTACATTTCATTTTAACGATTTGAATGTCAAGTAATGCTCACACCTTGACAGGCATTCAGACGTCTGATTCATCTTTCAGGGCCCCAGGGGAATACAGGGTTTGCTGGGACCTCCAGGCAAATCAGGAAGAAGGGTGAGTATCCAAAACAATCAACGTGCCTTGTCACATTTCATTTATTTATGGTTGTATATTGTTTGGCTAACCCAAACTATAAGAGATGTACTGAAGTAATTGTTGTTTAAATTGACTCTGATGGATAGACGTATAGAAACACTGGCATAGTGTAGATTTTTACTCTCTGTGGTTTAAATTAACACAGTTTTAATTCCTATATATAATACTGCCACAATCCCAGTTAGGAATATATAATTTCCATACCTTCAAATCTCCCAAACGCCTGTGGTAGGCATTTGGGAAGTCTGACCCCCACCCTAATGGTGCAGACTTTTCCAAAAATTCCTCTTGGGTGTTTGGCAAAAATGTAGCAGCAGCGCAGAAAGCATGAACCGTGAAAAACTAAATGTGAGACTTGTGGCAATTGGTACATCTCATCTCCTAAAATAGCTTAACACAGCTTTGTAAAACCTGCTCTTCGTGGTGCTTGTCTCCCACAGGGACGTGCTGGAGCTGATGGCGCTAGGGGAATGCCAGGAGAGCCCGGGACCAAGGTGACCTCTCTGGCTTCTTTCTTTTATTATCATCTCTCTAAATCCTTACACATCATATCTTGCTTTGCCTACAATTGACCTTTTTCCCACGGTGGCCATTTTGAATACTCAGGGAAACTCAGAGAAACTCTCCCCGGAAGATATGAGTGTTACTTCAGACAGACCAAACAGTTATGAAATTAGTGCAACAACTATACTGACTGCTTGAATTTAGCAGGGAATTTAGCTAGCTTACCATCTAGTTAGCTGCCAGCTAACTATCTAGGCTAGATTCTAGTAGCTAGCTATAGCGGGCCAAATGTGAACTTATATCTTCTGGATTCTTGAGATCCATTTGTTTGTAATAAGTTTTTCAGAAGGGAATGATAAACGTTTGTCAGATTCCAGATTTCTGTATGTGCATCTTATACAGGAGGACATGCTGGGTTGTACTTGCACGCCACCACTTGTTTCCCACTCTGTGACATACGATACATTCAAAATGGCTGCCATGTAGCCAGTAGCTGCAAATCAAATGTTCAGATACACTAATAATGGATGAACTTGTCTATAATTTTTACTTCCTATAATGCAGTGATAACATATAAATCTGTCTCTCAGGGTGACCGTGGTTTTGATGGTCTTCCTGGTTTGCCTGGTGACAAAGGACACAGGGTGAGTCAAACGCAAAACTGAAGAATCAGTAGAAACAGAATCTGAACTTTGTTCAGTAAGTAAACATAGGGGAATTAGTCTTGGTGGCATCGGTGCAGGGACATATCGACAACTAAGACAGAGACAGAAGTACATACTGACACTATGGTAGTGTCAGTATGTACTTATGTCTCTGAATGGGAGGGGCAACAAGACCCTCCCATTCAGTGTAAGGGGAATGTGTAAGACAAGACAACAACAACAACACTCAACAGCATAAATAATAATAAAACAGTAGTATTAGTATTTTTTTAGTTGATGTACTTAATAACAGGTGTAAGTTTGCAACAATTAGAACAAATCAAAGGTAGAGCCTGTCCATTATTATTACTATTATTACTATTAGAGGTCTACAGTTTGATAATATTCCTTTCATTCTAATCCCTCACTCATCCTCTTTTTCATCTCCCCAGGGTGACACAGGATCATTGGGACCCCAAGGACCTATCGGAGAGGACGGTGAGAGGGTAAGAAGTTCTGACCATAACAAAGGAATGTGAAATGATTCCAGCCACCATTCAAACATCCAGTCTCTCTATCTGACGGCCTCTCTGTCTCGCCACACGTCAGTCAATAATCTGCAGGCTTTTTCCATCCTTTACATGTGTGTGTGTGTGTGTGTGTGTGTGTGTGTGTGTGTGTGTGTGCGTGTGCGTGTGTGTGTGTGTGTGTGTTTTTCCAGGGAGACGACGGAGACATTGGACCCAGGGGTCTCCCAGGTGAACCAGTGAGTGTTTCCATGACAACACAGTTGACTCTGTCCCTATTGTCTCTCACCAGTTGTATTATCATTATTACTATAGTTATCTATCAGTCGCCCATGCCACTTATGTTGCCTCTATTTCTGTTATTACTATCATAAAATACATCAACTGTGTATTCATCTGTTGGTACCTCCACATAGCATTCATACTTCAGAGGGGTTCTTCACTGTAATTATGGGCTAGGTATAATGTGCTGTATATAGGTATAAAGTCCTGTCAGCGTCACTGACGTACCCATAATCCTTTAGGGTGTAATGGTTTCTACACTACGGTTGCCAACGCTTGTACTGACTGAAAATGAGTGTTCATGCATAAGAATAAAAAAGGAAAAACAGGAGAAAGAAAGAAAGATCGCTAGCTAACATCCTGGTTACCACAAGAGTTGCTGACCAATCAGATTCCTGCATAGAATCTACCCACTGTATTATACTGGATGTCAACTCCCATTTCTATGATTTTCTTTAAATACATTTCTATGATTTTCTTTAAATACATTCATTCATCTGATCCTAATATTACCTCTACACCTGTTGTTTCTCCTGAATGGATGTGAACTCATTGATTCCATCTCCATCTTTAAGATAGTGCATAAGGATATTATTGCCATTATATGGCGGTCACTGACTGATGTCTGTGTCTGTGTGTGTGTGTGTCTGTGTGTCTGTGTGTGTGTGTGTGTGTGTGTGTGTCTGTGTGTGTCCGTGTGTGTTGCGTCCTCTCTTCCTAGGGGCCTCGTGGTTTGCTGGGCCCTAAAGGTCCTCCTGGAATCCCTGGACCTCCTGTGAGTGAAAACAATGTTGCGCCACATTGTGCTGCTGTTATTTCAGGAACATTGGTTTATCCCTCTGTGACCACTTAACACTCACACCACCTCCTAAAACAATACTCTGACCAGATATAAAGCTGCTGAGTTGGCTGGTAATCTAAAAATGACCATGTAATGTCCCCACAGTCACCCAATATCACACAGGAGTTATGCCAGCCAAGTCCTAAGTATCCATTTGACACTCATACAGTATATTTATATATAAGAGTTGTTTGGCTCTTAGGGTTCAACTCCTGAGAAGGGTATGGCGCAGACATATGCTATTGCCAATCCCTGCTGATTCCCACAAATCTAAAGGTCCACTGTCCCACCACCACTGTCCCCAGTCATTTGCAGTCCTGAGTGGCTCAGTGAGTAGAGCAAGGCACTACTATGTTGTTCAGTCACAATATCCACAACTACTCTTTTTTCTGTGGGTGTGGACCACCATCATGGCACATATTATCAGTGTTGTCAATGATAATAATAATAATAATAATGGAAAAAGTCAAAACTACATAGGAGCCTCATATGATCAGTCAGGCCCTGCTGAGCTAAACAGAGACAACAGCTTGAGTTGTTTATATCCGTTCTGTGGATTATAAATGGATATTTTATTCAGAATGTGATTCTGGTTTTCATTCTTCTTTCTATTCAAAGTTTTTTCAATTGATTCTTCCTGATTCTGATTTTTATTCTTCCTTTCAGGGTGTGCGTGGAAACGACGGGCCTCACGGTCCCAAAGGAAACCTGGTCAGTGTCAGCCTCCGTTATTTACCGTATTTAACTTTGTTCTGTTCTGTTAAATATGCAATACATGATGCCAGTAGTAACTCTCCCTGTCTCCTTTCTCTGTCCCGCTTTTTGTCTTTGCTTCTCTTCTTTCATTTCTTTTCCTCAGGGTCCCCAAGGAGAGCCTGGACCCCCAGGGCAGCAGGGAACACCAGGCACTCAGGTGAGACAGACGACAGCTGGACAGGACAGGGGACATGTATACCTGTGATATGAATGTTTTTTACCAGTAATGTGTCACCATTAAATGGATTGTTCTCAATGTATTTTATCAATCACAGTCGTCCTAATGTCCTCCACAAGTCCTTCATCCATCCTTCATAATGATCTCATTCAAGTTACAAATAGACTAGGATGTGTTAACAATCAAACTTGCCTACATCATACACATTCTAGTCTTAAATGGTCCAGTCCCAGAGTCTCATGTGTTTTCTGTGTGTGTCGTCTTCCAGGGAATGGCAGGACCTCAGGGAGCCATCGGACCCCCAGGAGAGAAGGTGAGAGACCAACGATATCTACAATATACCTGCATCCTGTATAGTACTGACAGATACAGTAAACTAACTTCTATGAGGAAATGTACTGGACCACCTGGTCTTTCCATGAAGTGGACTGACCAGATCCCCTGTTGATTTCACCTGTTGAATCCACTTCAGTCATGTACATGATGGGAGGCTTGATGTTGTCAGATATACGTCTTTATGTGATGAGTAGTAATGGAGACTTATGTTTGCTGTTCAGAATGAAAGATTACATTTTAACATAAACTATAACATAGATTATACAAAACTGGATTTCATTTCACAGAAGAGGTGAAGAGGGCTTCTGCATGCTGTTCAGATAGTTGGATACTATTTCTCTCTGTAGAAGACCAGTATTTGTCTTATTTGTCGCTTCATCTCATGATCTTCTCGTCTCCTCCAGGGCCCCACAGGGAAACCAGGTTTGCCAGGAATGCCTGGAGCTGACGGCCCTCCTGTAAGTTCCGTTCCTCCTTTTTTCTTTATTTGTATCTATTTTCATCTATTACATTGAATTCAACTGAATCCTTTATCAACGGATGCTTGACCTCTCCTACCCTCTCAGGGTCACCCAGGAAAGGAGGGGCCTGCTGGCACCAAGGGAAACCAGGTAAGTGTCAATCATAAGTCTATCACAACTCATTGAACCACACAGGGCTCCCATTTACATCAGCAAAAGATTGATGCAAATTTTTGATTCACAAATTAATAGTATTGTGTTACATTCAGTTATCTAATCTCTTTATTTGAACCATACCACCTCAATGAAAAACTTTGCCATTGTGAATTATTATTATGTTCCTACGCTGTTTCGCTATATCTGCACAACACAACAGTAAAATCAAGATATTGAAAGTTATTGTATGTTAATGTAAACAGTGGAATGTGTGGACATGGATTGCAGACCTACTAGTGTTTCCCCACATGATAATAGTAGGAATATGTTTTAATTAAGTGTGATCTTATCCAACACTGCCTAAGAGCCCACATCCTAGCCCAAGGACGGGTGTGTAAGACTAGAAAGTTAAAAAATTGTTAAAAACACTGAGACATGCATGATGCTTGCACTATGTCTTGGTTGCATCTGTCCTCGTAAAAACAAATCCCCATATGTCCACACTTATATATGAAAGGGTTGTTGTAAACGTCTTTATAGTGTTGTAACCTAGTTCATGTGGTCCCCGTTTCTCTTCATCCTGCAGGGTCCCAGCGGTCCTCAGGGAACTATTGGCTATCCTGGTCCTCGTGGCATCAAGGTCAGTACAAATATTACAATAACCACAATCAAAAACCTTTTCTTAGGCTACCTTACATTTGCTGCTACTATTTGGTAGCAAATATTTGCTCCAGTGTGGGTGGTTAGTATTTGTCATTTGAAAGCAAGTAGATCACAGATGGCAATCGATGTCGATGATACCCCTGACTAAAGACAGTGATACACAGGGCAACTCTGAAGAGTGTTCCTATTATAACAGGAACTCATTTCCAAGAAACCTTTGACCCCTCTGACTCTGTGGCTCACTTTGCTGCCTGTTACCTTTAATGTTGCCTGTATTTTATTAGACTTTTTCATGCCTCCCTGGGTGTTTCTTTGTCTCACCCGCAGTTTGTATTCCTTCTCTCTGTCATTTTATTGTTTTTTGTGCAAATACACTGCACCTAAACCAAACCTGCTCTACCCCAAATAACCGTTAGCATATCTCCACCCTACATGTTCTAACTATTAGCTGCTTTGATTACAGGGAGGCCAAGGAATCCGTGGACTGAAGGGCCACAAGGGAGAGAAGGTAAGTGATTCATTGTGGTTATGGTTGTTTAAATGCGTGTCACCTACTCCTCAGTGATTGGTCTTGGCTCTGTCTCACAATATACTGTATATTTAAGGCATAGGAATATATACATTTCTACATGACACACATCAGGTGTCATGTAGAAATGAAAGGGCATCTCTGGGTCTTTATTCTTAAAATCAGAGCTGATGTTGAGATTTTTTGGGCTCTCAGTATTTATTAACAGTACTACACCATCAACTCATTTGATTTCATTTGTTTATTTGTTTGTGTTTCTAGGGTGAAGATGGTTTCCCTGGAATTAAGGGAGATTTCGGTTCCAAGGGAGAGAGGGTAAGATTAATTAATTGGTTGGTTGATCGATGGATGATTGATTAATTCATTAATTAATTAAGCTGTTTATTTGATTTTATATTGTTCTTTCTTACATTTCTAACTGTATGGAAAAGGTGTGTGGACACATCCTGATGGTTTTACTGTTTTTGCTGACAGGGAGAGCTTGGAGTACCAGGACCCAGGGGAGAGGACGGTCCTGAGGGGCCAAAGGGTCGCGTTGGACCCCCTGGTGAGCTCGGACCCCTCGGACTAGTTGGAGAGAAGGTAGGAGTTGTTAAATCAGTACAAGGCTTAATAACTCCACATGGGGCAGTTGAAGAAAACATTTTCATATTAAAACAATATTCCTTTGTTGATTTAAATTAAAGTTGCTTACTAAGACTGTACAACTGGGGTTTTACATCGCTTTGCAATTAACTTTATATATATATAATGACATTTAATTAAGTTGTGTGTGTGATTTTCTCAGTAATTAACACATCAGAGGGCCGCTAGTTCATACTCCCACTCAATTATAGCACCCACTCTTCTAAATTTAGGATTAAAAGTGAATGAAAACAGTACTTTACCTCCCCACCATATCCTGAGTTATAATTGAACAAATCATTACAGCAGCCTAATGATTATTGGTGTCAACGTCTGATTTCAGGGTAAACTTGGTGTACCTGGACTTCCTGGCTATCCTGGAAGACAAGGACCTAAGGTAAGAACAACACACACATATACCATCCCATTCACTCACTCACTCACTCACTCACTCACTCACACATACATAGATACTGTACATACATTCATCCTGGCAGTCACCGGGCCACTTTATGATGGTCTGATGCAGAAACTGATGATGCCTTGTTGCTTTGTATTTTAGGGATCTCTTGGATTCCCAGGATTCCCTGGCTCAAACGGCGAGAAGGGAACAAGGGTAGGTTGATTGCCCCTTGAATGATTTAGTGATTTAGCCTCAGTCAGATAGTCAGATAGTCAGATATCTGTCTCGCAAGGTTCTGAATGATTGGTAATGTGGTCAAAACAACAATGATATTGAGAATTCCAGTTGATATGAGATATTGATATTGAGAATAACAGACAACTACTGTAATTTCCCGTGTTGAGGTTAAATGCACAGTGAAATGGTATTATTGGATGATTTAAACTGAATGCCTGTTTGGGAAGACGTGATGTCAGCACAAGGCAAATAAATTCTAGAGTGAATACTGATGTACAGTTCCCCTCTGCCGTCATGAATCTGTGGTCTTGTTTTTCTCCAGGGTCTGATCGGCAAGTCAGGGCCAAGAGGACAAAGAGGACCAACGGTACTCTTCATTCATTCATTCATTCATTCATTCATTCATTCATTCATTCATTCATTCTGTAACAGCTACACTGATCTGAGGATTGAAGGGTTCTGTTCTCTTCCACTCTACCCATTCAACACTGATAGAGAGCACTGATTTGATTTGATTCAATTGGATTTGATGACTTTAAAACTTAAACTAACCACAGAGGACAATAGAGACGTATTTCAAACTTATTCTAATGGGGGCTTCTCACCAATGAAGTTTACTGTTTCTTTCCATCAGGGCCCCAGAGGGCAGAGAGGGCCAAGGGGGTCGACTGGGAAACCAGGAGCTAAGGTATGTCATTGAAATGGATCAGTGATTGATTATACTTTGGGGTTTTAAACTAAAACTGGGAGTTGTGGGTGGGTGTTGGACTAAATCAGAAACTTTAAAGAGGTAAGTAACTTTGATGCTAACTTTTCCCACCTTGCCCAAAACATGGAGTGCTGTTTTCTTTGATTTATTGAATTTCTTTCCATTTATTCACGACTGTGTTTTTTATTGTTGTTCATTAGGGAACATCAGGAAGTGATGGCCCTCATGGTCCCCCCGGAGAGAGGGTGAGCTCTTTATGATTGATTATGTACCTACACCGATGCTGACATAGGGGCGGATCTACTAAGATCCCAAATAAATGGTACTAATTTGCGTGTGCATTCTAAAAGTTTGCGCGTGTGGTTGATGGGCGTTTTGCGGGTGATTTACTAAGAATGCGTGCGTAAATGACAACAGGTGCAAACGTGGTGGAGACAGCAGTATTTAAATGAGGTTTTTGCGTGTTTAATGTTTTGCACCATGGAGAGTTTGGATGGGCAACAGAACCGCAAGCGCAAAATGAAATTTGCGCCTATAGAATTAGAGGTGTTAGTGGAAGAGGCAAATAAACATTTGGATGAGCTACAGCAAAAAATCTGAATATGACAAAAAAGAACACTATTTGGGAGATCATCTGTGAGAAAGTAAATGCCGTTGGTAAAAGAAGAAGAACAACGGATGAAATTAAGAGAAGATGGCAAGATATAAGACGAAGAACAAAAGAAAAATTGGCTTATAATAAAACCTCAGCAAAGAAAACAGGTGGGGGCACGGTGGAAGAGATGCCTCTAACTAACATTGAGCAACAAGTGCAGTTCAAGTGCAGTTTCTATGTCTCCTTCTCGCTACAATAACGGCAGTCATTTGTGCACAATTACGCATGCAGGGCGTTTGCACCTTCTTTTGAAACGTATTAAATACAGACGCAGTCTCCATCAACGAAATTGCGTTCAGGTTTGATAGATCACAGTGCGTGTGCTACATTAATCTATTTACATTTTCTCCTCCCAGTATTTTGCTAAATAGCGTGTAAACGCCCCATCTTGCATATTCATTGAGGCAAAAGTACTAACTGGATAAGGCGTGTTATTTTGCACATTTGCAAGACGCAGTCCTCAGTGCGCACTGTTAGTAGATCAGTTTGTACATTTATTTGCGCGTGCTATGAGTTTGCACACATTTTTACACACGCAAACCTTTAGTAGATCCGGCCCATAGTGTTGGGTGGTTCATTACCTAGAAATGCTGTTGGGTGAAATTCTTGTATCTCCAAAATGCAAACTTTTCAACAACTAACTAAGAAACACAGCCTTGTTTTTAGCTGGAGGACAGTACATTTTGGGTTTTGAAAGGGTTTCATGAACACAAGAGTTGTAGTATTTGCTCAACCTGTAATCCTTCAAGTTAAAACATTAAACTCAGCAGAGTTTTGAGGTTTTCACATGATAATGCCTATTGAATATTAATGATAATATTGGTTATTATTTTTGAATTATTTGTACTGATCATTCCATGTGTTCTCGTCTCATCAGGGACTGCCCGGGCCTCAGGGAGCCAACGGTTTCCCCGGACCAAAGGGACCTCCTGTAAGATGATTGTTTTAATACCAGGTTATTCTTTACAGATGACAGATATAGATATAATTAAGTAATCACTTGGTTGATAAGCTGATAAGATTTTGATTCTACATTTTTGGTTTAATGTTTTTCCATTGACCCATTTGGATGTCAGATATCATTGTGAAGGTTTGAATTAATAAGTGAATAATGGTTGAATGATGTTTCCACACAGGGACCACCAGGAAAGGACGGACTGCCCGGACACCCTGGGCAGAGAGGAGAAGTTGTAAGTCTTTATTTTAATTTGTCTTTTTCTCTTCTTGGTGTGAAAACACTTGTTCAGTTTGTTTATTACAAGAATTTTCTCCACCCTGGTTCCAGTCTCGGCTGTCCTTAATGATCCTTAGAAATTCTGTTAGTGATGAGTTTGCTACAGAGGGATGTGTCTAGAAAACATTGATGTCACGCTTTAGCATGTTAAATCCAGACTGACAGCATCAATAGTCACTACAGTGTACTGAAGTGAGCAGAGTGATAGCAGAAAATGATCATATGGATTATTGATTCCTGTCAATTCTAGTAACATGTTCATTCAAATTGGACTGTTTTTGAACTGGTTTTATTGGTTTTCTTGCTATTGAGATTGATGGTGAAGTTGGAAATTATTAGGTGAATTATTTTCCATTGATGTCTTTGTTAATTTAATTTCTCTCTTCTTCCAGGGTTTCCAAGGCAAGATGGGTCCACCAGGGCCTCCTGGAGTTGTTGGACCTCAGGTGAGTTACAGAGATCTTAAGGAGGGATGTGGATATGTCTTAAGGTTTCCTCCTTAACACATTGTGCACCATCAGCTTCCACAGCAAAACACCTCATCTTCCCTTTTCTCCACCATCTGTCCATCCTCACCTTCTTTGCTTCCTCTTCTTACCATTCTCACCACCCTCTGCTTCTCTTGCCCCGCCCATCTTTCTCCATCCTCTCCTCTTTGCCTCCTCTTGTCCACCCCCATCTCTTCTTTCCTCTCTACCTTCTCCTTTCCACCATGAACTTTCCTCTCCATCCTCTTCTACCTATCATCTTCTTTCCCTCTCCACCTTCTTGCTCTCCATCTATCCCTCCATCCTCCCAGGGTCCATCAGGAGAGACCGGGCCCATGGGTGAACGTGGCCACCCCGGACCTCCAGGTCCACCCTGGAGAGCAAGGTCTTTCTGGTCCGTCAGGGAAGGAGGGCACCAAGGGAGACCCCGGACCCCCAGGAGGCCCCGGCAAGGACGGACCCCCAGGACTGAGAGGCTTCCCTGGGGAGAGAGGGCTGCCTGGAACCCCTGTGAGTATGGTTGAGTGAAATATGGTGTGGATCATGAGGAAGATGTGTGATCCTGTACACGAATGTGTTAGGTAATTTCTATCCTTTTCTGAAAAGGTTGTTCATGCCTTTATTTCATATCATATTGACTGTTGTAACTCTCTCTACTCTTGCCTCAATCATAAAAGCCTTGTCTAAAAACTTACAGCAGCTAGAGCTAAGATGAGAGATCATAGAACTCTCAAGGCTCATCTTATATCTTATATCTTATATCTTATATCTTATATCTTGGCTTTTATCTCCTCATGTACAAAAACATCTTTAGACAAACCTCTTCTGAATATCCCAAGTCTCAATTCAAATCAACAGCATTTGCAATCAGCTTATGTTGAATTGAAAAATGATCGATGAATCTGTTGTTGTCTTGTCTCCCAGGGAGGTGGAGGGCTGAAGGGAAGTGAAGGACCTGCCGGACCTCCTGGACCTGCTGTACGTTTCACATCATACGAAGAATCACGTTCATAACACTCTAAATTAACTTTGGGGGGGAAAGCATTACCCGAAGTTCATCTTTCACAAACGCCATATATAACCATGCATATCACTTCATAACTCCAAGGCTGCTACCCCTGCCTCTACCCTGGCAGTAATATTGTTTTTTATTTTAGGGGTCTCCTGGTGAGAGGGGATCAGCTGGTACTGCTGGACCCATTGGACCCCCTGGCAGACCAGGCCCTCAGGGGCCTCCTGGAAACGCTGGAGAGAAGGGAGTTCCTGTGAGTGGCCTGGAAGTTATTGTCCGATGTCCAATCTAGAGCCAAGTACTCAAGATAAAAAATCATATGACTAGCGTTTATTCTTATTCTGGTCTAATCTTTGCTTTCTCTCTCTAAGGGTGAGAAAGGTCCTATTGGCCCAGCAGGTCGCGATGGAGTCCAGGGTCCTGTGGGTCTGCCTGGCCCTGCCGGAACCCCTGGAGGACCAGGAGAGGATGGAGACAAGGTCAGTAACACTCAGCAGCCGCCCCCATCCCAACCCATCCTATTACAAAAACACCAATAACTTTGTCTTTCTATTCAGTTGTTCAAATCTTTGAGTCAGCACAGCACCAGAGTTGCCATCTCAACCAGTGGTCAGGTTGATCAAAGGTTATGGTGATTTATATCGGCCCTTTCTTTCAAAATCTCTCCTTTGGCATAACTTGCAGTGTCTTTGTCATTGCAGGGTGAGGTTGGAGAGCACGGCCAGAAGGGAGCCAAGGGAGGCAAAGGAGAACATGTGAGTGAAACCCTAAAATTCAGTTAGAACATGTAATGATCACAACTCAATTTGTGAAGTAAATCTGTTTTCCAAACTGGAATGAATATGATTCTCTATTTAAAGTATTGGTGCATTGTTGTTTTCCTCATGTGTTTATTTGTTTGTTTGTTTGTCTGAAAGGGTCCTCCTGGTCCACCCGGGGCAATGGGTCCAGTCGGTCAACCTGGTAATCCTGTAAGTAGGACCTTAACTCTTTAAAAGAATAAACACAAACATGTATGAATACACACATAAGACATATTGGGAAGGTTACAAGATGTGGTAAACCAGACTAATGGACTGATGACGTCCACCTACTGGGTTTAGGTTGTATCTCTATTGTGTTATACAGTATCAATCAGTGATAAAGAGTAGCAAAGCAGACATTTATCTATATGACTTAATGTACATGTAAAAAACTGGATATTCAATTATCATCATGAATCAATCATGATCACTGTGTTTTCAGTGCCATTTTGATACTAGTTATTCTAGTCTCACTCCTCCTTTTCTTTCTCTTCTTCTGTGGTGTAGGGTGCTGATGGAGAGCTTGGACCCCGGGGCCAGCAGGGACCATTTGGAGCCAAAGGTGACGAGGGATCCAGAGGATTCCCAGGAGCCCCAGGACCCATCGGACTGCAGGTACACAGACCTACACTATGGGTTACTCCATACACCACATCCTGAGATATTTAGCTTCAGGCAGCCTAGCTCTATGTCCAGCTGTAACCTTGGTACTGTACATAATGTTGCAGATGCTCTACATGTTCAGAAGTGCTTACAGACCATACTCGACTTAATGTATCGCTAACCTTCATGGGTCAATGACGTGATGTGCATTTTTTGTATTCAAATCCATTATTTCCGCCCCCTAAAACATCAAATAAACACATGTAATAACGTTATTCTACAATATCTGTTTCTTGCTAAACCACTTTCATCTTATTGGAATGCTCTTACATAGTCCAAAATGTCAGGTGGTGCAACTATCCGGACATACGTGAAGAGAACAAACACTTAACAATTTAACATTTTAAAACAAAAATGAATGCCATCTTAACAGTTAGAAAACAAACATGTATACACAGTCTAGTGGACTTCAAAATACACTTTATGTTTTTTCTCTTTTGAAAACCTTATTTGCCACTGACTCTAATGTGTATCCTGTGAGATAATAATTCCATAAGTACACATGATGTTACAGATGTTATAGGTGTTCATGTATTTGGACATTGCTATAGACCTTTCTGTTGTTGTAGGTTGACTAACTCTACCACCCTTTGTGTATCCTATGGATATGGTAGTTTTTAGATGTGGTTTCAATCTTATGCTGAGATACTAAGATCGACTATTCTATCTCTTCCACCTCTACCCTGCAGGGATTGCCAGGACCATCAGGAGAAAAAGGAGAGACTGGAGATGTTGGACCTATGGTGAGTATCATATTTTCTTTGATATGTGGCAGCTGCTCTCGGTAGGGTCATTCATAGATAGCTGTGATACAGACACAGAGCAGCGCCAGGCAGAAAGAGAGAACAAACATCCCCACTTGTACATTTCCAATCCAAACCTGTTAGCCTGTCATGATGTTAGTGATCTCTTTCTGTCTCTGTTGTCAGTGGTAAGAGTTAATAACATTGTAACGCTAACAGCCTGGTAGCAGGTTAGTTGTCCTGCTTAACTATTTGGATCGTTCTTCCATCTTCCATCTTCAAAATCAATGGTAGGTTGGACTAGTGTAACATATGATATAACCCTGTGTGTTTCTAGGGTCCCCCTGGCCCCCCAGGACCCCGAGGCCCTGCTGGACCCAACGGTGCTGATGTGAGTCTCTATCTCTAATTCATAAAATGTAAACAATATAGGCTACATGGCAACAAACTATTAGTTCTTTATTAGATTGTAATAGAGCTGCTACTGTATGGACATTGTAGCTTGGCATTTTCATATGACTGATAACACATTTGTACTTACACTAACACGTAACAGTACTACATTAGTACTACATTTTTGTAATCCATTATTAGTTATTTCTTGAAATTATACTAGTTTCTTCTTTCTTTCATATTATTTCATTTTTGTTTCTGCAAAATTTTCTTTTAGAAAAGATTTCAGTTTTTTCATTGTTGGGTTTGTTTTTCAGGGTCCTCAAGGTCCTCCTGGTGGTTTGGGTAATCCTGGACCCATCGGAGAGAAGGTGCGATAATGACATTTACTTAGATTGGCATCTAAGCATTGACATGAGTGTGAAGTTGTTCAGAGAAATAATAAGTGAGAGCCATATTTCAGTTTGACAGAAAATGTTTTCTTGACAGGGAGAGCCCGGTGAATCTGGACCACCTGGAATCGGAGGAGAGCCAGGAAAGAAGGTGAGCAGCTGAGTGTCCCTCCCTGAGACCGTGTAGGTCACTGGACGACTGCTTTAGCTGACCGGTTCATGTACTAAGTAGTTAGTCCATTAGTCTGCACTAAGTAACTGACAGTTCTGCCGTCCAATGACAGGGACCTCGAGGAGAGCGTGGAGACAAGGGCGAGGCGGGACAGCCTGGAGTTTCTGGACCCACGGGAGGACGAGGACGACCCGGAGACGACGGACCTAAAGGAAACCCTGTACGATACACACATAAACACACACACTCACACTGATACAGCTACACCAGGAGAGTGCCCAGATCTATAACTTGGGACTTCAACACATAAAGAAAGAGTATCGTGATTTCCGTAGTTTTCTCTGTAATCGTTTCACTTTGTGACGTTTCACTTTGTGACGTTTCACTTTGTGATGCTGCTTCGAAGGTCTAGTCAGTCATTAGTTATCATTAGTTATTATCAGTACATAAAGAATACTCATAGTTCAGTATGAACTTTGTATGTGTGATATAATACTGACCCAAGTCAAGTGAAGTCCAATTTAACCAAAAGGTTTGTCACAAAGGTCATGGGACATAAATATGGATGAACACAACAGATAAAAGAAAAGAACACACCACACATTTTACTATGGGGCCAGTGTGTGTGTGTGTGTGTGCGCGTGCGCGCGTGTGTGTGTGTGTGTGTGTGTGTGTCAAGTAAGAACGCACTAACATAATGATGCCTCACTTTGATGTCTGTGATGTGTTCTTCTCCATCTCCAGGGCCCCGTTGGTTTCCCTGGCGACCCCGGCCCCCCTGGTGAGGCTGGACCCAGAGTGAGTATCCTGCTGCACCCCAACATTATCACATACGTATCAACGTGTCATTAACTGTTTTTAAGATGAAGAACATTATCTTCATCTAGCCGAAACCCAGTTAAGATGCTTTACTTCCACATTAAACAGGTGCATGAGGCATGGGATCATCTTATTCTTGATGGAAAAACAATCAAACTTGGAAGCAAGCAGTACTTACTATTTCTACTGGGAGAATTTATTTCCCCTTTTATTAGAAGTAAGCTATTGCTCAATCAACAAGGGTAGCTGGCGGCAGGTAGACAAGAATACCAAATTAACCGAATTCTTCATGGGAACAGGGAGACTCAATCACAGGGTATCATGTAGCCGCTTCACTTTGCTGGTAAATTTTGTGAGTACCAACTACAAATCATCACAAGCACCCAACAAGAAACCCCAGTAACCCTGTGTCCCTCTATCCTCAGGGTCAAGACGGTGCAAAGGGAGAGAGAGGAGAGGATGGGGAACAAGGAGAAGCTGTAAGTGACAGAGTCGATGCAGATATGTTAATACATTACAAAACAACTGTCTACATCGTCTCCTCTCCTTCCCACTGCAGGGCTCCCCTGGACCTACTGGTGAGAACGGACCTCCCGGCCCCCCTGGAAAGAGGGTAAGGTCACCCCGTTCATCTGACAGGCTCCTGGTGCTACCAAGTGGCACCTTCATAAGCACAGTGGTGGTCATGGTTGAAGTCCCACATCTACTTTGAGTCTATCCTGCAGTACTGGTGGCCAAAGCGATGATGGCATAAAACTCTTCTTCCAAACAACTTTGTATGTTGAAAGGAGAACAAAAATTTTAATTCCTAAACAATTCCTCCGCTGGTGGCGGAGCAACAGTGCAGCAGGCATCCAGTAAAAAGTGCATCTTCCATGACAACTCGTTTACGTTGTTATAATAATCCCCCTGAAACGCCAATGCTGATCTTTGATATATTGCACATGAACCAATGTAAAGCATCTAATGGAGCTATTTTTGGTGCCATAGATGGAATTATCCAGAATTATACATACTGTTTTATTCACCAGGGTCCTGCTGGAACGAGAGGACCAGAGGGACGTCAGGGAGAGAAGGGAACCAAGGTAAGAGTTCAGAGGCTTTTCATTATCACACTGTACAGTAACATTACACTGGATCTGTTCATCCTGCAGACAAAACACTCAGATATCAAAGTTGACATCAGATCACCGTCTCGTTTCATAAGTACCCCACTAACCCTACCTATACTATAGTCACATACAGTGGAAATGAGTGTCTTTTTAATGTGTTTGTTCTTAAATGTATTTCTCTTATCATCGTTCCCTCTCAGGGAGACCCAGGTGCTCTTGGCCCCGCAGGAAAGACCGGCCCCGTCGGCCCCCAGGGTCAGCCAGGAAAACCAGGAACAGAAGGTCTCAGAGGACTCCCAGGATCAGTGGTCAGTAAAGCTGCTGATTATGATTGATTTCTCATTCCCATCTGGAATACAATATGCAACAAAAAGAGTTTACACACTTTGTATTTGTCTTTGTAATTGTATGTGTGGTGTTGGGTGGATGCTTCAGCGGGTACTAAATACTAAATGTGCTTCAGGGTGAACAAGGATCTCCAGGCCCTGCTGGACAGAAAGGACCATCTGGCCCTCTTGTAAGACAACAATACCTTTTTGTTTTCATTTTTATAGATAGATAGATTCATTCAAATACACTGAATGGTAAAATGTATCAAAATGCAATCATTTAGTGATTGATTGATTGATTGAATTGGTCATTGATTGTTTGCCAAAGCCCAAACAAGTTCTCATCCACTTTGATCTTCTTTTCCTCTTCCTCTCCTCCTTTCCTCCTACTGTCTCTTCTAATCCTACTACTACATCTCCTCCTCTCCTCCTCTTCCTCCTCCTGCAGGGACCTCCTGGTTTGCCCGGTCTGCGTGGAGACCCTGGTGCCAAGGGAGAGAAGGGTCACCCAGGTCTCATCGGTCTCATCGGACCTCCAGGAGAGCAGGGAGAGAAGGGAGACCGAGGTCTGCCTGGACCTCATGGATCCAACGGACCCAAGGGAGAGAATGTGAGTTTGTGTTGCAGAGATGCAGACAAATGACAGATAGCCCTAGCCTAACCCATTCACACACACACAGAGCTGTTATTGCTGCAAATCAATGTGAGAACCAACAAAAAGGCATTGTATCATATCGGGTTCAATATGGGTTTTTGAAAGCCGGTACCAATATTTTGGGATTGAAGCTGCCAGCTGATATTTTGTTCTGATATTCAGCATCTTTACATTTGCATGACAAAAGGTTCCAAACAGCATTTAGACCATTATAAATATAGGCTCATAATATACATTAATATTCAGTTATTCCCATATGTGACACGTCTCATGTGTCCTGTTCCAGGGAATGACAGGAGCCACTGGACCCCTGGGCCCTGCTGGTCCTGCTGGTCTGCCTGTGAGTACCTTTACCTTTTTGTCCCTTAAACATGCTGTCAGCCTCTCCTCTCTTTTGAGACTCTCCCAAGAGATTTTTGAGTGTCGTGGTAATGAGTGATAGGAGTGAAGCAATGAAGGATGGTCATCAGCACAAAACTCAAGCCTCATATCCCCCACAGGGTCCGCAAGGTATCAAGGGAGCCAAGGGCGCTAGCGTAAGTATACCTTCAGAGTACTTGTATCATAATGAGTGAAATTATCCACAAAAGATGGACTTACTTTAATCTATTGCTGTAATGTTTGTTAAACATCTCTCTCCCTACTGTGTTCAGGGAGGAGCTGGACCTAAGGGAGAGAAGGGTGTACAAGGACCTCCTGGACCCCCTGTAAGTACTGTAATATCATCTGAACATCATCTGCTCACTCATTGTAGATTAAATGATTAAAATGTAAACGTCTTCCCTAGGGCCCGCCAGGCGACGTCATCCAGCCCCTGCCCATCCAGAGGAGTCCCAAGTCCAAGCGCTCCATCGATGCCAGCAAGATGCTCTCCGAATCTGAACCCGACATGCCCGCGTCCGACGCCACCGGCACAGAGTTCCTGATGGGCAGCGAGGGCATGGAAGAGATCTTCGGCTCACTCAACTCACTTCGACAGGAGATCGATACCATGCGCTTCCCTCTGGGCACCCAGGACAGCCCCGCCCGCACCTGCCAGGACCTGCACCTCAGCCAGCCAGACTACAAAGACGGTAGGCGGGTCCTGGTGTGGTAGCCTAGCGCAGTGATTCTCCCCAGCGGTGTAGTAATGTGACCCGCCCCCAAAATCATCTTGCAACCCCTCCTTCAGCTGCTATCCTGTCTTGTTGCACTAGGGTTATACCAACGTGGGATTTTCAATCAACAGTCATGTGTCCTTTAGCAACATTGGACCCACTCACTCATCATCAATGATACAATAATAGAAAAATATGGCAATATAACTGATAAAACTTTCGTATTGAATAATGCACATGTACAAATGACAGGCATTGACAGTAACAATAGAGAGCATAACACTGCATTAATTGATCACATAAAGAATTACAGAAAAAATAGATTAAAATAATAGAACATAAGTATAAAGAAATTGCAATACGAAAAAAGAAAGATAAAAAAGAAAAAAAAAGAATTGTAAAAAAACATGAGGAAGAGTAGAACAGGAGAGAAGTTATCTTCCTCTTCAAAGTAACACATAATATTTTCACTGACGAGTTTTCTTCTTCTACAAGATATATGACAGTGCAGGACCCAGGCAAGTCCTTGTGTTTGTGTGTGTTTTCATCTCTCTGTCGCCCCCTGCAGGAGAGTACTGGATCGACCCCAACCAGGGCTGCTCCAGAGACTCCTTCAAGGTCTTCTGTAACTTCACTAACGGTGCAGAGACCTGCCTGTATCCCAGCAAGGGCATCAACACGGTGAGTCCACTGACACAGCAACGTTGTAGTGAAACCCCACATGCAGTCAGAATAAATCACACGACTAACAAGGGATGGACATTTTACCCACGTGGTGCTAGTATTTGTGGTATCTGTTACAGTAGGAGGAAGGTACTAGGAACCATAGTACTAGGATGCCTTTGGGTGCAAATTGTCTTGTCTTACTAGTCAGAAACTGAACTGGGCCTTTGCTCTACATCTTTATTTTGTTCTGGTTTCTCTTGAGGAGAGATGTTTTCTTTCTGTTGATCTCCTCTTTTTATCTCATTGTTCAAAATAAATGAACTAAACTAATGGAGATTGAGATGACAACCAAACCGTGCAGCTGCCATGATATTGACCATAATATGTGTCCACTTCTGACGGCAGGTGAAGATGAGCTCTTGGGACAAAGAGACTCCAGGATCCTGGTACAGTCAGTTTGCCAGCGGCAGCAAGGTTGGTTGATCTTTGTGACACAAAGGCTTTCTGTGAAACTTGATTTTACCAAATGACCTGAATTCTGTTCTCACCTTATACTTTCTCTCCCTTGCCATCTCCCTTTGTCTCCCCTCGTCGTCTTCTTCCTGCCCCACTTCCATCTCTTCTTCCTCCTCCTCCCAGTTCTCCTACGTGGACTCCAACGGTGAGCCCGTGGGCGTGGTCCAGCTGGGCTTCCTGCGTCTCCTGAGCGTCCAGGCCCGTCAGAACCTGACCTACCACTGCCACCGCTCGGTGGCCTGGGCCGACCGCACCGCCAAGAACAACTACAAGAGGGCGCTGCACCTCCAGAGCGCCAACGAGGAGGAGCTGAGCTACGAGACCAGCCCTTACATCAAAGCCCTGGTCGATGGCTGCTCTGTGAGTGGACACACACACGCACGCACGCACGCACGCACGCACGCACGCACGCACGCACGCACGCACGCACACGCACGCACCACGCACGCACACACACACACACACACACACATTTCTCTTCCCTTCTGTGGACGTTATGAACTTCAGTTCTACACAACTTTCCATTTATTCAGCATCCACCAGCCACACACATGCACATGCACATGCACATGCACATGCACATATACACATATACACATATACATGCACACTACATTTATTCATTGAGTTGATTTACTGTTTATGCACTAGTAGTAGTGGTGATATTGACCGATCATGTCAGAAGACTGGTGACTGGTGTTTAACTTCTAGAAGTGTACAAGCTCATATTCACACAAGCACAGACAAATTGCATGGTCACCCTCCTTGCAACATACAATACTCATTATTTTGATTTTCTGACACCCTCTCTCTCTCTCCCCCTCTCTCTCCCTCTCTCTCCCCATCCTCTCTGCAGTATCGTAAGGGCTTTGACAGGACAGTCCTGGAGGTGAACACACCACAGGTGGAGCATCTTCCTCTGCTGGATATCAAGGTCTCAGACTTTGGGGAGAGCAACCAGCAGTTTGGCTTTGAAGTGGGACCTGTTTGTTTCCAAGGCTAAAAACACACACACACACACACACACACACACACATACACACACCATGCCTAGAACAACACACAAAAATACACACACACGCACATGCATGCACTTAGAGACACAACAAGACATGATAACCATACATGCCCGGTAATTTGTAAATTAACTTGTAAATGATATGACACACACAAACACACAAACACATAAACACACACACACACACACACGCAAATGCTGTTGTGAGACAAACATGCACTCACACTCAAGTACATGCCTGGGAAAGCAACATCCTCCCGACAATTAATGGACGTCAAAAAAAGTAAAGAGAAGAGAAATAAAAACGTAGAACACTCTCGCGACGAGGAGACCATCGACTGAGCGAACGGCCGCGAGAACCGAAAGAGAGAGAGAGCATTCCTCGGAATAAAAACAGTGTTCTTCTACCAACAGCGAAAGGGCCGGCCCGAGAGAGAGCCGGCAACTCGACGCCAGAAGCCCCGTCTCTGATCCCCCTCTCGCTCCTCTCTCCTCCCCGCTGTCTCTCTTTTTTCCACTCATGTCACCTGCTCTACCTCCCCCCCTCCTCCCAAGAAGAGGCCCTCACCCTGACACCCAGTAGTGCACCGTTTCCATCGCCTTCACTCTGCGAGCAACTTGGCTGATGGGTTGGTCTCTGTGCTGATTGTGGGCGGTGCAGCGGTCTGCAGCTACAGTTGGAACGGGCGAATCATGCTAATTAGGTAGCATTTATTGAAATTAAACAGAAAAACATATATATATATTACAATATTACCATTACCAGCAATGGATGCAACCGTTCTCCAAGTTTTTGAGACTTTATTCCTGTAATGTTTCAAATAAAAGTTGTAGAGAACGGGGCTGAACAGCTGGAATCAACTTCTCGTCCATTTTGCCGGGCAGATCGTAGCCAACTTCTCTAGGCCAACAAGCTTTGCTGACCGTCCACACATCAGCCGGTTTCCCTGGTTTATGACTTCCTTGTTGATGCCGTTGCTCGCAGTGTGAACGCAGCGTAACTCTCAGCTCCAATCGAATGACATCAAAGGGAAGCAAAGTTTCCACCCAGAATAAATATGTTACCAACTTGTCTTGCTTGTTACATTGACCTGTGTTTTCTTGTCTAGCCATCATCATAGTCCCATCATGCAGTTCTAATACCCCCCCCACAAATGTGACTCACTATCAGCCCGACCAAAACTGATGGGTAGAACCTTCCTGGTGTGGTGCATTGTGGTTAACGGAGTCTTAAGACCAGTGTGAAGTAGGCTTTTATTTTTTAGGTGTGACATGAACAACCTGTCCTTGGTGCTGTGAGGAGAAAAGTCCTGAGAGCATTTGAAGATGTACAACTGTTAACGTGGGCCAAAACATGTTGCATGCGAAGTGTCAGGACAGAAGAGAGTCCAATCCCAAAACGATCCCAAAGCCATTAAGTTTGTAAATCGTACTGAGCTTGATGTTGTTGTACATGAATTCCACGACTGTTAGCGCTGCGTCTGAAAGGGCCGGCTCTTTTTAAATCATGGTTCAGCTAACTAGGCCACCAGGGTTGCTACCACACACCAGTCCAGTATTTACTGAATCAGTGCCTGGGTACTTTGATTATTGTTTTCCACATAGAACACAGACCGTTATCAGGTTTTAAATATGTATATGAGTTTCTCTCTCTCTTTTTTACAACCGTGAATAAATGCATGCTTTATTGAAAAGAAATGTGTGGCAAGGTGCTAATTATACCAAAGCATAAAGGTTTTATTATTCACTTTGAGTTCTCCATTTTCTTTAGTCTCTTACAATCTCACAAAGCTGTCACTAGTTTTTACTGGGGAAAATGTGCATTACATCCATTTGTACAGAAATAGTGATATTCTATTGTATTTATTTAAAACAGGGTGCTTTGAGATTTACAAAAAACGACCACCAAATATTCCAGTCGAATGTGGTATATTTCATTTGTATTTATTTCCTGTAGCTGTCACTTGAGGGTCAATTGAAACGACTAATACATATGAAACTCACTGCCAGCCTGAGTTACAGTACTTCTGTGCACGCCCTATCGGTCTATGCATGATGTCAAAGTGAAACTCCTTTTGTACAACCAAAGAATCTGTGGCCATATTTTTATTGTAATATCCCTTTTAGTGTTTTCATCAACTGTACTGTGCTGTTAAATTTTGCTTCCATTGTAATGATTAAATGGTGACTCTCCAGTGCTGTCACATTTCATTGTCGTTGCTACTGTTTGACTTGGGTCGGTTCGTTGGTTTTAGGGGCTGGAGCCTTAGAGGTTACGCTTTACTGGGCCTTGGGTCGGGCCTCCCAATCAACCGAGCAGGTTTGAGCTGATGCATCACAGAAACAGTGTGTCATACCATCAGCCCCTGCCTCAGGCTAAGCTAAGGTGCTGCCTATCTTCACATGCTATTCTTTGATCTTCCACATCCATCTGTGAGACTACAGCGGGTAGGGGACGGCTGGTGGGAGGGAGGGGACCGTTCTCTCAGCCACCACGGGACTAAAAGGGACTAACACGGTATTGTTTGTAAGGACAGTGTGACTATGGGGTGATATCATACTAGGGGTTTGGATTTATTGGTTTGTCTTTTATTTGTCTTTTTGATATAGTGGGGGAATGGGGGGATGGTGGGATGACCAAAAATCTGTCCTTGAGATTCTCCAGAGAGAATGACCTCGACTATTCGTTTGTTTTTGTGTTGAAGACAAACAAATGTTTCAACAAAAGTATGGTGCTGAAAAGAGAAAAAGTATTATTTTATAATGTGTGTAAGTAATTTTTTTTAAATTCTTGTTTCTGTAATATATAATCTTTTTAAAAAGAGCTGCTTGACTCCCTTGTTTTTCTTCCAAACCCCTGATCCCTACTTTTCCTCTCCTCTTCTCCCAACTGGCCACAAGGCGTCGCTGTTTTTCGTGTGTAGTTATAAAACTGTTTCAGAGCCAGTTAGCGTCTTGATTCTCCCTGTTTTTATGCATGTGTGCTGCTGTGGAGAAAACCTTTCAGACAGTACACCTCTCAGATATGAAATAACTATCGTTTTCTTTTGCAGTATTGATTCTGTGTAATAGAGCCTATGACATCGGTAAACCACTCGTCTGTCTCACGTCCTCCAGTTCTTTGCAACTTTTTCCAAATGTGAAGCCCATTTATTGTGTCATTTATTATCTATGCTCTTTTGGTGTGTATTGTTGATATGCTTGTATGAATTTGTGTCTGTATGAGTAGTTGGTACACACTCCCTATTTTTGCTAAAACGAATATCAGCGACATCTTGTGGCCGTTCGGGGTCTCTGCCTCACCTTACGCAGCCGTTCGTTCATTAGATGTGATGGTTGGTCGAAGCTCATGACCCAAGTAAAGCACCAGAAACACATCACCACCATCAGCACCCCTGTGGAAATAAAGTCTAATACTTATTTCACCCTGTTCCATAAACCGCTGAGGCCATGTCAGGTCACCTCGGGGCAATTTGTGTGTTTCTCAGTGCATGACAGTTGGCAGCCCTAAAATTAAAATCTCACTCAAAGACCTGCAAACCTAAACTTTCTTAGCAACACAAGGTCAGTGAACTATATGAGAGGTGGTTGGTTAGTTCGGCAGTGATTGCTACACTAGGAAAGTCATGACATGTCACGTGGTGGATAAGAACACATATAGGGGGAAGGAAATTACTTTCAAGCTGCTTATAGGAGCAAGGTGTCCTCAGTGAGCAGTACCACTGGTGTGTATGTGTATATATACAGCATCTGCAGGTGTGAACCCAGACAGACTCCAGTTCAACCACATGATGATACAGTCTCTCTACCTGTTACAAAGTCAGTACAAAGTGTTTATTTGCACAAACAATATTTTCACACAGTACATATTCACAGCTAGATTTATAAAACATAATCAACAGCAATCAAGACCAATTATAACAAGTGGTGAAGGAATCAGATAACTAGTGTTGAAGGATCGACCCCAAGACATTCGGTTCTTCGAACCCAACAAGCTAGAGCGTCGGCGTCGGCTCTCTAAACAGTCCACTGTTAGTATCCGTTGCTTGTCAGTGAAACTACAGACCATCAGGACAACAGGAATCGACTCCATACATCGGGAATCGTGCACCACTAATTTTAACAACCACTTATTTAAGAAACAGCAGGAATTGGCCTCCAATTTGTCTTCATCAGTGTGAGGGACAGCCGACTTAGCCAATGAAAAGTCCTCCTGACAGTTAAAGAGAAACATTAGTTATCTTCAAATGATGATTTTTAAAAGATTTTAGGTGCATTTTGGACAATAGAGCACAACAGTGACCGCCCACTTTTTGAACGGCTCTGGTTCCGGAAGTAAATTTCCCATTCATTTACTACATTGACGTTTCAGAAAATCCTTCTATAAAGAGTTTATAAAGAGTATATACAAAAAACATTTGATTCTGAGCAAAAAAAGATCAGGAAAGGTAAGAAAAGGCAAAGGTACAAGACTGTGTACATCATCGCTGTTACACTTTAGGATTGTGGGTAGTGTAGTACTTCTCCATGACATCGCGAATAAAACATGTTTTTCTCAAAACAAGGTTGATATCATATGGATTTGTGTCTTCTACAGGAGCATACACGATCGTTTCACAACCTATTAGCTTGTGGTGAGGCTACATTGGATGGTTACGACATGATGGCTAAAAATCAAAATCCCAATTCAGAATATGAATGGGATGAATTTTCACTTCCGGAACCACACTGTTGAGCTCTATAAACGTTTAGCTGCTGGGTACTTATCATGTCAAGAAGCTACAAATCACAACAATGTAAAGTAATGGCACTAGACATGCACTGTGTTTGAGGTGTGGCCCAAACTGTACCTGTCACTTCAATGCTAGTTCCTGTGATGTAGCGAGAGTCGTCTGAAGCCAGGAAGGCACAGACATCAGCGACCTCTACCAGAGGATCCAAGGAAGCAAGAGAAAGAACTGGTGAGGTTTTCTATGTAAGCTTTAAAAAAGATTGTCATAATAACTTCACAAGCCCCTGTGTCCACCAGGCAGCTCTATTTTTAACTTGCAGGGTAAAAGTGGTTCTTGTGGGAGAAGCACTTTTTCCAATTCCAGTATTCTGCGGTTTAAAACATGCTGAACTGTGAGCGCAGTAGAGAAATATGCAACAGCAAATCCTTTCCGTTGAAAATAACAAGGGAAAAAACCTCCTAAGGGATCACAGAGATGTTAAATGTGTTTATTGCACAGCTTTTGTTCAATACCGAATTATGATTGGCTAATGAATACACTCTGAAATCAGTTATTTCACTATGTCACATCTACCGTCACTCTGCAGTTATGAAGTCTGGTCGATTTGTAATCTAACTAACTGGCGCCACCCGGTGGCAAGAAAACATTACTGCAGACAAACTCTGCTTACTGACTCAAACTTATTACTTTTTATTAAATCAGATATGAACACACGAAACACGTCATTTTTCTGCAAGTTGCTATGGTTACAGCTCATCTGTACATTATCCCTTCCATTCAACTCACCTGCAGGCTCACCCATCCTTCCCAGAGGCACTAAGGAGGTCATCTGAAACACAGAAACCACGCTTGTGTTTTCATGTTGTGTCACTGGAGGTTTTTAACGCCTGTGTTTTGATTCATGCCTGGAAGTTATATTTCTTGCTTTGCTGACTTGTATCATTTTGTGGTTTGTACCTTGTTAATAACCTTCTCTGGTACTTTATCTGTCATAGGAGTGGATATGAACCCTGGCAGCACACAGTTACACCGAATCCCAAACCTGGAGGGAGAGAGGAAGACACCGAATGACTGGCAATTCTTTTTTTTTTTTTCTTTTCATATTATCCAGATGTATGTCTGCAGAGCTGCCGTGGGAGAGTCAGGTTCATCTGACCTGCTGAGCTCTTTGGCAGCCGTCCTGGTTAAACCCTCCACTCCAGCTTTAGAGGCGGCGTAGTTGGCCTGACCAATGTTGCCCACCTAGTAACAGGAAGTCACACACAGAGAACACAGTCCATATAAACAGGTAAACCAACGATCACCAGATGCTTTTACTTCTTCCTTTAGGTTCCTGAAACCTTCAGTAAACGTCCATATATTTACCGTGGAATGCAGCGATCCGGGGAGATTAACACAAGAAAATAAAACCTTACAGTACCATGGATGCATGTGTTGTTAGCATGTTTAACCCACTGAGCTATGGCAGTCCGCTGTATCCACTCATTGTTGAGCTGCTCTGTGAAAAACATTTCAGCTAAATGCCTGCTGGTCTCTCACCTTGCCCACGATGCTGCCCACTGTAACGATGGAGCCCTTGGGTGCTCCACAGGCCACCAGAGCCTTGGCAACAGCCTGAGTGACCAGGAAGGACCCCTGGGAGAGGAGGAGGAGGAGGGGGGGTGGTAAAGGAGAGACACAAGTGAGGGAGGGAGCGATAGATATGGAGAATGTGAGATAAAAGAGAGAAGAGGAAAGTGAGCATTGTGATCATCATGTCCTGTTGCTGTTGTTTGGTTTCCAACACAACTGGACTTGGACAATCCTGACTTCATACCTTGAGGTTGACCCGGATGACCTTGTCGAAGTGTTCCTCCTCCATTTTGAGCAGGAAGTCATCCTGGGTGATGCCTGCCGCGTTCACGCACACCGAGGGAGGCTGGAAGAAACGAGTCTGCGGGGGGGGAGAGGAGAGGAGGACTTTATGACTGACTGTTGGAGAGAGAGAAAGAAAGTGTGTAATGCCTGTAGTATTCTGACATCCACCAAGGGAGGATAAGGACCACGCGCTTCCCTTTGTCTGTTCAGCCACGGTGGCTACTGCTGCTCATGCTAACTACCCAGTTCTTCTTCTGTTGATTCCACACAAACCGGAAACGTAAAAGCGCATCACTTCCTGTCTCCAGAGGGTTTCTCCCAGGACAGACCGACCTGACACCAGGTGTTGAGAGCAGCAGATGGAGAAGCTTAATGAACTGCTAGAGGTTGATCACTGTTGTGTTAGATCAATCGTTGATAGTGAGTAGCAAAACAATTTATTTATATGAAAATGTTGCAGATTATTACTTTCATGGAAAGAGAGAGTGTGTAGGGGGTGTGTGTGTGTGTCTGTCTGTCTGTCTGTCTGTCTGTCTGTCTGTCACACACACACACACCTGTATGTTTGTGATCAGCTTCTCGAGACTCTCTTTCGATGCCACATCCACCACTGCCGCTATGTGATCCTGCCCTCTGCGGTCACATGTCAGGCTTCCCAGGGTCTCATTGGCTGACTCCTCGCTGATGTCAGCAACTACCACGGAAGCGCCTTCTGACGCGAATCGCTGGCACACCGCTCGGCCAATACCACTGCCCCCTCCTGGATGGGAAGGGAACAGCGTAAAAACATATTGACCACTGTAGCTTTTGTTATGTCAGGTTATGTATATATTATTGTTATATCCCTACATACCAAGAGTGGCTACCTAGCTAAATTCGGTTAGGTAAAGTTAGAAAGATATTCAATTCTTCATACAATTAGCCTTGCAGGGTGAGGGGCAAATGGGGACAATCCAGGCTTTTAACAACAGTTTATCCCAGAATTCAACAGTTTGTACCAAGATTCACCAGTCGTTTCACTATTTGATTCGCCAATTAGATTTCTAAATAGAAGAAGATAAAATCACGGCGTAGTTATCTGCGGAAGTGACTGGTGAACATAATTTCACACATTGAAAAATGACCGAAAGCTCGAGGTCACATGAAACGTACAGTTCTTAACATTGTATCTTCAAATTTCGTAAAAAGAAAGAAAATCTTAGTTATCGACACTGGCATTTATACCTACATGTACACTCACACGGTGCTTTCAAGCTCGTGTTTTTGGTGTGGTTTCTTTGTCAGGTGGACTTACATCAAGCTAACCCTAGGTTGCCTTGGGTGTTAGCTTGAGAACCTCTTAGCTATTTTCAAGTGTCTTCAAGCATTAACCAGATAATTTAAATGTTGACGAACTGAAACAAGCGTTATTCAACATTAGAGGTTATGCAGCGGTTAACAGATCACCTGTTAGTTAGTTAG
>JAXDDW010000009.1:127500-335000 GCA_034670385.1 Hoplostethus mediterraneus
TGGCCATGCATGCATAAAATGTATACATTCATTATAATGTACTTTGAAGAAATGTGTCCACCAAATTGCATAATGCTGTTGTGAGGCAGAAATCATGCATCTGCAGTATTTTTTAGGAATGAATCAAACAATTGTTTAGTGATTTTCTTTTAAAACGACACAATGGGCTAACAGGTTCCCAGGGTCATGAGAATCAACACAATGAATGCATTAACTTATATACAGTAACTCATCTTTTCCCTGAAAAAGAACTGATTGGATATTAACGTGACACTACCCTGTCCACGCTCCTCATTCTACTCACCATACGGCTTGCGGGGTTTCTTCCTCAGACACGTCATGACGTATCTCTCCAGCTCCCGTAGCGTTGACGGCTTCAGTGTCTCGAAGTCGATCTCGATCTCCTCGGGGTTGGTGTCTCGGAGCGAGGGCTCGCGGGCCTGGATGATGTAAACGACGCGGCCCAGCTTCTCCCCGGGCAGCTTGTTGATGTCCAGGCTGAGCTGTCGCTTCTCATCGTACGACATCGGCGCCGTCTCCTCCTCTTCATCTGAGTCGTAGTGGGGCAGCATGGCCTCGGGCTCCACCTGTTGCACGCTGAGCGTAACTCCGCCCTTCTTGGATCTGTAGAAAGAAGGAGAGGTGGTTATAATAAGTTAGTTCAAGTAGGAATTTCATTGGTTTGAGATTGTCAACATCTCATTTTTAACCATTTAAAAGCTGCACTAAACATGCTTTTTTACGTAAACTACACTGTGTAACCAGCCTAAATCCCAAAGTGGGGCTGCAACAGAGAAGAGCGTCCCATTGCTACTAATTGAGGCCGTGCAGATTTTCTGTATTCGCTCAAATTAAATTCTGTGTGAAGAGAAAAATCAAAACTTGTCCTAATTGTCCTAAACAGCAGCAAGTGAGAGAGCGTGCTCTTACTTGGTCGGTTCCATGATTTCTGGCTCTGCTAGTTACCTAGTATAGCTTTAACTAGATCACTATTTTAACTCAAATTTTTAAATATTTAACTCTTTGTTAAATAGTTTTTCAAGACAAGGAGTTTGTAAAAATAAACATTGCAAGACGTTAATAGTTTAACAAGCCCAAAACCCTGTCTAACATCTCAACGGTTAGAACATGACACTGCCTGGGTTGGGCGTTCAATTCCTACTGGGGTAACCTATGTTCAAAATGTATGCACTTGTGGTACTTTAAATAAATAAATAAATAAAACAGAAAATACAGTATATATCATATAGCAGCAATTTCACTCGTGTCCAGCAGGTGTCACTCACTTGCTCTTGTTGTTCTTCCTGCTCGGTGCCTTCTTGCCCTGCACAGCAGAACTCCCCACTGGCCGGTTGATCTGGGCTTTGGGGGTTTTGGGGGTTTTAGGGGTTTTGGGGGCCTTGGGGGCCTTGGCTGGCCGAACTGGCACCGGCTCTTCCTCTATCCTCCGGTGCTTCTCCTTCTCTGGCTTTTTCTTCTTTTTCTTGTCTTTCTTGTCTTTCTTCTTCTTAGGTTTGACGATGGGACCCTGGGAGAGGGCGGTGAGCTGCTCGTGTACTGCTTTTAGCTGGACAGAGGCAGAAAGGAAGAGATGGAAAGGGAATTTTTTTTAAAAAGAGAACAAAGGTAGCAAAATTATAGTATCTTGTAGAATAGTATATAGTATATTAAGTATTTGTATTGTAGTGGGGACTGGCAGGGGGTTAGTAGTTTGATTTCCACTGGGTCTACCATGAATATATGTACTAATGACATAGATGATTTTATGGAATTTTCTGGTAAAACAATCAATTTGGCTCATAAATGAGTGAGAGTGTCAGTTGTATTTTGGCATCCAGCCGACTCTGTGTCTTGATGATAAAAACGTTTCCTGCCAAGATGTATATATGTGTGAGTGTCCGTCCGTTTGAACGGTGTGTGTGCATACAACCGCGTACATACCTGTTCCTGCAGCTCTGCCAGGCGGTTTGCCCTCTCCTCCTCGCTGTCCGAGCTGGGGCTGCTCTCGCTCTCCTCACTTTCACTGCTGAGCTCACTCTCTGACGAGGAAGAGGACGAGGACGAGGAAGAGGACGAGCTAGGGGGCGCTGGGGGCTCGTCTGGCATCTTAGCGAAGCAGAACTCAAAGACATCCTGTACAGAGAAAATTAGATGGAGAGGGAGATGGTCAGAACAAGTACAACAGCAGACAGGAAATGAGGAGAAACCAGCAGTAAAAACTGTGATTACAAATTAAAAATAAATAAATCCGTAAAAGGAAAAAGCATCCTCATCACTGAAAAGACACAAAGGGCAGTTACCTGTAGTTTCCTGGCCATGGCCACCACGTCATGGTCAGGGGGGTTGTACTTATAGCAGTTAGAGAACATCAGTCTGACATCTGCAGAGAACTGCTGGGCCTCACGATACTCTCTGCTGTCCATCTTCCTCTGCAGAAAAAAACGAGAGAGGCCAAGAGAGTTTAGACTAATACTGGATTTACAAAACCCCCAAAGGTATCTGCTCTACCAGTGAGTAAGGCTTGGAGTGGATCCCACAGGATTGACACATTCCAGGGCAGCAGAAGTGGAAAACAAGTAGCAGAATGAAGCACTGCTTTGCTCTGCTGTTGTGTGTGCATGTTCTCAGGACATGTACCTTGATGGTGCTGAGGTCCATTGGCTGCTTGATGATGTCGTGGTAGTCATGGAGACCGAGCGTCGAGGCGTCCACTGGCTTGTAGAAGGGCCAGGCGTATGCCGCGTGCTTCTTGGACAGCAGCTCCTTCAGGACCCCGTTGCAGTAGCGCAGCTGGGGATTCAGCTTGCTACGGCGCACCGGCTGTGGTAGCATGGAATCTGGCAAATCCTTCTTAGGAGGCTTGATGGGACGCCCACTCGCTCCCCTCCTGCCCCCCGTGGGAGTTTTGGTACCCATCATTCCACCTCCGCGGCCCATGCTGATGCCCATGCCCATGCCCATGCCCAGCCCCATGCCCATGCTCATGCCCTGGCCGAGGCCGAGGCCTTGGTTCATCCCCAGGCTGGAGTTGTGGTCCACCCCCAGAGAGGTGAGGGTGAGTGGGGAATTGTGCCCATCGCCCATCCCCAGGCCGATGCCACCGACACCCATGGTGCCCATGATGGGCATGGCCATGGTGGTGGGGGTGGTAGTGTCTGCTTTCCTCTTCACGCCCTTTTTCTGTGGTAGGAGAGATGGGGAGTAGAGGAGTTCATTACTTTGACTTGGCAAAGAAAGACTCCTAGACTAGATCTTAAGTCTCTTTCCGCTACGTTCCTCATCTTTAATGATGATGATGATGTGGTAGAATAATTTAGCATCTGTATAAATGACTGCTCCAGCTCCAATCATCACCCAAGACGAGCACCACTGTGCACAGGGAGTGTAAACAGATGTTGGCCAGTGTTCATTATGATGTATGTTGATAGTGGATGACTGTCAACTGAGCCTTATCCCTCTACTCTTAACACTAACAAACACCACCAGTATGTGAAATGACTTTGGGTCTACAGCTACATAAAATATCTAGGCATGTGTGTATCAGAAATCAACCTGTTCAACAAGTTTTTTTGAAGAACCAGAAAAAAACATTCATGCCTTTTTCTGACCTCTGTAGGAACCCTGTCTACAGGAACTCAACTATTACCTTTGCGGTGGGCTGTGTAGGAGGCAGACCCATGACAGCTGGGGTGCTCTGTGGGGTAGGCAGGGTGGGGGGCAGGCTCTTGGTCAGGAGGGTCTGTGGGGGGGTGGAGAGGAGGGAGTCCGGGGTTTCCGGGGTGGGAGGGGAGTACGCTGACTGGGAGACAGCCGGCACCTGGTGAGCCGTCGTTACTCCTCCAGAGACTGACGGACGGAGGAGGGCAGATTGAGAGAGAGAGAGAGACAAAGAATATGATACAATGCAAACAATACAAACACACATTTATTGTTTGTGTGCCCATGTACATGTATAGGCATGTTTTGTATGATTGTACGTATGTATGTATGGTTTTGGCATACATCTGCATGCCTGTCTGTGTCCGGTGCTCACCTACACCGCCCCGGCCTTTTCTGCCAGGCTTGCCCGGTTTGCCCCGGGGTGGGGGAGGGGGTAACTCTATCTCCTCCTGGGGCATCTGAGCCACTTTCTGCAGGAAGGCCTTCTCCAGAGACTGGGCCATCAGCACTATGTCATCTGTAGGCTGAGGAAGACAGATGGCACAAAAACTTTAGGCCAGCGTGAAATTGAACGTTGAAATCTTACACACACTGAAAGTCAACACATTACTTACACATATTTCTAAACGCATTTTAAAACACCCTGTCATCACCTAATGGAGTATATCAACTAATGGATTACATTTCTATAAAATGCTGAGGACATCTCCAGCAGTGACAAGTGTCTGTTGTTTACATTTTGCAAAATGAGGATTTGCTTTCACTGCATTTTAAAACTGATCTTTCCCTGCAATGGAAAACCAGCTGCTGCAGGCTTAAAATGATTCCCCAGGGATTTGAATTACATTAGGTTTTACAATGTCTGTATAGTGGAAACAAAAAGTGGCATGTCTGCCACATGACCAGGCGACCAGTGGCAGCTGGCATGAAACAGTATCTTGCCAGTTGTCTCAGGGACAAGAGCAACTACACACACACAGATACACACACATACAGATACACACACATACATACACACACACACACACACACACACACACACACACACACACACACACACACACCTTGTTATAGATGTAGCAGTTGGTGAACATGGTGTTGAAGTCCTGCATGCATTCACTGGCACTGCGGTAGTAGTTGTTCTCCAGTCTCTTCTTAATGGTCCCCATGTCCATGGGTTGTTTGATGATCTTATGATAGTCCTGGAGGGAGACAGACATTTTCATGGCAGGAAACAATGGCTACTACAACCCAAAACTTGTTTACAAGTTTTTAGAATAGAAAAGGGCCTCCAAAGGAGGGCTGGTTATCTGAGTGGCTCATAGACATGGAAAAAGTACAAGCAATTGGCTGGTAACTCATGTTAATTTACCCACACTGGACATTTTTAGTCTATTCAATCCTGAATTCAATCCTAGACCAAAGTGTGGGAAATGTTTTCACACACCAGCCACAGTAGCTGGTGGATTACAAATTCTCCACTGACTTTCACTATTTTACCAGCCAGTTAAATATTTAGAATAGACTAAGACCTCCAAATGATTATCTTTGGGGGATTAAAATACATTGCTGTAGTTATTTTTTCATGCAACTCCATGAAATGAATGATGAGAAGTCTCATCTATTAGTCTGGTTGGCCTGGGCAGCAACACTCACAGGCAGGTTGAGCTTGGTGGCATCTACGGGTTCGTGGAAGGGCCAGGCAAAGTGGTGCCTCCACAGGGACTTGAGCAAGGCTTTCTGTAGGAACTGGAGCTGGTTGGTCATCCTCCCCTGTCGACTGGGATCCTTCACTGGGGGCTGTGGGGGTCCTGAGGGAGCCATCAGGCCAAGGGGGGGCAGCCCGGGGCTCTCGAAGCCCTCATAAAGTAGTGAGGGTTTGCGGATGCGTTTCCCTGCTGTGCCAGAACCCTGGTCCATCGCAGGTGACTCCCGTCATGCCAACCTCCACCCCGATCAGGGAGCTGTGGAGAGCAAAACTGGTCATTCAGTATCAGGAATAAAACCTATAAGCTATTAGGCAGAATTATTGTTACATGCTGAAAACAGCAAGTAGTTAACAGGTTACCAGTATTTACTCTACTATAGGTGCAACTGCTGACCAGAGAGCATTCAACATCATGATTCAAGATTGTTGCCCACCACATAAGAACATCAATAATATGTACTCTGTACAGCCCAATAGGTGCAGCATGGCTCTAACACTTTTACCCTAGGACCCATGCTCAAAATGGTCTTTCACTGGCGGTACTGTAAAGTGCTTCTGGTAATATAGAGCATCAAATGTCATTTTATAGGTAGGAGCTTCTCCTGTTTTCATCTTTAGGACTACCAAAACTTTTAGCCTTGTGTCTCCAGTTCAGCAAGCTGGGGCTAGTCCAACACACACTCGTAGCCTAAACCTCTACTTATAGGGCAGTCCCTCCCCGCCCCCTCCTATAACTTTGCATACATACACATTCAGTTTTGACCAGTTGATGTCTCCAAACTATGGTGTGGATGTCCTGTTGTGTCCTAAAGATTTTGCTGGTAAACAGTTAAAGTAACGATTTACTGGCTGGATTTAAAATGAAATCCACAATCATCAAGGTTTTGAGACTCACCATATTTTGGCCTGCCAGTGTGTGTATTGGTATATATATTGTATTTGAATCTATTAAACAGATTCAATCAATTACACTCGTCATGACACATCGATAAGCCTATAGTATACAGTACTAGGGATGCAGGGCCACTTCGGCTCTGCTTGAGTCGGCCAAGCGTTCCCAACATATCCTAGTTAGCAAACATCAGCCTGAGTTAGGATGTGCTTCTGCCAAATCAGCACTCCCAGAAACTGGAGAATGGACAAAAATGGAGTCTCCTCCCCACTCTGCCTCTTTCACAATGACACATGCAGAAACCCCACCCCACTTCCTCATCAGAGAAGCTGCTCTCCCAAAGGGTTGAGTTGGGGTTTCAGCTGCCATGTTACAGTAATGACTGGAATGTGTGGACTGGAACCAGGAGCCGCCAGTGCCACCGCCCTTGATAGCGTCATCTCCACTCCATAACGTGGAATGTGGCTGTGCTGGCTCAGAGCAGCAGACTAGAGTTTGCGCCGTTGCATCATAACAACCTGATGACCTATCAGTTCCGGTTGCCATGTGCTTTCATGTCCCTGATAACACATGGTTCTCCCAGTGGGCCAGGTCTTACATGAATGGAGTCACTGTTGTTAAGACGGAAGACAATTATGCCCCGATACCAAGAAATGACTCAAACAAAACCATCCAAAAGCAAATTTGGCTATTTGCAATGTAACAAGCAATTTTTGGAGGTTGTCATTCCAAAAATTTGGTTGACTAGGAATGTATCCTAATTTTGGGATTCATCAGCCACTACAGCTTGACCAAACTTCCCTCCACAACACACTAAAGTAGTAAATGACCTGACTTACCATGCTGTTGTTTTACTGAGGGGGCAACCTAATCTTACTCAGCAGCTGTTACCACAGCAACATGTAACTTTAATCCCGCCTACAAGTGTGAAAGGCCACCTGGGAAATGTATTCCTACAGAAGGGCAACAAACACCTGCATGAATTGTACTGCCCCCTTCACTCTGGCTACACAGCTAATAACACCGTACCATTGGGCGGTAGGCTGGCATAACCATGGAAACAGACCCCGGCCCCCTACCAACACCAGGGCTGTATTCAGTAGAGTGGAACAGTCACAAACCATTAAGTGTAGGCAGCCAATTACAGCAGCAGAGGCTAGTTATATTAACCCTATACAATTACAACACCCCTGCAAGTCTACACCACTTTCCTAAGTGGAACTGAGCATTTTACTATATCAGACCCGGCCCCATTCTGCAATTCCCTCACTGTAGCCAACTCAAACAGCCATATTACGGTGATACCACCTTAGAACTGCGGTGTGGATTCTGGTTAATTTTACAGCGCACTTGATCATTTTTAACCAAAACAGAGGCAATATATGTACACCCTTACATGCTTTCAAAATTACAAAAATAAAAAAGGTTCATGCTTGTAGATAGTTCTCCCCACAATGTAAAATCACATTTATTTAGAGTCACTTTATTTGCCAAGTGCCCTTTTCCCTCCAGCTGTTAACAGTATGAACTCACCGTAACCTCCCAGCTGGCCTACTGACGTTAATGAAAACAAAACCTGCTCCCGTGTGCCACGGGTAAACAGGGGCGTGTATGGGTTAGCTCTTACCACACAACTCAATTCTGTGGAGTACACGAGACTCAATTTATTTTTTTGTGTTGCATTTAAATGCATGCTGGACGTTCTATTAATTGCATTAATTTTAATTGCAACATCTGTTTTTAACTATTTTCCAGTCCATTTCTGGAAAAGCATGGGGTCACCTAAATTACCTCTTCAGACTGCACTGACCCTGGATGCTAGTGGGAGTCTTGCTGTGCTTGAATCAGGCAATGAAAAAAAGGAGTGTGGGGGTCCACCCATCTCCTCTACCTGTAACAAGGGTCGTACCACTATATCTGAGCTTATATGCACTGGCTCTGTATGTGTAGACCAAACCAACTCTGCAGTATTGTAATTCATGAAAAATGAAACGTTTAATTAAAGTTTATAACATTTTTACAAAAAATTTAGTTTAGACTACCAGCAAGAATGCTGTAGTCAAAGTAATGTTGACAAATTCAGGAAAGTCAGGAAACCCCTGTACACTCGTTACTATTGAGTGTAATAAAGCAAGCAGTTTCAATGATACAACTTTTGGAAACACATTGGACAGTTAATGTACTTTATTATTAAAAAAGTATTCAAGTACATAAAACATTCACAATACTATCCTAAAATGGAAAACACAAACCTATGTTACTTCCTATGTTACTAAAATCAACAGAATGGGAGGGGGAAATAAAATGAGTGACCAATTCAACAAGTGTACATGGGAGATTAGTGAACTGCAATGGACCATGAAACAAAATAACTAAAATAACCTAATCTAACTGAATTAAAGCACATTCGGATACCAAATCTATAAAGAGTGAGGTGCTAAAAAATTATTTCAGTAACCAAGCAACCGACTGCAACACCGGAATCATTACCAGCCCACCACCAACACACAACCATGCGTGTCTAATAATGCACTTGAATGGTTGAATTATAATGACACCGTCGTTCTGCCCAACATGACAACTTGTTGGCCTGGAAGCCCCAACACCCAGATACTAGCCATGATGTTGCAACCAACATCACCCTGACACCACACTGGAAAGCACGGTCGCCATCCCGCCATCACAACAGCCTCTGACCGTCACATGGCTACAATAACAAACCGGCCAAACCAGCATGAATGCCGATACGGCCGTTCTCGCCTGCCAGAAACACAACTTCAAACAAACTCCGGTCTATTGGAATATTAGCTGCCGGCCGCCAACTGGCATCGTCTGCTAACTACTTACGACAATTACCACAGCTTACACATACATTTACAACTTAGCCCCCTAAACTAATATAATAATAAAAAATATATTTGAAGCTTTGAAGACATTATAAATGGTGCTATACCATAAACCTGCGCCTCACAGAAAGGAGCAAAACGATTGTTGTAACGTTATGAGCCTATCCGGGGAGCTAATGCTAGTTAGCACCAGCCACCAGGCATTGGGAGAGAGCGGCCAACGGCAGCGGCGCTCTGAAGATGGCGCCGGCGTAGTGCGAACAACAACAGTCGCAGCTATTTACAAACCACAAATACCCATTTACTGTTACGGGTCCTCAGAAACCATGCTGCTTTTAATCCAGGAGCGACGCAATACACTTATTCCCGCTGCAAACGCACTGTCCGTTTCTATTCCGCTGCGTATTACAACGAAGACAGGCGGCAGATAACCATTTTTTGAGAAAAATAGGAGACAAATCTTTACAATTTTCCCTCCGATGGAAAGTTGAGAGTCAATTTTACCGGTAGATACCTGTCAAGGGGCGGGTTTAGAGCCATATCCATCAGGATGGATCCGGATTCTGTTTTTAGCTAGACTGAAAATCAGGATCCGACTCTGCTCGTCCGTTCTCTCCCGTCCCCTCCACCATAGACTTCCAGTCACTGCTTCGGTGAAATGGCGACGCTGCGCCTACACCCGTTACTTTATAGACCAACCATTGACCCTATTGGGTAGTCTACCGCAGGATGTCTACGCCCCCCGAGTTTCTATTCGCTGCTTAAAATGTCCATCAGACTCACCACACCCCAACATAACGAGACTTCACTGACAACCTTTCAGGCCAACCTATTCGCAAATCCTCGTTGTCCATCAAGGAAACTACACGATACTATTGGCCCAGCATACCTCGTATTCGATAAACGCTGGTTCTGACTGGCTATTCCACATAATCCTCTACAAAATACGACAGGTCCGCGACCGCCCTCCTCCTTATCATATTACATTACGTCAACGTGGGCAAAGCAATGGCGGAGATTGGTCAATGAGGTTCTAACGCGGGCTTCCAGTCTAAATACTGAGAACACCATTGGTTCCTTCACCAGGTCACGCGTATCCCCCGAAGCCAGAGCCTCTCCCCACACGCTATCCTCTCACCAGAATATCCGCATTTCTGTCTCTCCACAGTGGCGCATAGCCGCCATCTTGAAGTATAATGTGGCTATGTATTAACATCGAATTATTTACAATTAACAATTCTATGGATTCAACAAAACAAAGCAACTGCTGTATACATCGGTTGGAAACACAACTGGAACGGAACCGTCGCTCAATCGCCATAAAACGTGGCTCAAATGTGAGCACACGGTCAAATAAGGCCTCGATGGCTCATGAACTCGAATGTAATACTACACTGAAACCCCAGCAAACACGATTTTAACCGAAACGTTCAAACTAGGCGTTGGTATCCCATCCGTTTACTAAAAAAGGCATAAAAGACCACATCACCTTGATCACAAGGAACTCGTCCTCCACTGAATGACACAGCAGTTTCCCTACCTGACCTCACATTTGAGTAGTTAAGGCTCCTTTTGTCCAACCACAAAACTAGATTGGTTAAGATATAGAGACAAGATAAACACAATCTGAACTGGGCCTTGAGCACACAGAAATACCATACACAGACCTATGATAGTTTAAGATTAACAATATATGAGACATAAGGAAATATTTTTCAGATCTTATAACCAAATCAATATCTAAAGTTACTTATCACCTTTCAACCACGGTCCAACTAGGTTTCCTCTACAAAATTAAACAACCATATAAAATGGTTACCTAACCACAGGCGCCCATCCCCCATACCAAGGTTACAGGTTCCCTACAATGTCACTCGAATAAATAATGGAAAGTAACACTAGATCCTGAAAATAAACATTACTAACCATTTCGACAACTTAACGCTGTAAAACACAATAAGGCAATTGTTTAAAAGAAAGTTGTTTCTAAAAATAAAATAAAATATTTCCAAAGAAAGTATGACATAAAAACCTTGGGTATAAATAAATAAAAATCTCGCTTTGTAAATCCCCAAATAATGCGAAACTTTTCTTCATATAATCTTCTTGTCTTCCACCTCGATACTTTTTAACCAACACATTTCCCTCAAACATGTCCGCCTTCTTCCCCCATTCATTGCACAGGGTGGGGGAGGGGGAGTCATGTGATAAAATAAGCCCTAAGCGCACTGTTTATCGAAACTTGAACACGTGGCATTCCACAAAAATGGCAAAATAATGTATCCAGAGCGTGTCCTTTCTTGTAAAAAAAACTCGTCCATGTGTCCATGTCCTGTCACTTTCAAAGATTTTTTCTCAATTTAGGGATAAAGTTGGCAAAATACCCGAACAAAGAGCATACTTTCCGTTGGCTTGGATGGCTCCGATTGGTCGAGCCTGGCCACGTGACGCACATCCGCTTCAGGGTTATCGATTATAGTACTTCTCTACCTTCCTGTACTGCAATCCCTTCGTAAACGCCGCTCAATTGCCCATAATATCATTGTAGTTTCTGTGTTTTTCTTCCCACAGGGTTACAAAATGTATATCGTCTCCTGAAGGGGATTGCTGACGATCTCGCTTGTCTGTATGCAACACGACGCTTTGCGCATGCGTCCCTGCCATGAAGACGCATTGCCAACGATGCAAAGAAGGCTAGACGCTGATCTAAGACCAGTTTTGTGTGTTCTTCATATGATAATTGGGGAGATCAATACGCGTGTTCCCTGGGAAGGAGGTGGGGTTCAGCTGCAGACAAAACGATGTGGATCTGGTTGTCTGTGTGTGCGCGCGAGTGTGTGTGTGTGTGTGTGTGTTCTGGGAGCGTCATGTATTTCTCCAGATGAAAGCAAGAGAAAGAGATAAACTCATAAATCTGAGATAGAGGCGATTTTGCATATGCTCTTAACTGAAAGAGGCTTTTGTAGAGTGGACTTAACAAGACTCTGTTTGTTTTCTCACATACTGACTCTTAGAAATAGGATTGTCACGGGTCCCCCACAATCTCTGTCTCCTATCTATCTATCTATCTATCTATCTATCTATCTATCTATCTATCTATCTATCTATCTATCTATCTATCTATCTATCTATCTATCTATCTATCTGTCTGTCTGTCTGTCTGTCTGTCTGTCTGTCTGTCATAAGTGAGCGTTCTCCCGGATGTCCCTCTCTGTTTTTCCTATTCTCTCTCCACCTCCTCTCAGCTCAGTATTCTCTAGGTTGGTAGGGCCTGCTCACCTGTATCTGCTCACTAGCTTGTTTCTTCTAAAAGTAATACGTTCCATTCAAGTTAGATTACAAATATCATTTAATAAGCTCAGGTCCCAGGGCAAAAGACTTGATTCCTCTTTTGGGTCACGCAATGAAAAAGTTGCAATCCGCACCAACAAAGCTGGTTCTCAACCGGAGCCCTGGAGTTTTAGCACCCAAACCCAAGCACTAGATTTACATTAGATTTAAACTTTATTTGGTGTTTAATTTTAATTACATTTTTAGGAACATATGCTTTTAGCCAGAGCAATTTATGAGTGAGCCTGGTAGGGGATCATTGTCTTGATCAAGGGTGCTTTGACAGGACACATGGCTAATTTTAAATATTTTTATGATGTTGATTTGTTTTCCATTTGTGCTCATACATGCCACACTGGCTGAGAACCAACATGTTGTCATGTTGTTATGTTATGTTATGTTATGTTGTTATGTTATGTATGTACCTTTCTCATCTCTCTTGTCTTGTCTCTCATAGTCACCGTTGTTGACTATGTGCAAAATCAATAAATGGCTGAAGGAAAATGGACAACCCACATTCTTCAGATAGGGGTGACCACATTTGTCATGGAGGCACAAAGTTAGCATATTCCTATTGCATCTTAAAACATGCAGATAAAACACATCATTTATTCCTCTCATTGAAACACACAGGGGCCCATGAGCCCCACATTGATCTGCTCAGATCTGAACAGCCATGTAGGCAGGGGCCGGGAAGGAGGGAGGGGTTGGGGAGATTACATCAGAATCAGCCTTCTCTGACTCACCAGCCTAGCTCTCTCTCTCTCTCTCTCTCTCTCTCTCTCTCAGCTGCATCAGCTTGTCACATGATGATGATCAGGCCATAAATGGTTGCCAAGGAAGTCCTGAGTCATGTTTTGTTGGAGTTTTACAAATCTACAGCAAATAATTGGTCCACTATTGTCACCTAAACACTAAAACACTAGAACCTCAGAATGCATCTATGATGTTTGCATCAACCCTGTGTTGTAAATAGACTGTGGCACCAAACAAATGTATTCTATGTGTCATGCACCAATATGTGTTGCCGTGTTGTGTTTGTCTTCAGCAGGTTTGTGAAACTCTTTTAATCTCGGGCTCTGCCTCAGTCCATTCACTCACTCACTATGGATGGCAGCCCTTCCTTAGCAACAACAACAGTCCCTTGACAACTGATGCAAGCAGCAGTTTTCAGAACTTGAAGAACTGAGGAGACTGTGCATTCAAGGCTCATTAGTGTTGGTACAGTAGTGTTGTGTTGTGCTGTCTTGTTTTTTGTCAAATGGTCACTTGCAGGCATACAGACATGCATGTGTAACACACACACACACACACACACACACACACACACACACACACACACACACACACACACACACACAAGACTGCTTTGTACCACTGCTGTACCTTCTTTTTTAAATTTGTCTGCAGTATACTGCACATCACATGAGCCTGGCATTCACTTGGATGGAAATACAGTGTTTGGCACTAATGTGTTTGTCTTTCCATCCCTACTACTTTAATGTGCACACACCTGTATTGTTTTCCGTTGTGTCTTGTTTTTGCTTCCTATGTTTTTGCTGTCAGTCTTTCCACTTCGTTAACATAAAATAATATGTTGGCTTTTGTTCAACATAAAACACCTAGGCCTCTCTGCAGAAGCAAAACATTTTTCAGTCACATAGGGTTATCACAGCAGCGATATGCTATTTGGTGGCTCCACTCAAACATCAGTATGTCAAATTAATTGTGATACCTCAGTATAATTACTGTAAACAAATAAGACCATGGCGGAGATGATCGATAGCCTCTATCTCACCTCTATCTCACCCCAGCGGTACTGTTTTGTCCCAAGATTAAGAGCACATTTCCCATAAAACCTGTTCTTCCTGTCACAAAGAGGACATTGCTCTTCCTGTTTTGTGCTATAAAGCAATACAGCAGATTTCCCTCCAAATCCAACCCGGTGACACACAATGTAAAATGCAGTGTAGAGATATTACAATGGTGCAAGTAGCATCTCCATGAGGCCTTGGTCAGAGTATTGGTTAGAATGGGTTATATAGGCACTTATCTGACGCTTATCCGCTGTGGGTGAGGATGTGGCAGTTAAGTGTCTTGCTTAAGGACACTTCAGTAGGAACTATGGCCGTTGCAAGGATTGGACCTCTGACAGTTATGGAAGGGTCTTACAAACTCACTCAGCACAAGCATGTACAATTTCAATTCAAGTAAGAAAGCAAGAAAGAGGAAAACAAGGTTGCCAACTCTCTTCCAAAGTAAAAACACAATAACAGACTACAGAATACACTTGCTATATTCCAGTGTATTAACCTGTGCATTAATCCATGAAAAAGTGCTGCAAAAAAGTAGTAAGAGCACTGTGTTAGTACTGTGTTTAGCGCAACCTGTTGCTCACTGCCCACTTATCAAACTAACTACTGGCCAGGGAACGAAACAAACACGGACATAGATGAAATCAACAAAGCTGTGGAATGAGATTAAGATTAGCATGCTTTCTAATCCCACATGGGCAATCTGTTTTGCAGCATATGTCTCTGAACCTTTGTGGTTTAGCTGGAAGGGTACCCTATGGTGTTTTTCATCATTACAATTACAACACATGGTGATGGGTGTGGTGAAATATAAAAATCCACTCTCACAAAATAATTGATAGCACAAAATGTAACCAAAATATAGAACTCAATTATGGTAAAGGATACTAAGAAAATTAAGTCCTTGGTTGACAAAATGCTGACACTTTAACAGAGATAGGATAGGATATTTTAGAGATATACAGTATAATGATGAACTTCAGGTATTTTTAAATGGATATGGCTTAACAGAGTTTTGGAATACAGCTCTGTATTGGCCTGGTGAGCATGATGAAATATGTCCTCTTTCAGTGAGTGAATATGCAGAAAACAACACCCTTGAATTGGCTTTGGTGAGAGGGAAAAGTTGGGCACAAATAACAAGTTTGGGTTACACTGATTGGATATTGTGGCAATGTGTGGGCTTACACAAAGCTCATAACAAGATGTGTTAATGACAGGGAAAGGCACTTTTCACTCTGGTTTATATACAAGCAGCCATTTCCTATTTCAGTTTGCAGTTTGAAGGGTATCACCCTCAGGTGGACACATGAAGACCTGCATCAACAGTGTTTGATGCAAACAGTGACTGATTTTAGCTGTAGGCACAAGTTATTATCCTCATGCCCCACCAAACCCCAACATTATCCCAATATGACCCTAATGTTACCCCAATATTACCACCAATATTACTCCAATATTACCACCAATATTACCCCAATATTACCCCAATATTACCAACAATATTACCCCAACATTACCCCAATATTACCACCAATATTACAACAATATTACCACCAATATTACCCCAATAGTAAACCAATATTACCCCAACATTACCCCAATATGAGCCTAACTTTACATGACATCTTGAAAAGCGGGATGTTTGTTCTCTCTAATGCTTTCTATTCTTTATGTCTTTTGTGGCTCCTTTATCTCAAACAAATAAAAATATCTTTTTAAATAAACATTTGATCAAGCTCACATCAATTTCGGCCTAATTAGCGATTCCCCTCCCAAATGTAGGGGGTTTGTAGTCCTGTCCTGTAGAGAAACTGAAGCCCAGTCTCTCCATGGAGCAGCGTGATGGACCGCTGCTCTCATCCAGGTGAGTTTGCCATGGCTGTAATCTAGAATATGACAGGTGCAGCATCTGTTGTCATAGTTGTTGATTGGATTAGGATTTTGACGACAGTTTCAAACGTCGATTCCCTGAAAAAAGATTAAACTGAAACCTTGTCCCGGAATTAAGCGCTTTTAATTATCAATGATCTTGCGATTGGGGATTAGTTTTAATAAATAGCAGGGAAAAGGAACCCAGATAATAAAGATTAGAGGTTATATTGACTACGTAGTCTTTATCACATAAGCTATTTCTATTATGTTCATACAAGACGAGCACAATTTGTATATTTTGGTCTGTGCAGAAGATTACCAGGCTGATCCACGGGTTTAAAGCGCCATCTAGCAACCACTCGAAGAGTAGACACACAGCGGTGCCGTTCAGTTATTGAAATGTGTGGTCCTGTGTCGCCCTCTAGCGGCCATTTAGTTACATTGCAATAACATAACACAAAGTACTTGTACGAAGCAACTCAACCTGAGAAGTTGTTGAATTCCAATAAGCTAAAGGATGTGGTATATAAGATAAATAAGTACATAGTCTGCATCAGTGCTGTTGGTTTTGTTAATCTTATTTTCTATTTAAACTCATTGAGTTGTTTGGTATTTGGTTGATTTTTCTATAGCACCTTGGAGGAATGGATTTATTTTTAGTATGAGAGACCTTGGTGGAAAATAAAATCATTGTAATTATTAGACACTATGTGTGTCCAAGTTTTGCCATATTGAGCTTAAAATGTTTCGCATTCCATCAAGTAAAACCAAGTTTTATTGATTATATGCTGATACACTATGTTGATTATAATAAATTTCCCCTCAGGGATTAATAAAGTATCTACCTACCTACCTACCTACCTACCTACCTACCTATCTACCTACCTACCCATATCAGAGAATGCTTACTGCACATAATTTCAAACACAGGTTTTCTTAACTGAATCATACCCAACAGTACTCAGTACTAATGCCAACAAACAGGAGACATTAAGTTTTCATTCCATTACTTTAAAAAAAAATCTTAAAATCAACCCTGATACCAACGTAGTCATAATAATGTTTTCAATTTTTCAATATCCAGTCCTACAGCAACCCTTTTTAGTTAGTTTCAATTTTAGGATATTAACTGAATGAAAAAGGAGTTATTCTTACACCTGAGCAACAGTAGGTGATGCATGAGAATCTCACCAAAATGAAATGCTAGTAAAGCTTTACCACTAGCCTGTTTTAGTACTAGCGACCATTCCCAAAAGGGTCCAGCTGCAGACCGCAGACCTCCGGGCTCATCACCCTCAGAGCTCATCCACCTCCGGGCTCATCTCCCTCACTATACTGTATTGTATTTTCTTTCAGAAGTCTATAAATATATGAAGACTATATATACACTGCGATATATATTACAAATATTAAACTACATCAATATTAGTATTGTATTTTCTTGAAGACTATATACTGTGATATATATTACAAATATTAAACTACATCAATCTATAAATATATGAAGACTATATATATATACGCATACACACACAGTGATATATATATTACAAATATTAAATTGATAATTGTCACTCCAGTTATGTAAAACCTATCAGATTTTAAAAAATGACAAATTCCAGTGTAGCTGCAGGCGGTGATTGAAGGGGTCCAAGCACCCCTTGAAAAAGAGGAAACATTCACAACACAGTAGGTAGGGTAATTATTGTATTCCACTATTTCACAAGGTTTCTTGAAACTTACACACACAGGAATTTCAAGAGTGTCTCTGACTTCCGACATGAACCAAATGTACAAACAAAAAATTCTCCATCAACTCCTCGTGGTCTTCATTGTGTGCCTGAAGAAGTTTTTCCTCGACTTCCTTTTGGCGTGTCAATCCCAACATGAGATAGGGAGGATCTTTTACATTTCCCTTCAGCTGGTGGAGGTGGTTTTTTACCCACTCAGCTCCCAGGAGTGCACTCTTGCCATGATCTACAAGACAAAAACAGTTTAAAGTCCCTGTGTTATATTGGTAAGATAGGCTGGTTAAAATACAATAGCAAAAATATTTTTAAGATGTGGCTCAATGGCCAAAGAGGTTTAAAACCACTTTAACCAAATAACACACATTCTGCTGACCACAACACATTGCACAGGAATTCATTAGCAGGATACAAACAAACCTACAACCATGGTATCTGGTTATTTTAGACTAGACTGTTGTCCTCTCCTCTCCTTCCCCACCATCTAGAGACCTACATCATCTACTACTACAGCGCCATTAGTGAAGAGAAACGGCGCATATCACTGAACTAGTTACGTTAACGTTAGTAGGCTAGTACCACACGCTAGTAAAGACCTTTATCTCGTAAAGTTGAACACAAATCAACCGAATTATGTTACAATGTAAAGTACGAGTACGAGGGAATGCACCATAACGCCAACGCTCAAATTTGTTCAGAAACAGATTTTGGTGGACTTCTAAGGTGAAATAAGTGAAAGTTTACGTACTCCATACAACGGAACCCCACTACTCATGCTCAGCCCCCATTAGCTCACAGAAGGGTTACTGAGAGTACAGGTCTGCAGCTGGACCCTTCTCACCATTCCCAGTAGCCACAGGTGCACAGTACTGATCATTTGTCAACATCCAGTCCTACAGCAATGCTGAGGTGCGGTTAGTTTAAATGAAACTGAATGAAATAGTTATTCATACACCTGAGCATATGTGATGCACAAGAATCTCACCAAACTGAAATGTTACCAAGAGTAAAGCCTTAATGCTATCCAGTTTTAATACTAACCGGTTTTAGCCTGTTATAACACTCCCAAGCACGTTTGATCCCTGACATCCTTAAAACTTTTGCATTCTGGTTAAGTTTGAACCCCTGAATCACTATTATAACAAACTCATACTACAGCAGAGTGGCCTAGTGGTTGGAGAGACTGTTCTGTAATGGAAAGGTTGCAGCTTCAATACCTGCAGCAGCCAGAATGTCTCTCATGATATTATTTCATTAATTTATACAGGAATAAAATATGTTAAAGCATCATGAAAGGTATTTACAACATGTTGTGCCCTACTCAGCAAAACAAAAAAGAAAAATGAAGTCAAATTTGTACATATATGTTTCTTAGGGGAAATGAAAGGAAATTATACCTTTTCATCACTTTGTGGACACATCAACCCATTTCGGTTTGTGGCTGGGCTGTGATGCTACAGAAGTTTATAGAAGTTACAAGCCTGTGGTTTCCTGTTGGGTCTCCACACCACCAGGTACTCTGCACGACTCCCACTGCAATATCACTGAACCACTGTGATCACACTACTGCATGATGATAACTTTGATAGCCAGTTTACAATATCAAGTGTTAACAATATAAAGTGTTTCGTGTATGAAAGATAATTGTTGCACTCTAATACAAATAATTAACTCGTTTTGGTTTTTCCATTTCCATTTTCAGTCATTTCTTATTCTCGCCACTAGGTAGCAGTCGAGACCTTTTATTCTCGCCTGTTTGCCAGGACTGTTGAGAGCCGCCTAACATTTGCCAATCTGCGATACCGGCGAGTTCCATGAAATCACGTGGTTGCTGGTTAACGTGCCAGAGAAGACCCGCTTGGGGCGCTGTCCACCTGCCTCCTGCGCTTTAGCCCCGACCAGGGAACTCCCCCTTTTAGCTGACTGGAGATCAGCTTCCCTTGTCCCTAATTTACACTTCATCTGTTTAGAGCTTGAATTTACAAACAGACATCAGATCAGCGTCTATTCTGCAACTCCATTTACCCTAAAATGCGGGACTTTCCTTGGCTGATCACATGGTGTAGTTGCGTTTTTTCATTATTCAATCAGGAAGCGCGCGCATCCAGCATACGGGCCCTGCAATAATTATGTTGTAATCTACACACTCCCCAAGGAAAGTTAGGGGATTCACACTAATGCAGAGGGGCTTTACCTGGTTCACACACACACACACACACACACACACACACACACACACACACACACACACACACACACACACACACACACACACACACACACTCTGACCAGCTCAGAGAGGCTGCTTACCTTTCCCTCTGGCAACAACAAGATAACTGAAATACGATCTAGACATCATCTACTGACTATCACAATCACTTAATTAAATATTGCACGTCCAAGTGCAATAATTGCACAGTGGCATTAATGGTGACGTACAGAGACAACTGACACAGTAACTTGGTAACCTGGGTCGTAGAATTAGGTCAGTTGTGTCCCACCAGAAATACATTTTTATTTGCAAAAGGTCAAGTTTATAAAAAGAAAAAAAATTGTATTCTATTTCTTTTCTATTTCTTTTCTATTCTATTCTATAACGCTAACCCAGCTGTAGTCAGGTAGCAGTGGGGCGTTTGAGGACAGCAGTGGTCTTGACCTCCAACAGGAAGTCCAGCCTCGGCTTGGGCATCATCCGCTTCATTTGCAGTGCGTGTTTGTTCACTTGTCAAACCGGTTCCGCTTGAAGCTGCAATGGTCTCGTTTTTGTTTTGTTTTGTGCTGAGTTGTTTTGAGTTAGAGAGGCTGATTTTATGCCAAGTATGTCAAATTGCTTTACAGACAATAACAGAATAAGAAATAAAAGCCAATAAGATAGCAGGCATGAATTAAAATGAAATAGTAATACACAGAATCAGGAATAAAACTGCTAAAATAATTGAATAATTGGTTGACTGATGGATAAATAAAGTCTTAATAAAAAAATTGATTTAAGAAGTAATTTATAATATAGCATTGATTCAAATGTTCTCTAGCCTCTGGTATTCACAACAGTATGGGGGCAGCAGGGTGGCCTTGTGGGTGGAGAGGCCACCCTGTAATTGAAGGGTCACAAGTTTGATCCCTGCAAAAGTCCTTGGGCAAGACGCTGAACCCCGACCCGAACCACTAACCCTAAACCTGCACAATCACCGTGAACTGCCCAGGACAGGAGCGTCAGACAGAGAGACGGTGTTTCTCCTGTGTGTGGCGTGGTGGACCAACACAGCCACAATATCACCGGCGTTACGGCTGCATTCCTAATATGGAGATGTCGTACTGTGTATCACAGCCACGGCGCTTTGGGTCACAAGACCTCGGCTTGGCTTGGCAGCAACTCACAAACACAGTAAATGAAAGTGAAAGAAAAATAAGAAGGGGCTTTCCAGCTTGGCAGTGTGGAATGAGCGCCTGTGTATTCCTGCCGATCGGTACAATAGCGGTGCAGTACTGGTTAGACTGGTTAGTGCTCACTGTTAGCTCACTGGGAGGGTTTAAGGCGGTATCTTTAATCACACCACCGTCCTGTATCATCCTCTCATTTTTTTCCACTGTCTGCCATTTTGTGTTTTGGCTTTCAAGGTCTTGCCATAAGATGGCCGCAATTGCTGGTGCCGTCCTCTCTTTTGCAAAAGGCGGTGCATCACTATTGATGGTCCGGTGTACAGGAGAGATTATTTGGTAAACTAAACAAGGTGCCAGGAGAAAACTGCGTAGCTCCAAAATGTCAGTATTTCATCTGAACTTATTTCAGTATTTCAGCATTGGAAAGGCCTTTGAGAGGTTGACATCGCCTGCATTGAGAAATATTTCACCGTGCATTGGATATTGTATATATCAAATTCAGTGCATTTCCAAGCAATTAGAGTTTTCCACAAAAAGTAAAACCTTGGTTATAGTGGGCTACTCAGTGTGTGTAACTGTGTGAAGGTCTTGTAGGACACGGAACAGGAAATAAACGAAATAAAATAAAAGCACGACAACGTGACTCTTGTCGCCATTTTGTGGATTCATAGCTGACTTGATAAAATGGCAGCTTGTGTCTCAGCGGAGGCCGGGGCGGTCGATAGAGGGTGGTGGTGTTTATGCATGGTGCTGCCTATCAGCTCACTGTGTCTTAGGTCTTTATCAACCAGGCAGCTTTCCAAAAAGCATCAGCACAAAAATGAAAGTTGGTTGTCGGGGATTTTCCAGGGCAGCTCATGGTGAACGGTGAAACAATGAAAGAAAATGTAACCTCCCACAAAACCAAAACTAAACTAGCAGTAATAAAAACCCACGGCCAGCAGAAATCGAAGCTCAGCCATCAAATGGATACACACACGGTGGCTGTGTATGAGTGTGCACATACCATGCACATTTTTAATCTCTTTTAACCAGATATTTATTTACAGTGATGACAAGAGGACATTCAACTTTGGAGTGGAGGGTATAAAAGAAATATCAGAAATATTTTCAGATTTTTAAAAATTTGTTTGTTTTGAGGGGCGATGCTTTTATACCTGGACTTGTTTCTTTTATTTATTATCACTGTACAACACAACACAACAAATTCCATAATAACTAAGGAGATTAGCAAGAACCCCCAAACATTTTTGTTCCAGGCTTTTATTTTGTGATACGTAATCATTGCAACCAGTGGATTAAGGACAAACGCTTTCATCAACCATTTATCAAGCTCCTCAGTGTCAGTGGAGTCGGTCAAGGAACTGATGCTCTATGCAAGATAATCCAACTCAACACTGCATCTGATTTTTAACTCTTTTTTTTTATCCATGTCCTTTGTTGCGCTATGAGAAACTTTGCTCAGATCTGCAGCAGATCGGATGTGTGCCACAAAGTCTACTTGTGTGTATCAGGCCTACAAGGCTTGATAAGTACACACCCTTTATTTTGAAGTCAGATCCAAAATGTCACTGAAGTTTAATCTTTTATTTGGAAAGTACCTATAAAGCAACCTTTGCCCCTTTTCATCATAAATGAAGGTTTATAGTCTTTTAGCACACTAATGTTCTTGGTAACCTACTTCCTTATTGTTATTATTATTATCTAATGTTCATCATTGTGTCCCCAGTTTGAACGATACACAATCCAGAGTACAACTGTACATTCTTTTGTCAGACTTTTATTTATTTTTACCAAACAGATTTTAATATAATGGAAAACGGATCATCAGCAGAACATCAGCAACATTTGACACTTAAAACTAGTTTGCTTAAATTAACACAACATATGCCATTTATTACTTTCTTTGTATCAATAAAATAAAAGACAACAAATTGAATAGAGAAAAAAAGTATCCTATCTACGGTGGAACTGTTGTTTAGCTCCACATCAAATGCCAAAGTACAAAAGGATTTCTGGAAATAAAACACTGCTGCAATGTCACAAGTGCAGTTCCTGTTCTCCACTATTCATTTAACTATTTACATACATTTTATCTACATATCTTGCCATCATAAACGTCTACGCTCTCATGATGTTGACGATGTGAGTAATGAAGTTAGTATTGGACTGTCTTGTTGGCATCTCTCTAAAGCACGGCTGTAAAAGATGAAGAACAATTCTGTCACCATCCATCACGTGATCACTGCAGCGTGACCAGACAGTATTTGGTCACTGCGGCGTGTTCACCTCAGTGAAGAGGTTCTCTCTCAGTCTGTAGTAGCTCCCTTTCACGTCCATTAGCTCCTGGTGAGTTCCTCGCTCCTGAACCCTCCCTCCGCCAATCACAACAATCTGATCTGCCTTCTCGACGGTCTTCAGCCTGTGAGCGATTATCAGCAGGGTCTGGTTGGGGCAGCAAGCCAGGGCCTGCTGAACCTGTGTTGAAGCAGAAAGCAGAGCCATAACTAATAGAATACAAGCGTTGTGTTTGGGGGATGCGTTGCTCATGGAAGCTGCACTATATTTAACTTCCAGTGCTCTGAGCGCTAACAACTTAGAGTACTGTCTGTCTTGGATGGTGCAGCTACGTACCTTGGTTTCGCTGTCAGTGTCCAGAGAGCTGGTGACCTCATCCAGAATGAGGACCTGCGGTTGTCTGACCAGGGCTCTGGCAATGGCGATCCGCTGCCTCTCGCTCTTGGATAACTGGCCGCCTCCCTCACCCACCTCTGAGAAATGGGCAGTATTACAACACCATAACACACAGAGGCAGGAGGTGCTCAACTCAAAAACCAAAGAAAGACTGAGTGAGATGTAAGGGGCTTGATTCTAACATCTGAAGCAGCTTTTCTCCTCACCCTAGTCAAACAGCATGAGGGACAGTCCAGGCTGTTCATTGGTAAGTGAATCTCATCTACCTGTGTTGTAGCCTCTCTCCAGGCGGGTGATGAAGTCGTGGGCGTTGGCTTTCCGTGCTGCTTCCTGGATCTCCTCCAGTGAGCAGCCATCAAGGCCGTAGGCTATGTTGTGTCTGATGGAGCCAGAGAAGAGGACAGGCTCCTGGCTCACCAGGGCTATCTGTTAAACACACTCCCGTTAGCTTGCATGGGTTACAATTTATATGATACATCTGTGATGGCCAATGCATTGAGGCGTTATTTGTTATGAAGTGTGTTACTTTTTGGTGTACCCCCATTCCCTCAATCTAATTTGTCTATTGGCACTTCAGGAAGAAGCCCTATTCTGAGGGGCTGACACCAAAACCTGACATTTACCGTTGATGTTTTAGCATTTTCTCATATCAATCTCCATCGTAGCTGCTGGAAATATGTCAAAACAAAACGAGCCCAGAAATGCAAGGTGCATCAACACTAAAAGTACATTTAATGTTGTACGTCACCTTCCTGTGGAGGAAGCGGTGCTCGTAGGATTTCAGCGGCTGACCGTCCAGTAGGATTTCTCCGTTCTGCGGCTCGTAGAATCGCTCCAGCAGACTCACACAGGTGCTCTTTCCTTCTCCGGACGGACCCACCATCGCCGTCATCTTACCTGGCCTCAGCTCCACAGAAAAGTGCTGATACAAGACAACAGACAATGACTGTTGTAATAGCAGAAAAATCCAATAGACCAATATAACGAAAGTGGAATCAAATCCAATTAATACATCTGATACTGTTAATGAAATGAATGAATACAATAAATCAACTGTTTCCTTTGTTCCTGTTGCTCTTTCATTAAAGATGCATGCAGACCAAAGAACACACGTCACAAGCCGGTCAAACCTCACCTGCAGCACTGGTTTATCGGGTTGTGAAGGGTAGGCGAAGGTGAGGCTCTGGAAGGTGACGTGTCCTTTCAGGTGATCAGGTTGGAGTTTTCCGTCTGCGCTGACCCGAGGTTCCCGGTCCAGGTACTCAAACACTTTCCCAGCAGCCCCCACCGAGTTCACCATGTCGCCGAAGATGTAGATCAGTGTCTGGAATTAGTGGTGATAGGCCAGGGTCACTCAGTTGATTACTTATCGATCACTACATACAATGTAACATTTCCTATCTTTCATTTTTAAACAGATAGATATAGAAATGGTTAGAAAATGGTCTGCAACATAGGACGGGTTTCATTCCGTAACAAAAAAGGCACAATTTGAAAATTTCTGGCAAGAAATAAAATTCATTATGCAATATGATGCAATTTTATTTTCTTTGCATTTTTTATTAATTTATTCAATTCAATTCTTCATTAAAAGGGACGGGTCACCCTGCCTTATGGAGCTGCCAACCCACCTAAAATAATTGAATTATTCTGGGTTTCAATGGAGTTTTAGTGTCAAATGCTGATTCAGCTGATTCCATGAAAAAACCCACTTTGACTATTTTCCCAGATTTTCAGAATAGCTCAGGACCTCCAGGAGATGGTTGGTTAACTGCCAAACCGTCTGTCGGAATAGACAAACCTACCAGCCACTGCCAAATGTATCAGGCACTAGTACTTGGTATTAGTTCTCGACTACAACCCCAGACAGTGTTATGGGAGACACAGTATTGTGTACTGTCACTGCTCATACCCTGATGCTGTCGCCTAGGTCGGCCTGGTAGAGGACAAAGGAAACCAGGTTGCCAGTGGTCATCTGACCCCTCTGGATAAACAGCCTGCCATAGTACAGTACGGCCATCTGCATGCCCAGCCCTGTTAGCTATATTGGGGCACACACACACACACACACACACACACACACACACACACACACACACACAAACAGAAATATTGTTAAACAAGGTGATCTACAGCCATAGGAACTAAAATACACACACCATTATACAACATGTACAAACATCTCACCCTCCGTGCGAGCAGGTAAACAGCCCTCACAGTGTCCCGGCGGGTCTTGAGATTGTGTGTGTCCATCAACCGGTTGTCATAGCGACGGGCCTCGCCTCGTGCGGTATTGAAGCTCCGTACCACCCGGATGCCCGACACCACCTCATTCGCTGCATCGTTTGTGAGAGCCATCGAGTCCTGCACTGCCTGGGACAGCCTCTGGGGGAAACAGGTCAAAATGAGAATGAGAATTAAAAACAAATCTCATAACTTCAAAATCAAATCAATGGGAAATGCAGATAAAATTATCTCTATTCTCACTGAGATTTTTCTTCTTTTTTTTTTCTCAGTATTGATTAGACATCTAATTGATTGATTACATTTTCCCTGTGGTCTTGAGCAAGACATTGAGTACAGACGCCGAGAGTGGCTCATATTTTCCTCCTGTTATGTTGAGATCACGACTTATTTATCTCATTACCTCAAAATATCAAACTTAATTAGGTTACTGAGTGTGGCAATTACTGCCTGTGTTGCTCAATCCTGATCTCTCCTTCAGACAATGTCACTTCCTCTTTAGTCTGTCTACACTACCAGGCTTACGAGGCTTGCCCGTCATGAAGGCAACAGCAAAGTGACATAAGTTGGGGATCTCAAAAAATATGAGCAACCATGACAGCTCTCAGCTTCTGTAATTAAGGAGCTGCCTGCTCACTCATTGGCTATCTTTAATTAGCCTGCTTCTACCTGGTAGTGTGTGTCGTAGATGTTCTGTATCAGGCCTGTGATGGGCGTCTCCATCAGCACGAGGAAGGTGAGCTTCCAGGAGAGACTCATCATCAGGGAGATCATGCCCAGGGTCTTGATGAACGTCCGAAGCAGCACGTTGACATTCAGACCCACTGCCCTTCCCATCAGGGTGGTGTCTTTGGACAGCCTGGATGTGATTTCACCTGCACAGAACACAAAGTAGAAATGAGCTCCTGCCCTGCGTCACTTCATCAGTATGGTGTCCTAGACAGCCTAGATGCAATGTCACTTACAGAGAGAGAGATGCTGAGCAGGGCTGGGAGCGTATCACAGGATATGCATAGTTCTATAGTTTTCTTTAGTATTCAACCAGTCTTACCTGTCTTAATGGTCTCAAAGAATCCAATGTCTTGTCTGGCCAGAGCCCCGAACAGCTTGACTTTCACCCTGCATGTGAAGCTATTGATCGCACAGAGAAAGAGACCCCCTCTGCAGCCTGCACTAAAAGAGCTGTACCACACACACACACACACACACACACACACACACACACACACACACACACAGACATACTGGTTAACAATATAGGCCTATAAACTATGTATAATGTAATGTAATGTATTTTACAACACAACCACTGATGTAACTTGTTGGTGAGCAGGTGCTGCCTGGGAGTGGGAACGTTGCTTGTTGTACCAATATCATTTGTGTATTTTAATACACTCTGTTAAAATACAATAGCTTTGATATTATAATTTTCAAATTTGCTTAATTATTTTGGTTATACTTCGAGACACAAATCAGAAGCCTAAGACTTTTATTTGAATTAAATTACTGATATCCACAATTTAAAAAGTATGACCAATAAAACTGGATTTTAATGTGATGGAGGTGAATTTGTATATTGTTGCTGTCTGGTGAAAAACACATATTTCCCAAAACATGGGTTTCTCATGATTTTGTTCTAGCCTGGATTACTTGAACTCAAACTGGTTACTTGACTGGGACTTGAGTACTGAGGACTCAAGACTGGACTCGGACCTGACCTTGGTGGTCTGGCGACTCGACCACAACACTGTCCGGACCTGTAATTGTCTTACCTTCCCAGTGAGTACAGGCCCATGAAGAAGACCGCTGAGAGGAACTCATTGTACTGGTACTGACTGCCCAGGATGTCGATGACTTTCCCCGTGTAGAATGGGATGAACATCTGACCTGAACACAACAGACACACCCACACACACATCACCATCACCATTCATCATACATGTGGTCCTGTGTAGCTCAAAGGGCAGAGCAGAGTGCGACACTAACATGATGAGTGGTACCATTCCCCTCCAGGCTAAAAAAGTATGCAAAAATGAACAACAAATGTTTTTCTGTTTTTTTACAACGTTTGTGAAGCATTTTGGGTTACACTGCAAGAAATGTCCTATGTAAACAACTTTATTTGACTTGCATTATCATCATCTCCCTGCTTCACTTTCTCCTCAGCATCATCTTGATTCTATCTCCCCAGAAAATCATCATCCTCATCCTCATACTTTTCAACTTTTTGGCCAACTTACAGAGAACAGCGAACGACAGGAACACAAACGCCCCAAACAGCAGGGGCCAGTCGGGTCTGTACAACCGCAGGACTCTCACAAACAACACTCTGGCCTTCTGCTTCTTCTCTTTCCCCTCGGCTTCGTCTTCACTGTCCGGCACGGTGATTTCCCAGAACAGAGCACCGGCCAGCGACGCGGCGGCACCCGTCAGCCAAGAGCGCAAATCCGCCGGTTGCCCCCACGCGCTCTCCTCGCTGCCCCCGTGCAGCACCTTGAGCCCGGTCCCAAACACCGCAGCGAGGAGGCTGTGCGCCGTTATGTAGCGCATCAGTACCGGTGTTAGGGCTCCCAAAGTGAGCAGCGATACGGCCGTTAACGCCAGGCACCGGAGAGCGGCGACAACCCAGAGGCGCTCCACGCTTCCAGAGTGACTTGTCTCTCTAAACGCCACCGCGTAGCAGAGCGACAGGTCGACGCACACTGCTACAGCCAAAGCAGTTATTTTACGAATTATTGTTGGTCTGTAATTTGCCATTTCAGCAGCGCCGGTTGTCCTTGTATGCCTCGTATGCCACTGCAGTTAAGTGTTAGATCTCGCGCATCACCCAGTGCCGGTACTTACTTTCAGTTTCATTTTCTAGGAATACCGGGGGTTTCCTTAAAACGCACGAGCTCGAGTATTCTAAATAATGGATATTTTAGCATAAAATACTGTGAACTGGTGAACTGAGTTATCACGTATTCCTACTCTTCCTACTCTTCCTATCCATCATCATCAACATCCGCTTCCCCCTGACTACCATCATCATCATGGGATGAAGACTGGCGTCATAACCTTCAGCATAGATTAACTATGGCATTAGTCAAGAATCTACTTCAGAACAGAAACGCTTGTTTATCCACCGGTGCTTCTCAAGAACAGTAGCTGGAAAAATAAACAGTTTAACAGTTTAAACACACGTTGCTTTTATTTTCTTCTGAAGCTCACACAGGCATCAAAACAAGTGGACAATATGTGGAATACATCCATGAAGGTGCACGATGATGCTGGTAAATATGTCTAATCTACCATCCCATCATTGGAGGTCCTAATTTATTATAAGAATGTAATTGGCTGGTAAGTGACTGAATCTTGGGATGAAAATGCAACTGAGGACAAAAGGGGTAATTTCCTCCCCTGGAAGGACTACTGCATTCCTTCATTATACTGCCTCTTAAAGGACTAAGAATGCTTTGCACGCTCTTTTTTGTTATTATATTTCTCTAGGTGAAGGGGTTGTGAGAGGTCATGTATGGTACCTATGTAAACGTAGCCTCACCATGGGAATATTAGTACTCTTTTCATGTGAAGACCCAAATGAAGCAGCGACCCTTTGACACACAGATCAATACGGGTCACCGGCCACACACTTCGAAATACTTCTGTTGCACTTTGTGATGAATTACAAACTTGATCCGTTATGTAAATGAGTGAGAAAGCTTTAAATCAACACACAGAGCCTGATTCTAATGCGTGGTAAAAATGATTCTTGACAGATTCTTTTTATTTTTAGTTTACCAGGTGAGCCAAACAGTTACTTTCAGACACCGGTTACATGTATGTGTCCTGCACTACACATTGATCATTGATCAAAGAAGGTGGGTAAGTCATTTCCCAGAATGAGTTTCTCCTCTGTGCCTTGTTGATCAATGGTGACAATGTAGGCCACACCTCCACTGGAGCCGTCACGACTCATTGCCAATGAGAGAGCTAGGAGAGAGGAGAGAGGAGAGAGAGAGAGAGGAGAGAGAGAGAGAGAGAATAGATAAAAACTCAAATTATAGGCCTAGTTTGCGTCAGACACAATATGCACAATGATACACACAATATAACATGAAATAATATAAATCTTCTTATAGCAATCACCCCCACAATCCTTTAGTCTCCTTTTGAACATCCTACACTCCATCAGACAGTGAAGTCTGTGGGAAGTCACTTACTGTTGACAACAAACTGCTGGCACTCATCCTTGCTCATGTTTTTGCGATACTCAGCATCCACAAACCCATAGACGTACAAACTGCCAGAACCGCCGACTGCAAAAGGTTGCCTTGTCAAGAGTCCATTCAGGGTCGCAAACACCTGGGAGAGGTCAAGGACAAGGGGGAGAGAAAGGAACCCTATAACATCCAGTATGCTGTCTTGGTGGAGTATTTCATTCAAAGCACCTTGTAGTACCACAAGTGCATACCTATTAACCTTATTAACATTATTAACCTTATTAACCTATTAACATCCTGCTTCACATCTGTACAGTTCCACATTAAATCCCCCCCCCCAGTTTTTCCCAGCTGATCCTGGGATTTGAATGAGCAGCTTTTTGGTCTCTACCTTCTAACCTCCAGGCTACCGCTGCCAACATGTGAGCACTGACCTGCCCCCCGGCTCTCCTGTCCCAGCCGGCCACAATGAGATGCGCTGACAGCTCCTCCTTGTACTTGTATGAGATGTTCTTCACCAGAGTGGCAGCTGAGCGAACCTGGGGGTCCTCGCCTATCTCAATGCTGAAACAGAAAGATGTTAACTATATACTGAAGACTCCCATACAAAGAGAGAAAGAGTAAAAAGCACACAAAAGCAACATCATTTTTTGTTTTTAAATGAGTCAATGAGGTCTCTTTTGTGCTTTGAGAATGCAAACCAGTGGGAGTGGCTGGTTGCACACAAGTGCTGTATCTGCAAATTCAGGTTGTAGCTGGTACTGAAGCAGCCAAGTGCTGCATTGTGTGAGTAGCAGGACTACAGGTATTGAATGCAACAGAAGCCTGTTTCTCTTGGTCATGGTTCTAATAGAGGTATGCAGAAAAATAAAGGTAATGGGGTTCAATCAATATGGATTTTTGAAGGCCGATACAATACCGATATTTTTAGATTGAGGAATTTGACCATTTTGATGTCAACAAGATTATATTCATTGTTAGTATTCAGTGAAACTTTCAGTGAAGTATTCAGTATTTCCCCAGAATTGTATTCTTGTCAGGGTGGCCTCTGAAACAGCGTTTAGACCATCATGGCACACTTCAACTCTCCATGTAAACCCAGGATAGTGAAATTCTCGGGTTAGCAGCTCATTAAGGCAGAGAGACCCACATGTATTCAATAGAACTTAAAACTCTGGTATATTAGGCTATTAAATGAAGAATGAATGTACAAAAACATGACTGAACAGCTAACTGAATAAATAAAATGTACAAAGAAAATGAATCCCCTTGCAGGTTTTATAGACTATTTAGTCCATTGACAACATGACTGGCTGGTATCCAATAGTTAATATCACCTGTGGACATCTAGCTGGTAGTTGACCATCTCAGCGATGGTCTGGGCGTCCGCTGCAGAGCCTGACAGAGCACAGTAGATCTTGTCATGGAGGGGAGACAGCTTGTTCATCACTCTGTTTACCACTGACGCTCTGGATGGAGGGATGAAGATGGAGGGGGTGAAGGAGAGGAAAAGAAGAGAGGGTGGAGAGATGGAAGGGTGTTGGAGAGCAGAGGCAAAGAAAGAACGACAGGTTTTAAAATGACTGGTTTATTACAGAATATGGAAATGCATTCATACAACAGACACTGGTTCGCGCAAGCAAACACGCACACGCACACACTGACTTACCCGGCAGACACCCGAGAGTCAGACCCCAGCACCACTCCTCCATCAAATTCTATGGCAAGAATGGTTGTCTGAAACCAGGTAAAATCAAAAAACAGTTCATCATCATTTAGATTTTTTTCTTTTCATGCATCTGTAATGGTTTATCCCGCATGCGCAAAATGTACAGTAGGCGCGTGCAGTGTGGCGCATATAAACAAACCATGAAGTCTGAAGTTATCTAAGCTTTCTTCTCCTGGGTAATTAAAGTTATTTCTACTTACTCCGGTTTTCACCTCCTCGGACAACCACTCGGGTCCTGTTTCCTCCAACATACTGAGGCGCTGCGAGCGGATCCAGGCGGCGGCGGCAGGCGGCGACGGCTGAAACGACTTTAACACCAAACCGAAGCCAGACGGTTAACCGAGCCGTAGAGGCTTCGCGTTGCTCTCCAGCTTTCCCTAAACTTTTCTAAAGCTACACAACTTCTTTTATCGATTTTCTACCGAGTAATTTCGCACATCAGACGGGCTCCATGTTTTCCTGTATTAAAGCGAAATCGAAAGTAAAGTCTGCCCCTCGTCTGCCAATGAGCTGCAGCCACAGCGTGTTTTCAATAGTTAATAAACAGTTAATAAACTGTGAAGATTGCATCAGACTAAATGGTTGATATTTCATTGTATGTGCCATAAACTATATGTATACAATGGAACACATGTTGCTGTACATCATTACATGTTATATCCTTGTGAAAATGTGTAAAGCTTTAAAATGATATGGTGCAAATGTATGCAAAAACATTAAATAGGAATTTCCAAATATGAAACAACACATCTAAAATCCTTGAATATCGTCTGAGGCTCAGAACTCAAGAGGTAAAGAAAGAGAACAGAGGAACAATAGGTTTGTAGAAAACACTATTTATTGTCATGAGCGTACATTATCTTACAACACAATTTGAAGATGGCAACAAAGGCAGAAAAGATGACAAATGCTGCGTCTGTTTTAAGAATTTTAAGAATTTGGTGTGTAATAGAAATCCTGGGTTGCAAACCGTGTCACAGATTACAGGATTATGGATACAAAGGATATAGAGAGGTGATAAGAACATAACAAAAAATCAGGTGTTAAAATGGCTGCTGTCGATTAAGCTGCGTAGACAGGCTATCCTGAGACTTTACACTACCAGTGTGCTCACATGGACTGATGAACATGTTGTGACAGTATACACGTTTATTATGGTCGAAAGGATTGTCTTGTGAGTAATTTCTACGCAGAGCAAGCTTGTGTTTTAATGTTTCCAGGCTATTTCCCTGTTTTGCAAAGACATCAAAACTTGATTGGTTGTTGTTGGAAGGCAGTCACTCATCGTGGAACTTGGGCAGCTTGTTGCCGGGGACGACCACGTGCTCCACCCCCGTTTCCGTGATCACCACCAGATGAGCCACGCCCCCGCTGACGTTGTCTCTACCCATGGCCAGGGCAAGGGCTGTAAGCATAGAGACACACGGATGGGAATGGAGGGAGGAAAGAGAGGGAAGGAAGTTAGGAAGGAAGGAAGGAAGGAAGGAAGGAAGGAAGGAGGAGCAGAGGAAGAAGCAGGAGATAAGTAGGTCAGCAAGTGCAGCAAGTATAGATTTGCAGTGCACAAGATTTTGAATACAACTACTGCCTACCACTACCAAGTCAGTAAGATGAATTAAACTAAGTAACAACTGATTTCCATTTACCTTAACTCTTCCCCTTAAGTGCAAAAACACACCATTACCCCATATGACAGGTACAGTACAATACTGTAGACCTCCTGATTCTGGGTGCATAAGAACATAAACATCCTCTAAATCGATATACGTCTAACCTCCTCACCTCTGACTGGCTTTTCTTAACCCTTGCATATCCAGGTAAGGTTTACTTTTATCTGCAGCGCCACTGATTCACATTCACACAGTTACACACAAACACACCCTGATTTTCTCCACCAACATTTTCCCATCCTCATGTGATACAAGTATAAACCGCTTCCCCATAAAACAGGGCTGTGTATCAAGTAACAGTACCATTGGTGGCAAACTGCTGGCACTCCTCCCTGGTCATGTTGGGTTTGTATTTGGCGTCGACGTAGCCGTAGATATAGGTGCTGCCTGATCCACCAATGGTAAAGGGCTGACTGATCAACATCCCGCCCAGAGACACGACGTACACCTGGAGATGACAGAGAACACACAGGAAGTACAGCAGCTATGTACAGCAGTACACATTCACAAGTGTAGCAGCGAGTAGGGCACCCTGCTACTACTACTACTACTACTACTACTACTACTACTACTACTACCACTACTACTATGACTAGTACTACTGCTACTACTATTACTATTACTACTACTACTACTACTACCACTACTACTACTACTACTACTACTACCACTACTACCACTACTACTACTACCACTACTACTACTACTACTATGACTAGTACTACTGCTACTACTACTATTACTACTACTACTACCACTACTACTACTACTACTACTATGACTAGTACTACTGTTACTGCTATTACTATTACTACTACTACTACTACTACTACTACTACTACAACTAGTACTACTGCTACTACTATTACTACAACTAGTACTGCTGCTACTACTATTACTATTACTATTATTACTACTACTACTACTATTACAACTAGCACTACTGCTACTACTATTACTATTATTACTACTACTACTACTACTACTACTACTATACTACTACTACTATTACTACTGCTGCTACTACTACTACTACTGCTGCTACTACTACTACTGCTACTACTACTACTACTACAACTACTACTTCTACTACTACTACTATTACCACTATTACTACTCCTACTACTGCTGCTACTGCTACTACTGGTATCACTACTACTACTGCTACTACTACTACTGCTAGTACTACTATTATTACTATTACTACTATACTACTGCTAGTACTACTACTACTGCTACTACTACTACTACTATTGCTACTACTACTACTATTACTACTATACTACTGCTAGTACTACTACTACTGCTGCTACTACTACTACTGCTAGTACTACTACTATTACTACTACTACTACCACTACATCCTCGGCTCCCTGACTACCAACCTGGGGTCCCTTCTTCCTGTCCCAGCCTGCTGTGATGAAGCCGGCCTGGAGCTCCTCCTTGTTGTTGTAACACAGTTCCTTCAGGACCGACGCTGCCGCCATCACCAGTGGAGGGGTCTCCATCTGGACACTACGAGGGAGGGGGGTTAAGTTAGTAGTATACTATTGGTAGTAGAGAGAGAAATACAGACAGAGAGCGAGTCTGTGTATGTGTGTTGCATGCATGCGTGTGTGTGTTATGTGTGTGTGTGTGTGTGTGTGTGTGTGTGTGGTACCTGTGGAAGGCCAGGTGGAACTTAGCAGTCTTGAGGACGGCCTGAGCGTCTGCCAGCGACCCAGCCATACAGCAGAAGATCCGGTCATGAACCTGAATCAGCTTGTTGATGGTCTTAGATGATACATAGCTCCTATAAAGGGGGGTTGGGGGGGAGAGAGAGAGGATGGATCAAGCTGTAATGCAGAAAAACGTCTCAAATTTGTTGTACATTTGCAGCGGGATGAAGACGCTGGCTGGGTAGGACTGCTATCCTTTACCCTCCACCACCACATCGTCTTTTTCTGGTTCTATCGGACCATGCTCCCGCCTGCATTTCCTCCCTGGTTGTATATCTTTACCAGGCACTTCTCTATTGTGCACAATCCTGCTGTGGAACCAGGAATATATTTTATTCATGTATTATCTGGGTACTATGACCTTGAACCTTGCACTCTGTGATGTCCTTGTGATGTTGTTGATATTAACACACAGTTCCACAGCTGCATTCGGTGCAACGGCTCTGGATGACAGCATCAGCTAAATGCATGAAATGTTAAAAAGTAATACACGAATCACCATACAGCCAAATAATACCAGTCTCTCTCTCACGCAGTAAGGCCAAAACATGTATTTGCACATGTAATTCAATGGAATATAAAATATTTTGAGTGGCAAAAATATATTTTGAGCATAGGAAGGAAATGTATTTTAAATGAATGCCACCTTCATGGGAGAATACAGCTTTAGGCCAATTTGTGTATATGTGTTCCATGTAAACACATATGACACTTGGCACTGAAAATACCAAGACTTCCAACCAAGACTGGCCAACTGTTCGCTGTAATACACGCTAGGTGTAACTTTCTGCACGAGTGATGTTTTTATACTTTAAAGGATTTCTGGAGCCGTGCGTCATCCTGAATCCATCTCGGGGATCAATAATAATATCAGCCGGTCTATCTGCTGTAGATAGATGTTGAACAGAAAAGGCAGTTTTATTGTCACAGTATCCTCACCCTCCAATGGAAGCCCTTGAATCTGAACCAATGATGACGCCTCCGTCAAATGTCACAGCCAAGATGGTGGTCTGTGGGGAAAGAGTGGAGAAAACTATCATGAGTTGTTATTTTTTGTTATCCAGCATTATAGCTTTTGTTAGCCTAAAGTGATGGAAAAGGTGATATCATTATGTAGGGCTACACATCCATTCTTATGTCTCTCTGCTTTAAGGACATTCATGCAATCCACTTGTTGCGCCTATGAATGCTGGGACTTGTAGTCCTATGTGGGGATGGCGTTGAGAAGGAGGAAATTATTTGAAAATGAAAGTATAGTCTTCCTCTTTTCTTTGTTGAAAATTATAGAAATAAACTCGGCGAAAGATAACGTCTCCTGGTACAAAACACGCGTGATGTCGAGACAATTTACTCCAGGTCGTTTTGATGTTATTGATCATGTATGGCATGTACGGTTCACCCCGCGAAAGTGATCAATAAACGCAGAATTTCCCGGTGCAGGTTATAATGGGCAGAATATGATACAACAAACGGGTCTGGATGTACTCACCCCTGTGCTGACTCCTTTTACTTGCGAGTCCGTATAGTGTTTCTCCATTTTTCACCCCAACGCGACAGAGAGAAAGGAAAAGCGACAGTCTGCTGGCAGTCAGACGCACGGCGACGCGGACGAGGCGCAGTCAGCTGCAGTATGGCGCTATCAAATATACTCCAAACTCCTGCGTCCGGATTTAATTTCGACAACGTGGCAAGGTATGGGTTTCTATGTGTGTTTCGCCATTAGTTGCCTATAGCAGCGAGAAACAAATCAAAATGAAACAGGTCTACTTTTACAGAAAGCTTTAATCGAGATCAAAAGTGAAAGTAACTTCTATCCGATTTGAGGGCTTTATCGATTTACACAACCAAAGAAAAACCTCGGCGGCTAGAATAACTGTGTTGGTGCACTTTGTCTATCAGCTTTAACTTGCTCGGCATCCTTTTATTTTGTGTACCTTTGTTGTTATCGGTACTCCCCGGTCCCGGTGCGCCCCCCAGGTGGTAAGAGAGTCACAACTGAGGTGGAAGCAGCCTATACCACTGCACACACACAAAGGCTGCACAATCATTTCATGTTTCAATATATTTAAGGTATCTATATGCTAAATATCAGTCAGAGGTCAGGGTCGGCTTCAGAACAGCACCCTGGTAGGGATTCGGTGTCTTGCTCAAGGACACTTCAGCAGGGTGGATGTAATGCATCATGACAGCGACCCCAGTCAGACACTAAGCAACTTCTTCACCCGGCTACAAATCTACCTGACACGTTTCTCTCCATCCTCTCTCTCTCTCTCTCTCTCTCTCTCTCTCTCTCTCTCTCTCTCTCTCTCTCTCCTCTCTAGAAATTCTGTGTTGGAGGGTTTGCTTGAGGCAAGACAGACACCCAAACCCCTGAAGACAGGCACCACTATAGCAGGAGTGGTATTTAAGGTAAGTGTTAACGTGTAAAAGTACAATCTAATTAGTACAGGGTATGGATGCTGTGTCAAGATGACCTTTACCTGGCTTATGTATTGTTTTACACTTTTATATATCAGGGAAGAGTTACTGAGCGTGTTTCATTCGTATAGAGGCCAGTACAACCACAGTCCTCTACCGTTGGCCACTGAGCAGCTCCACTGGTTAGCTGGAGGTTCAATGCCTTGCTCAAGGGCACCTTTAGGGTAGTTGTTGACGACGCGAGAATGTCACTTTGACACTTTTTATCTGTTTTTATGTCCTTTGTCACTCTGTAAAAGCACTCTCTGAAGAAAATGTAACTTGGCTTAATAGCGTCCCAATGTTTCTGTGTTGGTTCAGGATGGGGTGGTGCTGGGAGCAGACACAAGAGCTACCTCCAGCGAAGTGGTGGCTGACAAGATGTGCGCCAAGATCCATTACATTGCTCCAAATATATAGTGAGTGACACGAGTTGAAGAACAAATCCACCCTTGGATGCTTTTACACTGTCATATGTCATCGGCATGTGATGTTCAATGAATTCCAGGAGATATTTTGTGATGTAATTAACTTTTTCCCCTCCACCTGCCTCGTATACTTCAGTGACTGATTTCCTACTTTCCCCTTTCAACAATCCCCAGAGAACGCACATGAAGTCGTTGCATTCAGCTGTGGGTTATACGTGTAGGTGGAGAGAGCATTAGTGATAATGTAGTTAAAGACAGAACAAAGTCGTGGTTTGTCATGGAAGACGTCACCAGCGACAGATCTGCTTTGATGCGAGCTGTGGCTGCATTGCATTCTGGTCTATCTTGGCCCTGTATGGTTACTTACTGACACCAAAACCTCTCTGTTTCTGTCTCCTCCCCCCCCCTCTTCCTCTCTCTCTCTCTAGTTGCTGTGGAGCAGGTACAGCAGCAGATACCGAGAAGACCACAGACCTTCTCTCCTCCAACCTCACCATCTTCTCTCTGAACAGCGGGAGGAACCCCCGCGTCATCATGGCTGTCAACATACTACAGGACATGTTGTACAGGTGTGTGTGTGTGTGGGGGGGGGGCATGTGGTTGTGTTGATCGTGTGTGTATGTACACCCTTCACTCTTGCGCATGTATTATTATTATATATATAATTGTAATTGCGACTGTGTGCGTACATCTAAAATGGCAAGCATATTCTTATTCACCTGCAGTAGATTGAACACAGATATTTGTCATGTTTCCTACTGGATATTTCCGTCTCTCTTGTCCTCAGGTACCGGGGCCAGATCGGGGCCAGTCTTATACTGGGAGGGGTAGATTGCACTGGGAACCACCTGTACACAGTGGGGCCTTATGGGAGCGTGAATGAGGTGCCTTACCTTTCAATGGGTATGCGACACACAGTTTGCCCTCTAAAATGACATTATACATTTACTTGGTACATATGTCTTATATATAAATGACATTATATAGATTAAAGAAGTAATCAGCAAGATTCTTGTTATTTTTATTTTGCTGTGGTGTTGGATTTTCTATAGATGAAGTTCTTTAACTAGACAGTTCTTCTATTTATTCCAAACAAACCGGAAACGTAAAATGCATCACAATTTTTCCCAGGAAAGAGCTACCTGACACCGGTGTTTAGAACAGAAAAGGCAAAAGCTTTCATGAAGGGACAGAGGTTGAACCACTCTCATGTTATATCAATCAGCAGTACAGAGTAGCAAAACGGACATTTATTTATATGAAAGTGTTGCAGATTACTTTAAGACCCATTACATGTAATTTATATATTAATGACATCATGCATTTACTGCTGTTACATATTGTATTTACACACAGACGACATCCAGTCTCTGTTCCAGCTGACTTAACTTTGTGTTCATGTAGGATCTGGTGACCTGGCCGCCCTTGGGATCCTGGAGGACAGGTTCAAACCTGACATGGAGGTACGTCACCTCAACAGCCACACATTCATAACAGGTTGCACTATGTAGGCCTTACCAATAATGTAGATCTAAAATTATAATCCCAACTATTTTGCTAGATTCTGTGTTCATGATTATGAATCATGATGATTAGTCTTGATTTCACTGAGGAACAAAATCATGTTACTGTCTTATTAGACTCATCCAGACAGACTTGCTACTGTCATCAAAGTATTTACTGAAGGGCGTGCACACTTATGCAACCAATGCATTTTAGCTTTCCAACGTTAACACATGTCAGCAATTAGTAGACTTGATTTTGAAAAATGAAAAAGTCTGATTTAATACATTTACATTACAGGCATCAATCAAAATTTGAAAGCGTGTATAGACTTTTGATATCTCCTGTTTTACACTCACCTGAATCCATCTCTACTTCCCTCTGTCTGTCTCTGTCTTCCTCTCCGTCTTCCCTCATCTCTCTTGGTTTGCCCAGCTGGAGGAGGCGAAGGTGCTGGTGCGTGATGCTATCCATGCGGGCATCATGAGCGACCTGGCCTCCGGAAACAACATCGACATCTGTGTGATCACCAGACAAGGAGTGGACTACATCAGACCCTACCAGGAGTCAGAGTATAAAGACGAGAGGTAATATCAAAGTGTCACATAATTTATAATAGTTCAATAGTCATTTTTAAAGTTTTATTCAGTGGCAGGGTATGTATGTTTTTTATGTTAAACACTGAATGGAAACAAGCTCCTTTCCTCTCTCTCTCTCTCTCTCCCAGGCAAAGGAAATATAAGTACCGTCATGGCACCACACCAGTTTTGACTGAGAAAATAGTCCCCCTAAAGCTGGATGTTGTGGAGGAGACTGTGCAGCGGATGGATACAGCCTGAGCCACATCGCACAATCACACCACATACACAATATCTCATTTAGCAGTAAAAGGAGAAATGAATAAACTTTTTGCAAACAGGGAAATGGGACTGTCAGAGGTTTTATTACGTTATTATAAGATTGTGAATATTAGGAGTGAAACATCATGAACCATGTGATCCATAGGCCACAGATGCATCCAGCGTAGAAGTTGTCAACATAGAAGCGACGTGGTTCCTGCAGTTCCTACAGTTATGCTCCACCCAGCCACTACTGAGAAGACATTTTTCAAGATGTAATGTAACACTTGCTAGCTTGTCTAGTGTCACCAAGATAAAGGTCCTGGACCCTGTGAGGTATAAATTGCACATGTGTCCCATCAAATTCACTCCCCACCAGAAACACTGGAACACACCTTTGGTTCCGCTGTCCTACAGTGATGCTGAATAATCATTGAATAAAATAATTTTTACAAACAACACTTTGGAACTATTTATTGGCACACCGGGATAGTATAACTGTACAACAGCCTTATACTTCCTACTATAATAGACCTATTGATCTGGGGGCCACTAGGCTACTGCATTGAATCAGTGATGCCAAGCTGGCCTACAACCTGAGCGCTGCGTTTCTGCTTATCAACTGATGAGGAAAACGGCAACGCTCTCCTATTGGCTGATACTGTTTCGATCCGCCGTTTTATTTACGGGATATCATGGCGGTTTCAATACTTTCACCAAGTAACTTTCTTTAATTTAAAAAACTGTTTTATCGCAAACTGTCATCAGTCATTGCTGGACTCTGTATTTCTGATAGGTTTTGCTGATGTGAGAAAGAAAGAGGCTGCATGAAAATCAGTTTCACTTTCGAGTTCTTTGTCGCCAACAAGGAAATTATTCTTGATGCATCAGTGAAGTCAATCTCTTTCGTCATTTTAGACAGCTTTCCTCCCAGACTCTACTTTCTACCGAAAATATACTCTTCACTGTGTTTCCATTATGGCCCTTTTCCATGTAAGTGGTTACAAGCCTTATTCTGAACTCCGCGGGCAGATTCTCGGAGCAGGGCAGACGCACCTCATCGACCGACCCAATCACTACGCTTTCGGGACCAAAACTCAGGAATTTGCTGTGCCATCGGGTGTAGACGTGAGTATCATTTTACTGAGTGTTGGTAATAATACACTGAATCGTTTGCAGTAAATCTTGTACAGGCGTGAAGCGTCCGTCATCCCAGGCGGGATTATCAAGTTATTTTACGCGTCTCTTGGTTTCAGTGTGTGTGGCGTGTGTGCGTCTCATGAAATGTTATATCTGCGTTTATTTTCACTAACTCAGGCGATTGTCAACCAATATCAGGTTATAATAGACATACTAATCTCGATTACTCTTTGACACGCACGAACGCACGCACGCATACACGCAGTACAGTGCCATTACGCACACCACCAACCTCTGTTCCCTTTGGTTTCCACCTTCATTTTAGCCCTCGGGGTTTCTCAAGTCCTGTAGCCGTGATGGAGGAGTGTGTATAGACCTCAACCACGGAACGACCACCCTGGCCTTCAAGTTCAGACATGGGGTCATCGTGGCAGTGGACTCCAGAGCCTCAGCTGGCAGCTACATAGGTAACACCACCCCCACAAGCTGTCAGGGCTCCTACACTCAGGTCTGGGAAGTCTTGGAAATGTATGGAAAGATCATTTGATCATTTGCAGGGTTAGTAATTGCCCAAAAAGTCTGTCAAAGTATGGAAAAATTGTCATTTCACATATTCTCAGATATAGTGTGACATGGCGTAGTCCATAGTCATATCGCTGAGCCACTACCAGCACACTGTATATCATACAGAATACCAGACAAATCTTCAAATTCATTCAAGAAATGAGGGTCTGGAAAAGGTCAAAAACATGAAAATGAGAGCACCAAGTGCAAAGGTGTTGTGTAGCCTGTTCCAGTAGGTCGTTGCTGTACTGGCTCCAAAGATCTTGGATATCTGCAAGTGCCATCATCCCAGGAATGTGCTGTGGTGCTGTAATACAACTTATATATTTAATACGTAATAGGAATGCATGCTGAATGAGGTGATTTCCGATACCTGCACTACCACACAACATCATTTCCTTTTTCATCACAAAGAGCGAAAATAAATCGTTAGGCGAAATCAGGTGTGACCGGGCCTGGTATTGAAGTTCATATCACAGTGACATTAAAAAAAGAACATATATCCTGCAGCCCTCGTACATAGTATATTACATAATTGACATACTTGGCGCCTGTAACCTCTGTCCCTCTCTCCATCCCCAAATGTCATCACTCCTCCTTCCACATATGCTGTGGCTCTGCAGCATCAAAGGAGGCCAACAAGGTGATCGAGATCAACCCCTACCTGCTGGGAACCATGTCAGGCAGCGCTGCAGACTGCCAGTACTGGGAGAGGCTGCTGGCCAAGGAATGCAGGTCTGTCATCTTGGCTGTCTGACTGTATGCTGTTCTGTTTTGTTGTCTGTTTGTTTCTCAATATGTTAGTTTGTTTATCCCATCAGTCATTCAGTGTGTCTATCGCCCAGTGCTGTGTGTGCTGACTAGTCTGCATTTTAGCACGTTGGGCTGCGCCTCCATGCACTTCAGTCCCAGTTTATTCTTCCAGAGTCTACTTTAAACACACAAATATAAAGACACATATAAAGGTGTGCCTTGATGACCACTGGCTCTCTCCACCTGCTGATCAATGCTCAATCTGTCATGGAAATTGCCTGTAAGCACTCAGAACTCTTTAAATAACACACAAAACATTGACAGGTTGAAGTATAAAAATATATTGTATACAGATATATTAGAGACAGAAAGACACAGGTCACACAGAAAGTCAAAGTCTCTCTATGCTCTCTCTCACTGAAAATCAGCTGACGACAATCTTTATAGTTTCTTTAGGAACAAAGAGGTCTCTTACTTTCTCAAATCACCACAGTGCTCGCCACATAGCCCCACAGCCCAACTCAAGCCAGGCTGCTATCTGGATGGATTGATTGAGTCATTGACTGTCTGACTGACTAGCTGATTGGTTGCATGAACGAGTGAATGAGTGAGAGGGTATCATCAATCTAATGATATCCATGATTACTTCCTCCAGGCTGTACAAGCTGAGGAACAACCATCGGATCTCTGTGTCTGCTGCCTCCAAGCTGCTGGCTAACATGATGCTGGGTTACAGAGGCATGGGCCTCTCCATGGGCAGTATGATCTGTGGATGGGACAAACAGGTACTGCAACAGACTCATATTGTGCTAGGTAGTTTCAGCAAAGGCGTTGTTCAGGCCGTGCTGCTAGTTCCCATAAAGCATTGGTAGCTTTATAAATAATGGAATTTGTTGCTTATAAACCTCCTGTGGTAATAAGGGGGCTTTTCATTGGCATCGTTGCATTCTCTTATTGTTTACTTACTTATTTACAACACTTTAAAGATGATTTTAACCACTGCATAAAACCCACAATAGCTGAAGGTTCCTTCTTTACTAATATTATAGGTTATGGAGTGATGCTGACTGAACAATCACAAAAACTAGTACCCTTATTGGCATTTTATAGTAGCACATTTTTATTGTGTGACTTTCAAGCAGTCACTTTGGCAGAAGACCGACCATCATTAAGCGCTATTCTGTTCTGAAAATCTAGTTGGCTGTTAAAATCATGAAAGTGGCCGGAGACTTCCCAGCTACTGTGGCCTGTACTGCGTATAACGTGCATGTGCTGTCCAGGGTCCTGGTCTGTACTACGTGGATGACAACGGGACGCGTCTGTCCGGCCGCATGTTCTCCACCGGCTGTGGGAACAGCTACGCCTACGGTGTGGTGGACAGCGGCTACCGGGAGGACATGACGGCAGAGGAGGCGTACGAACTGGGCCGCCGGGGCATCGCTCACGCTACGCACCGGGACGCCTACTCTGGCGGGGTGGTCAACCGTGAGTGCGCTCTGAAAATGGACCCAAGGTTGATCCTAAACACGACCACAAACAAATGATCAAAGTATGTCGACGGTAATCATTGTTTTTTTTTGTGTGTGTGTGTGTGTGTGTGTGTGTGTTCATCCAGTGTACCACATGCAGGAGGACGGCTGGATAAAGGTGTGTAAGGAGGACGTCTCAGAGCTGATCCACCGCTACAGGAAGGGCATGTTCTGAGTCTGACCCCAGATCAGATCAACCTTGGCACTCTTTGAGCAACGTTCATAAATGAAGGGATCCAAGAAGACATATCCACCATTTAAACAAAGTGACGTAACCGCTTGATTGATTGACAAAAAGTGATGGTGAAATAAATAATGGTACTTTTATAAAGGAGAGTGGGTAACTTAAGTCCTTTGTAGTACAAAATGTAATGTTTTTTATTTCGGTCTAGGGAATAAATCTTTTGGCGGTTTTGTCAACCAAGTACATAAGTTACTATTGCTTAAAAAGTACCATAAGTTTATTTGGTAACTTGGTGTCACTTTTCAAATGGTGGATATCCCGTTTTGGAAAGTAGCTCCTCAAAATCTGACTTCACCGTGTCTTAAAGCAGAGTGCACAAGGAAGGGTGTGGTCCGATTCTGATTCTGGATCAGTATCCAATACGCCGTCAGAACATGACAGAACCATTTCTCTCCCTAGTGGCTAAGACCCGAGGGTGCGTGTCACCTAAAAGCCCTCTATGTTTTGCCATTGAACATAAGTAGGTTGACCTCTTTCATGTGTTGTTCAGTTCACCAGTGCTACCACCACTCACCGACTTTTGTTTTATTAACACTCAAAATCTTACTTCTAAGACCATGTACACCCTGGTAACTTTATCTTTTTCTTGTTATACATACGATATTGTACAAAGCAGTTACATAGTTGTGCAGTTTAGACAGACATGGTTCAAGATTGTGCTAACTAGACATACTGGAAAACCAATTCAACACACAGATCCAAATAAAGACCGTTTTTTTCAACTCACTGCTCTGTCCTGTAATGATTAGCTTGACTGATATTGCTTTATGATATAGTGATATATAGATATTGCTTCGTGATAAAGTGTACAAGGTACAAAATACAGAGTGGGGAATCATGACACTGAAAAACACAATTGAATACAATGAATAATGACTTACTGTTGCTTACTATCAACTTGAATTAAACTAGGGGAGGAGGGCACATGACTGAGATGAAGGTGAAGTCGTCTGATCATTTATTAATGCCTTTGCTGAGATGTGACCACAAAGTAACGCTGAGAGGAAGTGCCAAACCTTACTGAACAATGTACTCCGCCTCTCGCTGACGGCTAGAAAAAAAATCTACCCCAAACCTGCAACCTGGTGTGATCGCCATCGGCAATCAAATTGTCTACCGGGGGGGTTGGCATACCTTGTGAACCCTTAGCATTGAAAGAACACATTATTATTACTGTTGTTATTATTGTTGTAATTATTATGATGAATAGTGCTTTTGTATTTTTACACTATTATATAAACTCCTATTATAATTATAGAGAAGTCTGTAGCAGGGCAACAATACAATACAAAGTTTGCTTCCTCATGTGGACATGATAAAGGACCTGTAAAGGCGACAGCTGTGACATCATCTGTTTCCATGCAGAACTCAGCGCTGCAGGTTTTCCCCAGCAGAAAGCAGCTCGACCAGCTTTATCCTCATAGGTCTGAGTGGATCTGGTATTTGGTCACACTTTACACTGGACTTTTTCCGGAGAATTACCAAAGGAAATGAGAAGAACACTGAGAACTTGAGGCAGCTAGTTGTACATACATTCATTTATAATAATATAATAATAGGATATCTATAATAATAACTACAGGACAATGCTGATTATTATTATGTTTAATAATAGTATAACTTACAGCACATTGAAGCTTTGTGCAGGATAAAGTTACATGATAAAGTTATGATAATCAAGACTTCAAGAAAGTTTCAGGAAGTTTGAGCATTTACCTTCGACATTATCTTGACACAATATAAAGTCTATGATGTCATCAGTTGCCAGGCAGGATTCAGTGTGACAGGTTTTTCTAAGGGGAAACCCACAGCAGCCTCGATGCATACAGTGTGAAGTGAGCACTGATCTAGGACCTGACAAGTCTTTTAGATCCTATAAAATGAGATGGCTGTGAACAAGACGATTGTCCCTACTGGGAAATACGGCTTGCAGCAAGACAAACACCACAATACATATTGAGAAGAAATAAAACTCACAAATTCAAAGGAAAAATGGAAAGCGGGAGATGAGCAGTGAAAAGAGCATATGGGGCAGAAAGTCTGTCACATCATGTTGATGCTACATTGGATGAATAGGAGTTCAGTCTGTCTGATTTAGCTTGTGGTTACCTGAACCTACAAGCTGAAAGGCCTGGCTCAGATTCTCCCCATGAGGAGTGACTGGGACAGTATGATGGTGTCAGCTTTGAGCAGGACCTGTTAACATGGACCCCGGTCTCCAACCAGGGGATGGATGTGGAGACGTCCTACAAGTACCTGGGAGTTCACCTGGGCCGGCAACACCGAGGCCCTGTACAAGAAGGGCCAGAGCCGACTCTACTTCCTGGGGAGGCTCAGGTCCTGGTCTCTGCTGCACATTGTACTAGTCGGTTGTGGCGGTGTGTTGGGGCGCTAACACCAGGGCCAAGGATACCAACAGGCTGAACAAATTGATCAGAAAGGACCTCACCACTTATCACCTAGCACCCTGCACTTTCATTACCTTTTACATTCATGCATGCCATTGCCCTGCACTTTATCCATTCTCATTCACACTCATTCATTGCCCCACACTTTAAATTGAGCCACTTCATTCCCCTTTCTCATTCATTAACACATTACCATTCATTAACTCTGTATACATGTACCATCCATTAATTCGCTCTGTTATTTCTAAATAGTTTTTATTTTATTTATTTAATGTTTTTAGTAGTGTTTAGTTTTTTAGGCCTTTATTTTTTGTATTTTGTATTTTGCCTTTGCATTCTTTGATACCGTTATGCTCCTGCAACCCAAGAATTCCCCCCGGGAATCAATAAAGTATCTATCTTTACAGTCATGCATATCAACTGCACTAAAATAAATAGAGCCGACTCTTTGAATATTGGTACTTTATTGAAAATCAAAACACATTCCTTTAGTCAATCCAAAAGCAGAACATATTTTGAGCATCCTATTCATTCTCTATGTGTATTCAGAAACTTAACAGTGAGAAAAAGTCGCCCCATGTCCCTTTAACCGGCCTAGTTTAAATTAAGATAAATGTTTAAAATCACACATAAAAAGAAATAGAAATTAAGCAAAACATCTCCAAATGCAGCAAAACATCAAATATACTCATTTTACCTGCTTAGGCAAATTAGGAGAAAACAACTCAACAAGCCCTGCAGCTTTTACCACACTGAGTCTGAAAGAAATATACCAGCAGAATATCCACATGACCGGAAAACCAATCAACTCTGTTCAACCAAATAAGAATGTGTGTGTGTGTGTGTGTGTGTGTGTGAGTGTCTACATTTATTGGTATCATCAACTTGGACTTAAGAAATTCCAGCATCAGAGGAAAAAACTACCAGAAATATTGAGCTGTAACTATCAAGGATTTATGTTATATGATTACTCAAACCTAAAAAGTTATTTAACACAATAGAAGTACACAGTGATAAAAAACACCAGCAGTTATTTTTTGAAAAAAACAAACAAACTTGATAATCATCCCTAATGTGTTTCTCTATCATGTGACCAAACATTTTATCACAGGAAGTGTCTTTTTAAAATCCTGGATATTGTTAATGAATTAATAAACCAATAGTACATCTGTTCTTCTCATCGTCTCATTCAGGATATGAATTGTGAATCGTGATTTTTTTTATACATCATGAATGAAAATCAGCCTGTTTATAATAATTGATGAATGATCAATAACACACTTATTCCCAGTTTATAGATGAAAGGCTGAGTGAGAGCCCTTCTACTTGCTCCAGTACAATTTGTCCACAAATCTGAAGAGACAGAAATAAAGCATAAAAATACTTCAGCTTATACATTTGAAGAGTTCATTTCCAAAACCCTACACATCCATTTCAAAATAAAATCCCATTACCTGAAGTTCATCATTCAGATCTTCTCCAATATTAAAGATCTAGTCAGTAAAAGTGTTTTCATTCTGTAAACCAATGACTTCATTTACCTACTATGCTGAGAAAAGTATCATCATTTCTTTTCATTTTGTGCAATGAAACATTTTATAAAAGTAGGTGTCACTTTTTTCAAATGGTGAAAGCCTTTGTTCTTCTTTTCTCGATAACCCCGTTCATCTTCCCTGAACAAAAAGCTGCTTTACTTTTAGTTGTTAGTATTTTGATCAAAGTTTCACATCTACAAAATGACAGAACCAAATGGAAGTAACTTACTATGTGTGAGGTGGTCCGATTGGCAATCAGGTTACTGAGGAGTTGTCAGAGGAGTTGTCAGAGGAGTTGTCAGAGGCTCAGAGGAGTTGTCAGAGGAGTTGTCAGAGGAGTTGTCAGGGGCTGTAAGGTCAGGAACAGACTGTTAGTATACTTATCCTGCACCAAGCTATCGTTGCCTTTCATGAACAGCAAATACTGGAGGAAAATGTCCTGGTAAAGTTCGTTCACACAATATCTAGAAAGCTTTCTCATCGTTAGCCATAAAACGTAGTGAGGTAGCCGAGTATTTTATGTACAAGTTATAACTGATATATAGAGTACAAGTCAGATCAGCTGAACACAAAGTAAAAACCAAGTCTACTTACGAGGTTTGGTGTATTCGGCTGAAATAAAGACACAAAACAAATGATTCAGTTGTCAGTTGTAAACGTCACAACATGTTTTGTCACCCTCTCCCACTGAACCCTCTCCCCTCTCCTACTCACTTCAACTGCTCTCACAAAATCCCTTCTACCTTTTTAGCTCTTACTTTATTTCTTTTCCTAGCACTTCTCTCTTAAATGACCTCGGTCACAGTAATAGATTATCGGAAATGTTATGATTGAAATTTTGGTGAGCTAAGAATTTCAGCTGGTTCTACTTTTGCACTTGCCAGTCTGGATGAGAGCGTCAACTCAATGCCTAAAATCTCCACCAAAACACCAAAACGATCAGATGAGAAAACCCTGTAACTCGACTCCCTCACCTTTCTTCTTCTTGTAAAGTGTGACTCCAACGGCAGCAATCGTGATGAGAGCGAGAACAGCCACCGCAACAACAACGATGGGGATGGTCAGGTTACTGGGCTCCTCTGGTGAGCAAAACCAAAACAATCAGAGACATCAGAGCCTGTACAGATGAAGCAGGTTGATCCATCCATCCATCAATGGATCCATACATACATTCATCCAGTCATCAACTATTTCCACCTGCTGATGTTGGTTTGCTGCTCTCTACTGAGATGGACCAACGTGAGGAAAATGTTGAAGACCTTCTGAACGCTACCGAGAATTTAATTTGACACCAATTTAAAAAGAAAATCAAGAAAGAATTAAATAATTAATTAATTTAAAGGGGAAATATATAAATATAGGATGTTGACAGATTTACAATTCACAGTGCACACACAGACCAGCAACTATGAAATTAATAAATAGTGAAATAAATAATTAAATATGGAAATAATTAAATAAATGTGGAAATAATTTAAAAATGTGGAAATGAACAATTAAATAGCTTATATTTCCCATTTTAATTAATTATTTTGTGATTTATTTATTTAATATTGTCACATTTAACCCTCCATACAGGTCCAGTTGTTTTTAGAAAGTAAATACAATGAAATAAAACCCATGTATTGCACATTGTACTGTTAGCCTGGTTCTGTAGTACTCAGTGGCAAGTACGGTGGACATTCAGCACAAAGACCCTGTCACTGCAAAGAGACTTTCTAAGGATGTGCAGATACCCTGTTAGGGTCACATGATCCACCCAGTGATCCTGGGGTGAGATGCATGAATGGGTTCAATCCTGATCTAAACCTCAGTTGTCTTAGTGTCTTTCACCTGCAGTCCAGAGCGAATCTTATGGGAGTTGATCTAGAAACTACCAAGTCACTTCCATGCAGCAAGTGAGTTTATGACTCGAGGCAGACTGACTAAACAGTATTCAGCCCATCGTTGTGCAACTGACCCCTGACCTGAACATTTAAAGTCACATGTTGGGATTTCCCACCTGCACCAGTTTTGATCAACTTACTCCAGTTGGTCTTGATCACTGCTCGGTCCAGTTTGGTGACGATGTCTTCCTGGACACCAGAGAGCTGAAACACACAGTCGTACCTCCCCCAGTCTTCAGGTTTGACTGATGCAAGGTTCAGGTGAACACTCATCTGGAAGGTTCCATCGTGGTTGTGGAGGATCTCTCCGTGGTCCACGTCCTCATGAAGCTCCACTCCATCTCTCCTCCAGAACAACATGAAGCTGTCAGGGTAGAAACCTGTAGCGTGGCAGCTCACCGGAGAGGAGGGAGTCTTCTGGAGGAGAGACACCAAGGGAAGCTCTGGAGAGAGAAGGGGGGGGGGGAGTGGAGGGAGAGAGAGCGACAGAGACAGACAGAGAGACATGGGGGGAGAAAGACAGAGAGCGGGAGAGAGGGAAGGAAGTAGGAGGGAGAGGAGGGGTGTGTGTGAGAGACAGAGAGAGAGGGGGAGGGAGACAGAGGTGAGAAGGCGGGGCGAGGGGGGGGTGAGAGGGAGGGAGGTTGGGAGAAGAGGAAAGGCGAGGGAGATGGGAGGGGAGAGGGGAGAGAGAAGGGGTGAAGGTAGGAAGGGAGAGAGACAGAGAGGGGGAGAGAAAAAAAACAGGTGGGGGGAGAGTGAGAAATAGGGGGGTGGGCGTTAAAGGGGGGGAAGAGGGGGAACAGAGAGTAGGGAAGGGGCGTGGGGGGGTGTTGGAAAAACAGAGGAATGGGGAGAGAGGGAGGGGGAGAGAGATAGAGAGGGAGAAGAGGGGGGAGGGAGAGAGACAGAGAAAGAGGGAGGGATGTGAGGGGGAGAGAGAGACAGAGAGAGGGGGGAGACAGAGAAATGGGGGGTGAGTGGGGGGTGGTGAGACAGAGAGGGAGAAGGGGGGAGGTAGGGGGGAGATGGGGAGGAGGAGAGAGCGACAGTGAGGAAGGAGAGGAGAAGCATGGAGGTGGGGGAGGGACAGAGGTGAGAAGGCAGGGGGAGAGAGGGGGTGGAGAGAGAGAGGGGGAGAGAGGGAAGGAGGTAGGGGGGAGAGGAGGGGGGAGAGAGAGGGGAGGAAAGTGAGGGAGAGGGGGTGAGAGAGAGATGGGAGTAGAGAGGGAGAGGGGAAAGAGAAGGGGGTAAAGGTAGATAGGGAGAAGGACAGAGAGGGAGAGAGAGATGAGGTGGAGAGAAATACAGGTGGGGGGGAGAGAGACACAGAGAGGGAGAAAGAGGGGGAGAGGGAAGAGAGAGGGGGTGAGGGAGGGGCGGGGATAAGGAGAATGTGGGAGGGAAGAGAAAGAGAGCAGGGGGGAGGGAGAGAGAGAGAGGGAAGAGAGAAAGAGAGAAACAGTGAAAATGGGGGTTGAGAGAGAGAAGGGGGAGGAGAAGAGAGAATAAATATCCACTGTAATGTTCCTGTACAGTAGAAACAGTAGAAACAGTCATATGAACATTGTTGTGTCCATGAAACTACATCAGGTCATGTGACTCTACCTGTTCTCTGCAGAGTGTTCTTCCCATAGTCCACATACTTCTTCAGCCACTCAATACACGTTGTGGTGATGTAGTTCTTCTGTTGTGCTGCAATAGCTTGGTTTTGTTCCCACTTCAGTTTGGTGATGACAGCCTGTGGTGTTGGAGCGATCCATGTCAGTGTCTTCAGGTCCAATACTATGAAGTCCTCTCCATCATAACCATACTGGTCATAACCATTAACATCTCCAGTCTCTTCATTCCATTCACAGCCATACATCCACTGGACCATGTGGACACCTGAGAGAGAGACAGAGACAGAGACTGCAGTAAACCACAGTGAGATCCTAGCATCTAATGTGTTTCTACTGCTGGAGGTGTATTATGGGATGGTCTATCCAGTAGTGTACCAGCTGTGTGTTGGGCAGTTTATGTTGTTCACGTGGAGATTTAGGGGAATGTGGTAGGAGGAGTTACTCTGATGTATTGATTATATGTGGAATGGATCACTGTGGGTCAGTAAGTAGAGAGGGTGTCAACAGAGAGTGGAATGGTCTGGGCGGGATAAAACAGACTGTGATGTATGTGGGGACCCATGGCAGAAGAAGGCTGTGGCCAGTTGAGTGGTTGTTTCAGGAACCGGAGACTGTTCATACTGGTTGATCGTTTGACAACAGCACAGTAGAGTAGGACAACATGTGAGGAGTGGGGGACACTAAGGAAGTACTGAAACCAGGGTAGGAGCGAAACACTAAACTCATAACTGCATAGTGTTTTTCAGTGTAGTGATTCAAAATCAATTTGGAGTGGCATTTTGGAGGGTGAATAGGGACATTTATGACAAGACTATTTATCAGCTTCGAACAATCCGTTTAGTGTGGTGACTTAGGGGGGATGTTGTGAGGAGGTTTAGGGTGGGGATGTTTGGGAGATTGGGTGGGATGTGTGGGCGTGTGGTGATTTGTGGTGATTGGTGTGATGATGGTGTGTGTGATTGTGGTGGGGTGATTGGTGTGTGTGCATTGAGTTTCGTGTGTGTGTTTTTGTTGGTTAGACCAATTTTTTCAAAGGGGGGGGTTTTTTTTTTTTTTTTGGGGGAAAATTTTTTAAAAGAATTTTTTTGGGAAGGGGCCCCAGAAAAGGGGGGGTTTAAAAAAAGGGGGTTTTTAAAAAGGGGGCCCCCGGGTTTCCCGGGGGGGGGGGGCCCCAAAAAATTTTTTTTTAACCCAAAAAATTTTTTTTTAAATTTTTGTAATTGTTTTAAAAGGGTTTTAAAATTTTTTAAAAATTTTGGCAGGCAAACAATCCAAAAAAAAATTTTTTTTTTTTGGGGGGGGGGGCCCCCCAAAAAAAATAAATTTTTTTCCCATTTGGGGCTTTCCCCAAAAATTTTGGAAGGTTTTTCCCAAAAGTCACTAATTTTTTTGGGGGGGTTTTTTTTTTCCCTTTTTGGGGTTTTTTTTAAATTTTTTCCCCTTTTTTTAAAAAATTTTTTTTTTTTGGGGGTTTTTTTTTTTGGGGGGGGGGGGTTTTTTTTTTTGGGGGTTTTTTTTTTTTTGTTGTGGGGTTTTTGTTGGGGGGGTTTTTTTGGGGGGGGGGGGGTTTTGGGGTTTTTGGGGTTTTTAAATTTTTTTTTTGTGGTTTACTTTGGGGGGGTTTTTTTTTGGGGGTTTTTTATTTTTTGGGGGGGTGGGGGGTTTTTTTGATTTTTGTGTTTTTTTTTTTTTTTGGGGTTTTTGGTTTTTGGTTTGTTTAAAGTGGTTTCCTTTTTTGGGGGGTGGGTTTTTGGGGGTTGGGGGGGTGTGTGTTTTTTTTGGGGGGGTTTTTTTTGGGGGGGTTTTTTTTTTTTTGGGGGGCGGGGTGGGAACCCCCCTTTTTTTTTTTTTTTTTTTGGGGGAAAAAAAATTTTTTCCCCCGGGGGAAATTTTTTTTTTAAAAAAAAAAAAAAAAGGGGGGGGAACCCCCCTTTTTTTTTTTTAGGAATTTTGGGGAACCCCGGGCCCCTTTTTTCCCCTTTTTTGGGGTTTTTTTTTTTTTTCCCCCCTTTGGGAAAAATTTTTTTTAAAAAAACTTTAAAAATCCCCCCTTTTTTTTTTTGGGGGGTTTTTTGGGGGGGGGGGGAAAAAGGGGGGAAAGGGGGGGTTTTAAAAAAATTTTTTTTTTAAATTTTTTATGGGGAAATTTTTTAAAAACCCCCAAAAACCCCCCCACAGGGCCCCCCTTTTTTCCCCCTTTTTTTTTTTTTTTTTAAAAAAATTTTTTTTTAAAAAAAAAAAATTTTTAAATTTAAACCCCCAAAAAAATTTAAATTTTTTTTTCCAAAAAACCAACAAAAAAAAAAAAAAAATTTTTTAAAATTTTAAAAAAAAAATTTTTTTTGGGTTTTTTAAAAAACCAAAAAAGGGGGAAAAAATTTTTAAAAAATTTTTTTTCCCCCCCCCAAAAAAAAGGGGGGGGTTTCCCCCCTTTTTTTTTTAAAAAAAAAAAAAAAAATTTTTTAAAAGAAAAAATTTTTTTTTTTAAAAAAAAGAAAAACCCCTTTTTTTTTTTTTTTTTTTTTTTTTTTTAAAAAAAAAAAAAAAAAAAAAAGGGAAAATGAAAGGTTTAAAAAAAAAAAAAATTTTCCCCAAAAAAAAAATTTTTTTTTTTAAAAAAAAAAAAAAAAAAAATTTTTTTTTAAAAAAAAATTTTTTTTTTTTTTTTCCGGGTTTCCTTATGGAAAAAAAAAAAAACCCCTTTTTTTTTTTTTTAAAACCCCTTTTTTTCCTCTTTTTAAAAAAAAAAAAAATTAAAAAGGGTTTTTTTCCTTTTTAAAAAAAAATCCCAAACCAAAAAAATTTTTTTTTTTTTAAAAACCAAAACTAAACCCCCAAAAAAACCCCCCCCCCCCCCGGGGGGGGGGGGGGGGGGGGCCCCCCCCCTTTTTTTTTTTTCCCCCAAAAAATTTCCCCCCAAAAAAAAAAAAAAAAAAAATTTAAACCAAATTTTTTTCCCCCTTTTTTTTTGGAAAAGGCCCCCGGGGTTTTTGGGGGGGGGGGGGGGGGAAAATTAAAATTTTTTGGGGGAAAAACCCATTTTTTAATTTTTTCCCTTTTTTTTAAAAAAAAAAAACCCCCCCCTTTTTTTTTAAAAAAAAAAAAACCCGGGGGGGGGGGGGAAAAAAAAAAAAAAAGGGGGGGTTTTTTTTTTTTTTTTGGGTTTTTTTTTTAAAAAAATTTTTTTTAAAATGGGGGTTTTTTAAAAAAAGGTTTTTTTGGGGGGGGGGAAAGGGGGGGGGAAAGGGGGGTTTTTTTTTAATTAACTTTTCCCCCCGGAAAAACCCCCCTTTTTTTAAAAGGGTTTTCCAAGGGTTTTTTTTTAAAAAATGGAAAATTTAAAAGGGGGGGAAAAATTTAATTCCCTTTTGGGGGGGGCCCCCAAAAATTTTCCCCAAAACCCTTTTCCCCTTTTTTTTTTAAAAAAAATTTTTTTTTTAAAAAAAAAAAAAAAAATTTTCCCCCTTTTTTTTGTTTTTCCCCCCCAAAAAAAAATTTTTTTTAAAAATTTTTTTTTTTAAAAAAAAAAAGAAAGGGGGGTTTTTTTTTTTTAAAGGGTGTGGAAAAAAATTTTTTTTTTTTTAAAAAAAATTTTTAATAAAAATTTTTTTTAAAAATTTTTTTTTTTTAAAGGAAAAATTTTTTTAAAAAATTTTTTTTTAAAACGGGGGGGGTTTTTTGGGTTTTTTTTTTTTTTTTAAAAAAAAAAAGGGGGGGGGAAAAACCCCCCCCCCCAAAAAACCCCCCCCCCCCAAAAAAGGCCAACTTTTAAAAAAAATTTTTAAAAAAACCCAAAAAAAAATTTTTTTTTTTTTTTTGGGGGGGGAAAAAAAAAAGGGGGGAAAAAAAAAAAAAAAAAAAAGAAAAAATTTTAAAAAAGGGGGGGCTTTTAAAAAAAAAGGGTTTTTTTTGGGGGGGGGGGGGGCCCGGGGGGAAAAAAACCCCCCGGGGGGGGGAAACCCCCCCCCTTTTTAAGGGAAAGGGGGGGTTTTTTTTGGGGGGAAAAAAGGGGGAAAAAAAAAAAAATTTTTGGGGGTTTTTTTAAAAAAAAAAAAAAAATTAAAAAAAAAAAAAACCCCCGGGGGTTGGTTTCTTTTTTTAAAAAAACCCCCTTTTTTTTTTTTTTTTTAAAAAAGGGGGTTTTTAAAAAAAGGGGGAAAAAATTTTTTTTTTTAAAAAAAATTTCCCCGGGGGGGGTTTTAAAAAAAAAAAAAAAAAAAGGGAAAATTTTTTCAAAAAAAAAAGGGGGGAAAAGGGGAAAAAAAAAAAAAACCCCCCCCCCGGGGCCCGGGGGGCCGGGCCCGGCCCCAAAAAAAAAAAAAGGGGAAAAAGGGGGGAAAAAGGCCGGAAAAGGGCCCCACCCCCCTTTAAAAAAAAAAAAAATTTTTTAAAAAAAAAAATTAAAATTTTCCCCTTTTTTTCCTGGGCCCCTTTTAAAACCCAAAAAGGGGTTTTTCCCCCCCCCGGGGGGGAAAAATTTAAAAAATTTTTTTGGTTTCCCCCCCTTTAAAAAAAAAAAAACCCGGGGGTTTTTTTTTTAAAAACCCCCGGGAAAAAAAAAAGGGGGGGGGAAAAAATTTTTGGGGGGGAAAAAAATTTTTTTTTTTAAAAAATTTTTCCCCTTTTTTTTTTTTAAAAGGGGGGGGGGGTTTGGGAAATAAAGGGGAAAAAAAAAAAAATTAAAAAAAACAAAAACCCCCAAAAAAAAAAAAAAAACCCCCAAAAAACCCCCCAAAAAAAAATTTTTAAAAAAAATTTTTTGGGGTTTTTTTTTTTAAAGGGGGTTTTTTTTCCCCCCCTTTTTTTTCCAAAAAAATTTTTAAACCAAAATTTTAAAAAACCCAAAGAAAAAAAAAAAAGGAAAAAAAAAAAGGGGGGGAGGTTTTTCCCTTTTTTTTTGAAAAAGGCCCTTTAAAAAAAAAAAGGGGGGGAAAAGGGGCCCCAAAAACCCTTGGGGCCGGGGGAAACAATCAGGGCCCAAAAAAAAAACCCAATTTTTAAAAAAAAAGGGGGAAAACCCCCCCCCTTTTTAAAAATTTTTTTTTAAAAAAATTTAAAGGGTTTAAACCCCCCCGGGGGGGGGGTTTTTTTTTTTTAAAATTTTTTTAAAAATTTTTAAAAAAAAGGGGAAAAAAAAAAGGGGGGGGGGAAAAAAAAAGGGGGGGGGAAAGGGGGGGGGGGGGAAAGGGCCGGGGGGGGAAGGGGGGGGGGGGGAAAAACCCCCCCCCCCCGGGGGGGGGGGGGGGGGGCGGGGGGAAGGCCGGGGGGGGCTTTTTGGGGGGGGGGGGGGGGGAAGGGGGGGGGGGGGGGGGAAGGGGGGGGAAAAGGGGGTTCCCCCTGAAGGGGGGGGCCCCCCCCGGGGGGGGAAGGGGAGGGGGGGAAGGGGGGGGAAAGGGGTTTTTCGGGGGGGGGGGGGGGGGGGGGACCGGGAAACCCCCCCCCAAAGGAAAGGGGTTTTTAAAAAAAAAAGGGGAAAATTTGGGGGGTTATTCAAAGGGGGGTCTTCTGATACCATTTCATCTGCGTGTTTTAACTTTCACTCTTCCTCACAAGATGTAATGATCTTTTCAGAGACATTTATATATTGAAAAAGGATCCAAATGACTCCAAAACAATAAAAACATGGATCATTGGGGAAGAGATCCAAGGGAGGAGGCTGGAGGCTCAGAGTTCTGCAACAGGAAGTGACTCTGTTGATGACACTGACAGGAGAATCTGACCTGCAGTTCAACACATAGTTGTCTAGTTGTTGGAGTCAGTCAGAGGCTCTGAGTGACAGCAGACCTGGACTCTGATATCGGACATGTCAGGAATCCACCACGGTCTCCTCTTTTATTGAACTCCTTTTTACTTCTCTCTCTGAGTTCAACCACGTGGTGAAATCTTCTCTCCCGGTGTGTTCTGGTCTGTACGGCCATCAGAGGAACAATATTTGTGAATGAAAATCCCCTCGGTCTGACCGGCGTTGTCTCGGGACGACGTTGTTCTCACACTGCAGCAGTTTGTGTCACAGGGAGGGATGAGCACATCGTATTAATGATACTGATGTGATGATCTATTGATCCCTGCAGGGGAATTCTCCTTTCACCCCGCCCCCCCTCCTCTCCAGAGAGGTCAGAGGTCAGGGTCAGCTACAGACCAGCACCCTGGAGCTGGTAGGGATTCAGGGTCTTGCTCAAGGACACTTGGGCAGGGTGGAGGCTTGAACCCTGGTTGAAGGACGGTCCTCCTCCTGACTACGCCACCCTGCTGCCCCTACATGTACATCATGGGTTGAGCACAAAGTGGAACTGTAAGCAAGTTTACATTTATCATTGAGTTCTCCATGACGGATGAATCAGCAGCGTTACAGCGCCACCTCTGGACAGATGATGTATCTCCCTCACAACCTCGGTGAGAAGTCACCTGATGAGGAAGTCATTCAACTTTGTGCTGTTATCAGTCTAGTTCTGATCATTATAATCAATGACTCTGGTCTCTGTAGGTGTATGTGTATTAATCAGGTACAAGAAGGTTCATTTGGTGTTAATCAATAACTCCTCTATCTACTGAAATATGATAAAAGACCTTTGGCATGATATTACCAATCAGAGTGCATGAACAATCCTTTAGTTTACAAAACATCAATAATCCCAAAAGAAACAACAAATTAATCAGGTTTTCAGAAGAGTTTTATTTACTCAGCAAAGGAAACCATATGTTGATAAGTTGAATGGGGGGATACCATACTCTTAACACCACCACACACTCAGAGTAAAGTTGAACACAACAGATCCCAAAGCAACAAGGAGAAATAATAGGAAGCATTAAAAAGAAGCTATAAAAGAAAAGCTGAAAGCAGCTGCACAACAATATTCTTTAAAAGCAAGTGTTCAACATTGTTCAAGGAAATGACGAAGCAGTTTACAGCACTGGACTTTAATATCTGACTAGTATAATAAGATCTTACTAAAAAACTAAATCCAGTTCGCCAAACATTTACAGACGACAGCTCCCAGTTCTTCCCCATTCAAAAAGCTGTACAGATTGGAGATCGTTTCTCCACCACAGTAGAGAAAGAGAGTTGAGCGGCGATACGAGGACATAGCAGAGCATCGAGGCACACCAGCATCCCCGGAGAACTGAGACGATCCAGTCCAATTCATTTTGTTTGCTTTTTAAACTCACCAGTGGAAAAAGGGACATCACTCAACATCCCATTGCTGATTATAAGCTCCAACAGAGAAGATATTGTTCATGAATTCACAAACTAAAACGGTGAGGCTCACAGCTTCCTCTTTTCTCTCAGCGTGTGTCTGGACTCTGGTAGCTGCTGTAGTAATCCCTCTCCACAAAAGGTCTGCAGAAACAGTTGTACCGCAGCATCAGTCCTCTGCTGGTGCTGTTACTGCTACAGTGGAGGATTTACCTGCACAGTAATGCTTCCACCAGTTTGAATAGTATTTACAATACAGCATGGACACTAGGATGAAGCACACATGTAGAGAAACAATGTACATGATGAGCCAATAGAAAACAGTCAGAAATATTCTTCTTTGGTGGATAAAACAATACAAAGTCCATCAAGTTGATTTGTCCTACAACTTCAAATGTAAATATTTAATACGTTTTATTAATTTTCTCTTTTGTTGTAAATCAGAAACAAGTGCTGCCAAAGAGAAATGTATCTTGTTGCCGTGGTAACTTGTTGCTCTTCTTGTCTCCACTGGCCCCCTGTCAAGACTAACAGACCAACAAGGTGAAATATTGAACTTATTATTGTTCACATGATGCAGTTTATTTGTCTTCATATTGTATGGATGTTAATTCTGGCCTGAAGGAAACTTTTAGGTATTAAGTGATGCAATCTGAATTTTTGTACATTTAACAGAAATATTTAACCAGGTAAGTCAGTTAATACATTTGGATCTACAATGATGGCCTAGCAAAAGGCAAAACGCCTCCTGATGAGGAAGTGGGGGAAAGGGGAGGAAAGAAAGAAGGAAATGAAGTAATAATAATAATAATAGTTCAGAATGATAATAAAATCTCTTCTGTAATTCTACCTGGACACTGATTGAGAAAATGCTTCATCAGAACGGGTCGAAATCGTTTTTTCATCTTAAGGGAATCAACGATTGAGGAAAGACAGAATATCTGTCTAGAGCAACACACTAGACACATTTTAAGATCCTAACCGATCATGAAAACGCTTTGGATCACACACATATCCACGGATTTGACTGATTTGTCCGCCTCAAGTCGTCTAATACTCACATCAGACGAGTCGGGGTCTGGGGGTCTCACACTAAACTATATGAGGTATTGAGATCCTGTACAGATTCTTGATGCGTCGGGACCTCGAGTCTCGCAGGAACTCAAGTGAACCAACGTGAATTTGGTCAAAACAACAGTGGAGGACAGGACAGTGTAAAGAGAACCGTCAACACCAACACGCTACAGGTGCCCGCCACGATTTGGACTCGTAAATATCAAACATGTTTGGTGTTATCGGGGGTTCAGGTTTAGTCTGTAATGCTTCACACGACCAGATGATCCTCGCTGATCCTCGGTCCCGACGAAGCCTTCCAGTGTATTTCCACCTTAATAATGCACCACTATTGTTCCAGTATAGTCATGTACCTTTGACTGAGTGGACATGTGCACAGTATAGTTGACATGATGAGCTCCTCGCTGTGATTAAGAGTGTGTGTTAAGAGGCGGAGCTTCGGTGGACGATGAAGTCTCAGACGCTACAAAAAGAAAAGAAAACGTTTCAAAGTTTTGGTGATGATGTCAAGGATAGAAGCGGACATGAGTGATTGGTGATTGATTACTAATGCCTGGCCTTCTGCCATGTCATTTATAAGAACGAAGCATGAAAACAACAGATACAAATACTACAAGACAGTACATGTCAAAAACCTATAAAGGCAGAATACTTACTGTTAGCTGGCTGAAATCCTGAAAAACACACAAGATGTTCCATTATTACTCAATGATGAAAAACAATGTAGAATATATAACAAGCACACACAAAGAAAAACAAGACGTGCATCACTAGTATTAGATATGTCAACTAAATGGATTTCTTAAGATAATATTTACATGTGATGGACTCTTCATGACCGGAACCACCACTCATAAAATATATATGAAGTTATGGAACAATAACACTGAGACGATGTCACGTGCATGTACGCTACATCCAATACTGCAGTACAAACGGCGTGATGATTTAAAAAACCTTCCTCCCTCACCGTGATTGTTCCTCCTCCAGATGAAGAGTCCAGCCATGCAGACGGCCAGGAGGAGGAGCAGTCCTACAACACCTCCAACGACAGGACCAGTAGGGAACCCTGGAGGAGGAGACAAACCAGGGCCTTCAGATGCTGTCACAGACCACTGGATGGCTCACATCATGTTGAATTGTTCCACTTTTTCCAGCTTTAATGCTCTCAGAGGTAAAAAGTGTTCAACCTCAGCAGAACTGGCCCGCCCCTAGTTAACTGCAAGTCAGGTGAAGTGAACTACATCTGTCCTTCCCACCTCCATCAGTTGTGATCAACTTACTCCAGTTGGTCTCGATCACTGCTCGGTCCAGTTTGGTGACGATGTCTTCCTGGACACCAGAGAGCTGAAACACACAGTCGTACCTCCCCCAGTCTTCAGGTTTGACTGATGCAAGGTTCAGGTGAACACTCATCTGGAAGGTTCCATCGTGGTTGTGGAGGATCTCTCCGTGGTCCAGTGTGAACTGAGTGCTGATCTAGGACCTGACAAGTCTTTTAGATCCTATAAAATGAGATGGTCGTGAACAAGACTATTGTCCCTACTGGGAAATACGGCTTGCAGCAAGACAAACACCACAATACATATTGAGAAGAAATAAAACTCAGACACATAGAAGAGAAACTCAAAGGAAAAATGAGCGGGAGATTAAATGAGCAGTGAAAAGAGCATATGGGGCAGAAAGTCTGTCACATCATGTTGATGCTACATTGGATGAATAGGAGTTCAGTCTGTCTGATTTAGCTTGTGGTTACCTGAACCTACAAGCTGAAAGGCCTGGCTCAGATTCTCCCCATGAGGAGTGACTGGGCCAGTATGATGGTGTCAGCTTTGAGCAGGACCTGTTAACATGGACATCAGAGACGGTGATCTGCTGAGGGTCTTTCATATTGTTTGTCACTTTCACAAAACCGTTGAGTCGCTGTTTGTTTTTCAGACTCAGGCTCACAAACCAGGACTGATTTGATGAAAGGTTTACAATGAACACATATCATCATCATCATCATCGTCTTCACACCAAGTGAAAAGACAAATTGATCCTTCAGGGATCAATAGAGGATCACAGTTTGTCATCCATAGTCTTTACAGTCATGTGTATCAGCTGCACTCACAGACAGATAATAAGTTAAAAAAAGAGCCGACTCTTGGATTATTGGTACTTTATTGAAAAGTAAAACACATTCCTTTATCAATCCAAAAGCAGAACATATTTTGAGCATCCTATTCATTCTCTATATGTATTCAGAAACTTAACAGTGAGAAAAAGTCGCCCCATGTCCCTTTAACCGGCCTAGTTTAAATTAAGATAAAATGTTTAAAATCACACATAAAAAGAAATAGAAATTAAGCAAAACATTCTCCAAATGCAGCAAAACATCAAATATACTCATTTTACCTGCTTAGGCAAATTAGGAGAAAACAACTCAACAAGCCCTGCAGCTTTTACCACACTGAGTCTGAAAGAAATATACCAGCAGAATATCCACATGACCGGAAAACCAATCAACTCTGTTCAACCAAATAAGAATGTGTGTGTGTGTGAGTGTGTGTGTGCGTCTACTTATTGGTATCATCAACTTGGACTTAAGAAATTCCAGCATCAGAGGAAAAAACTACCAGAAATATTGAGCTGTAACTATCAAGGATTTATGTTATATGATTACTCAAACCTAAAAAGTTATTTAACACAATAGAAGTACACAGTGATAAAAAACATCAGCAGTTATTTTTTGAAAAAACAAACAAACAAAGTTGATAATCATCCCTAATGTGTTTCTCTATCATGTGACCAAACATTTTATCACAGGAAGTGTCTTTTTTTAAATCCTGGATATTGTTAATGAATTAATAAACCAATAGTACATCTGTTCTTCTCATCGTCTCATTCAGGATATGAATTGTGAATCGTGATTATTTTTATACATCAAGAATGAAAATCAGCCTGTTTATAATAATTGATGAATGATCAATAACACACTTATTCCCAGTTTATAGATGAAAGGCTGAGTGAGAGCCCTTCTACTTGCTCCAGTGCAATTTGTCCACAAATCTGAAGAGACAGAAATAAAGCATAAAAATACTTCAGCTTATACATTTGAAGAGTTCATTTCCAAAACCCTACACATCCATTTCAAAATAAAATCCCATTACCTGAAGTTCATCATTCAGATCTTCTCCAATATTAAAGATCTAGTCAGTAAAAGTGTTTTCATTCTGTAAACCAATGACTTCATTTACCTACTATGCTGAGAAAAGTAGCATCATTTCTTTTAATTTTGTGTTATGAAACATTTTATTAAAGTAGGTGTCACTTTTTTCAAATGGTGAAAGCTTTTCTTCTTTTCTCGATAACCCCGTTCACTTCCCTGAACAAAGCTGCTTTACTTTTAAAATTTTTAGAATTTTTATCAAAGTTTTCACATCTAAAAAATACCAAAATTTTCAATAATTTACATTTGAGTGTCAAGAACTTTTTTGCTGTAAAGTTTAATTTGAATCATGAAGTTTAATGTTAAAGATATTTAAGACAACTTTTTTTAAATAGGGTTTTGAACAGTGGGGGATCCACAATTACCACTTTTTCTGGGCCAAATGGAAAATAACTTACTATGTTTTTAGGGGGGCCAAAATTGGGAAACACTCTGGATTTAGTTTCTCCAAGGGGTTAAGGGTCAGAAATGGGGTCGGGGGACCCAAAAGGGGAAAGGGGAGGGGGGCCCCCCCCAAGGGGGTGGGGGTTGTCAAGGGGTCTTTAAGGGGGTCAGGGAAAAGATGTTAAGTATACTTATTCCTCCCAAACTATCGTTGCCTTTCTGGGAAAAGCAAATACTGGAGGAAAATGTCCTGGGGAAAATTCATTCACACAATACTAGAACTTTTCATCGTTAGCCATAAAAAAGAAATGAGGGGAGCCATATTTTATGGACAATTTTAATTTTATAAAAAGTACAAATCGATCAGCTGAAAACAAAGTAAAAAAAAATTCTTACAAGGTTTGGGGCCCTTTGGCTGAAAAAAAGCACAAAACAAATTATTCAGTTTCAGTTTTAAACGGGCACAACCCAAGTTTTTTTCACCCCCCTTTCCCACATAAACCCCCTCCCCCCCCCCTACTCAAAAACAACTTTCTTCACAAAAACCCCTTTTCCCCTTTTTTGCTCTTACTTTATTTCTTTTCCTACACTTTTCCCCTTAAATGACCTGGGGCACAGGAAAAAGTTTTTCGGAAATTTGAAATTTTTTGGGGAATAGAATTTTACTTTGGGTTTTTTTACCTTTTTTTTCCTTTCCATCTGGATGGGAAAGGCAACTCAATTTTCCCCCCTTTTTTAAAAAACTCCACCAAAACACCCAAAAAGATCAATGGGAAAAAACCCTGTAACTCGACCTTTCCCCCCACCTTTCTTTTTTCTTTTTAAAATTTTGGGGTCCAACGGCAGCAATCGTGAAGAAGCGGGGAACAACCACCGCAAAAAACACCCATGGGATGGGCGGTTTCGGGCCCTCTGGTGGCAAAACCCAAAAAAATCAGAGACAACAAGCCTGTACAAAATGAAACAGGTTGGGGGTCCATCCCTCATCAAGGGTCCATTTCATACATTCTACCCTTTATTTAACCCATTTCCCCCCTGCTGAGTTGGGGTTTTCTGCCCTACTGAAATGGGCCAACGGGTCAAGTTTTTACAGTAAATCTCTATTATTTTCCTCTCATGCTTAACAGGAAGTGGAATTTCAGAAAAAAACCAAAATTTTTAAAGGAAAAAAGTTAAAAACCCTTTTTAAACCTTTTCCGGGAATTTAATTTGACACCAAAAATTTAAAAAAAAAAAAAGAAAAAAACTGGCAAAAACCCCCAATTCCCCCCAAAAGAGCATAGCTAAAAAAAAGGGGGGGGGAAATAAAGGAAAATTTTATAAACAGGGAAAACCCGGAAAAAATTTGGAAAGGAGCATAAGGGCCCTTTTTTTTAAGTAAATACCCCTGAAATAAAAACCCAAAGTTTTTGCATATTTTTACTGTTTCCTTTGTTCTGTGTTCCAGTTTGGGAATTTCGGTGGGGGGAATTCAAACACAAAGACCCTTTACTGCAAAGAGGGGCTTTCTAAGGAAATTCAATACCCTGTTAAGGGGCCATTCCCCCCCCGTGATCCGGGGGAGATTTCATAAAGGGGGCAAATCCTGACTTTAAAACCCAGGTTTTCTTATGTTCCCTTTAAACCCGCATCCAAAGCGAATCTTATGGGATTTTAAACTAGGAAAAATACCAATCACTTTCCCGGAAAATGAGTTTAAACTCGGGGGCAAATGACTAAACTTTTTCACCATCGTTTTTGCAACTCCCTGACCTGAACATTTTTAAAAAAATGTTGGGAATTTTCCCAACCCCACCAGTTTTATTTTTAACCCTTTTTCCCCCTTGGTCTTGATCACTGCTCGTCGTTTTTTGGGGGACGATGTCTTCCTGGACACCAAAAAGACTGAAACACACATCGCCCCCCCATTTCAGGTTTTTTCTGATCAAGGGGTTAAGGAAAAACTCATTTTGGAAAAGGGTTTCCCTCCGGGGTTGTTTGGGGGAAACTCTCCGTGGTCCACTCCTCTTTGGGGCTCCACCCCCACTCTCCCCCAGAAAAAACATGGGAAGGGTGTCAGGGAAAAAACCTTAGCTGGCAGCTCACCGGGGAAAAGGAGTCTTTGGAGGAGAGACACCCAAGGGGAAACCTGGAGGGGAGAGGGGGGGGGAAATGGGAAAGGGGAGGGCAAAGGGGGAAGGGAAGAAAAAAAGAGAAAGAAAAGGGGGCCACCGGGGGGGAGGACCAAAACCGGTTTGGGGGGAAATTAAAAAAGGGGGGGAGAAATCCCCTTTTGGGGGATAGGGGGGGAAGTTTTTTTTAAATTATTGGGAAGAAAGGGTTTGGAGGGAAAACCGGGGGGGGGCCAGGGAAAACAGAAATTTACAAAAGGGGGAAAAGAAAACCTAAAATTTTTTTGATAAGAGAAGGGGGAAAGAAAGCAGAGAAAGGGGGAGTGGTGATGTAAAAGGTTTTTTACTTCTGTTGTGCTGTGTAAGCTTTGTCATTATCCCATCTCAGTTTGGTGATGAAAGCCTGTTGTACTGGAGCGATCCATGTCAGTGTCTTCAGGTCCAATACTATGAAGTCCTCTCCATCATAACCATGCTGGTTATAACTATTAACATCTCCAGTCTCTTCATCCCATTCACAGCCATACATCATCTGGACCATGTGGACACCTGAGAGAGAGACAGAGACAGAGACTGCAGTAAACCACAGTGAGATCCTAGCACAGTCAACTATTAGTGGTTGGTATCAACATCTTTACCACAGAGACAGAAACACACAGTTATTATCATCTAATCTGTGTTTCTACTGGCCACTGTACTGATAGACAAACAGTGTGGTCTATACAGCTGTGTGTTAGGTCAGACTAGAGCTTGAATCAGGCCTACCACCACCATCACTGGAGCCTGAATAAAACCTGACATGTTCTTATGTAAATTATCAGCACTTCTTCATTAACAGTAGCCTTAATAATGATAGGGCCTACACTCCAGTAACTTGTTGCGATAATGACCACCATCATGAGATTTCAATCACCAGTGATCAAAATTGAAATTAAACATAAACATCAATCAACAGCTTGTTTAACTCTGAGAGGGACGGTGGTTTGTTTCCCGCTCTGGTCAGTGTGTCGTTGCATCACTGAGTTACCTGTCCTTTTAGAATAGTACTTCAGAAAGATTTTACAACTTCAATGTACAAAGTCAAAAGTTTTCCCGTCTCACTTTTCTTTCTGTTGCACTAAACTGCACTCGCCTGAATCGAGCTGGCTCTTCACCTCATCAGCATCCACTTTCGCTCACGTAGTTGTGATCAACAGGTTTCTACAGTAGAGTTATTATGGACCAACTCACTGTGGTCAGCAGAGTAGAGTTACTCTGATCTAATCTAATGGAGATGTACTGTTAATAATCTCTGGTGGTTATTATGGGATGGACAGAAACACTATATCACTACAGTATACTAGCATCCAGTAGTCTTAGGGCCTATCCCAATCCTCATTTTCACCCCTACGGCTTCGGCTTGGCCAAGGGGTAGGGCTAGAAAATATCTCCCTAAGTATTGGGACAACCCGTAGATGCTGATACGTCATCGATGACGTTTACATAAACAGACGGGACGAGTTTGTTATCGGAGATTACTATGGCAATAATGATATTATCACAGTGACATTTGCCGTTCATCTGATGGAGATAGAAAAGCATGGACGCTCGCGATTCGTTCACAACTTATACGTTTCACGCTACTAATCAATCAAACAAGTCATCAAATAAAAAAGACGACTGCTTCATTACCAGTCCACTTCATGACAGAATAGCGTTAGCGGTGCTCTGTAGTCTAGCAAGCCGCTCCTAACGTTACCCTGCCAGTCTGCACTGGTATTAGAGGAGCCGTAACAAGTGCAGCAACTTCGCTGATGGACTTTAGTTATATTTCATCATATACCATCAAAGGGGGAAATGCGACATGTAAATATGTCAAAATGCAGGACTGTCATGCACAAATCAGCCTAAAAACAATGTTGTAACGTAACTAACTAATGAAGTAGAGACATCGGCATATTAGCAAATTTTTTGTTATGCTTTTTATAAAGAAACGGTCCATAATACATTGAAACGACATTAAACTAAGATAATACCACGGTTAGAATATTTTAAAAATCTTTATTAACGAAGAAAATACTACATTTGTGGTTCACTTTGGATGGTAGTGTAGTGGTCCCCATGATCTTCCTGTTGATTCGCAGGGCATTCTGGGAGATTTCTCCTAGCCCTTGGTTTGAAGTGTGCCTCTGAAAAATCTCCGTTTCGAGGACCATGTAGCCCTCGCACTTGGCCCTACCCCTCGATCACAAGAGTATTGGGACGACCCTACCCCTTCACGTGAACGCGCAAAACGGAGGGGAAGGGCCAAGGGGTGAATTGGGATAGGGCCTTAGTCTTATTAATCATCTCTCTGCTACTTTACAACAAACCAGGATGAATAAAAACATCTTAGCAGTAAAAAGTGAAACATCAACTGACCTCCAGTTTGGTTGAAGCGTTTCTTCGCAATGGTCAATGTTGACTTTGAAGACCTGCTGGTGACCCTTCAAAATCTCAGTGTTCCTCTCCCAGTACTGTGGATCATCTGTTGTCACCTTGTTCATCCAGTCCTGTTTGGGTTCTGCTCTCTGTGTGTTGCTGTCATAGTGAAACATCAGAACTTCATCAACCAACCCAACAGCCACAAACTCTGGGACGTTTGGGACTCCAGATGATGCGGTCAAGAAATACTTCAGGGTGTGTGTCACTGTGGGACAAACAGTAAATATGAAGATTTCAAGCTTTTAAATCATAAAATCAAATGTATTTTTTTATAAAAACTTTCTGTACTGTGCTGACTTTTCCCCTGCATACAACAAAGAATTTCAAAGTTCTCTAGTCATTGCAGACTCAGTTTAATCACCATGGGCCAAATACAAAAACAAAAATGACGTAAAAAGCTAATATTCATTAACAGTCACACAGAAGGTATTTGGTACCTTGATATCTGCTTTTATATGAGTTCTATATACATGAAGCTTTTACCATTCATTTACCATGAAGTGAATTATTATTATTTAAAGTCTGATCAGAATTGAAGGGTTTCACTCTAAATACTTCATATACATTTTGGGGGGAAAAAACAACAAAACACAGATGATGCTACCCTCAAACACATTTAATTGTAAGCAGTATTCTATGTTCACTTCTAACTTTAATACTAACCCGTAATGTGGTTTACTTGAATGTCAGCAATAATTTTGTAAGAGTAGATGTCTTTGTTTGTTTTTTTCATTTTGAAGTGAAACTCTTCACATTCAGTTGAGTGAGGAGTGGTTAAGCTTTCATGATACAAAAAAATAACATTAACACACCGGTGTTACACAAGGTAACACAAGGTATTAGATCTAAATGGTGTAACTCAAGAGGGTGATCATTTATTAACTAAAGGCTACCGTTGATAGTATATATTCACATCAATACTCCAACTGACTTGGCAGTACTAGGAAGAATAAAATATAATTATTATTATACTATATTATGCTTCACCAACACTAAACTTAAGCCACATGTGAATATCTACCAGTGTGGCCTGGTGTAATATCAGACTACGCAGTAACGACATTAAACTGGAGGAACTACAATAGTTTGAAGGAAAGATTTTAAGTATAATCTCACCTGGAGATGCAACGTGACAAAAGAGAAGCAACAGAATAAACTCCTTCATCTTGTTGTGATAAAGATTTAACGTTACATTTGAAAAACAAAACAAACGTAGAAATGAACGTCGAAGGTCGTCAGTTCCAGGAAACAGGAATAAACCTTCACGGTAATTACAAGGGTGTAGCAGCGCCCAATCCCAGCCAATAGGAATTCAGAAAAGGCTGTACTCATGTGTTACTAGGTAGACTTGAAGAATTGAGGTTGTTACTTGAAAGTGAAACTAAACGCAAGTAGAAAACAACAGAACAAGCATTTGATTTCTACAGTATATCACCAACATTACAAGCCAAATAGCAGGGGGAGTACAATGGTCAGAAGAATACTGACCAAACAGTAGAAGTGACTTATACCCATATCACAGCTATGTGTTTATAATAGTGCTAAATGTGACTGGTTACCATATTTCATTTAAATTATTATGTTGACCTAACCACAAAAGCTGGGTTAGAGATCAGTCGGTTTGTGTGTTTTTCTGAAGACTGATACTGACACTTTTAGACACCGATGGCTGATATTTTGCACCTATAGCTTTAGGTGCAGAAATTACAGGTAGTCAGTGTTTCCTCCTGAATTGTATTCTTGTCAGGGTGGAAAAGCCTCTGAAACAGCATCATGGGACAATAAAATTATTTTACGTGGCAGCTGCTTAAGGCAGGTTGACACACACTGCTGTTCTTCAGTGGTCGGGGAAACCCTAGAGTACATTAAGCCTTAAAATGACGGATTTAAAAGAACATTACTGAAAAAATTAATTCATAAATAAAATGTGCAAAGAAAACACAATTTGCACATAAATTGCACAACAGTAGCTCTGGTCAACCTCAGTCATATTGGCAATGCACAACATGACTGATATCCGATATTTAATAAACCCAGTATCGGCCCGACATATCAGTATAACCTACTGGAGATGTTCTCATCCCATTTGAGGATGTTGCATGGTGGTCCCCTGGCACCTGAACAACTCTGCTGTGTTTAGTAGTGCTAATCACCTATCTAATGAAGGTGTCTATGATATTTAATTATAGATTTTATTTTTTAAATTCAGACTAACTAAAGACTAATCTGTGTCCCGTCCCAGAGTGCAAGAACTCAGACTAAATGAACCAGGAAGTCATTTCTCCTCACTGCTGTTTGATTGCACATTTAACGAATGTGGCCTCTTGTGCCTGAACTACAACTTCACATTTAACCCAGACGAGTGTTTTTGTCTGCACAGTATTGACCTTTTGACTCAACTGGCACTTCTCTTGATGCTTGCTTGTATGGGATACGATGGTGGTGGTGATTTGTCAAGTGATTTTAAAACCCTGCCTGCAGATCAAATCAAAGAATTGAATTGAGGTCAGACTTCTACTTGTATTACAGCGTTGCACTGAAAAGTGTGGCTGTAACAAACACAGCTTCCGCATGGCTTTGGAAAGTATCTTCAGTAAACACACCCACCCACACGTGCACACGCATGCATGCACATATTGTCATTGTGCCACATCCTTCCCTCAAAGATCACGTGCATGCTGCCATTTTGTGTCTTGCTCTGTTGTCCTGAAATGGCAGACACACATCACTCACTATCACTATTGTCTGTTATTATTTGCATCATGGCGTGTTCTCTGCTCATGACACATGAACTTTGGAAAAAATATCAATTCATCATTTGCTATCTCTAAAACATAAAAGATCCACTCTGTTCTCATTTTGTCAACGGAGGATTTAGTGACCTACCCCGTCCTCTAAAGTCACACAGTGTGTTTTGATCCGGTGCTATGAATCATTTTAGAAGAGCTGGAATGAAACTCTTCTTACAGCCTAATCATTTGGCACAAGCAGAGGCACTGAGTGACGACAGAAGTAAACCGTGAAACCCACCATGCCCAGACTCCACTACGGTCTCTCTGAGTTCCCCTACACTCCCAGTTCTGGCATGTATGAGAGATATCGCTAAACCAGGTGAGACTACCAAAGTGATAAACTGCATTTAGGAATGTCAGTCGCACACAGGAAGCAGGTGTTACAGCGCCACGTCTGGACAGATTGTGTATCTCCCTCTGTACTGTTTCTGGGAAATCACCTGATGAGATGCAGTCATTTTGCTTTGTTTAGGGCAGTGTGTGTGTGTGTGTGTGTGTGTGTGTGTGTGTGTGTGTGTGTGTGAGTGTGAGTGTGAGTGTGAGTGTGAGTGCGTGTGTGTGTGTGTGTGTGTGTGTGTGTGTGTGTGTGTGTGTTCGCGCTTGCAGTCTAGTTTAGGTTGTAATGGCAGAACTTGGCAGACACATCCGGGAGAAGAAAGCGCGGGTAGTGACTGTTGTTCATTTGTTTATCTCAGGCTGTGGAAGTTTCTTGCAAATCCTGTTTCATCACATTCGTATGGTGTTAATGGAAAGATGTTCTGCAAAGAAAGAGTAAAAGATGAACTTCACTGGAATGTATTGGTTAATTAAAAAAAAAAATCGATAAGGACCTAAAGCAAAACAAATCATGTGTTGATTGAATGTCATGCATAGATTATGAAATATTTCTTTGCTATTTCAAAAAAACAGCAATTTCCCATTGATATGAACAATAAAACAATACAACAATAAATCAAATTTAGAACTAGAATGCACATTTTCTGTTAAAATCCAAAGTATTTTTCTCTAATATGATACAGCAAGACACTAGGGTCATTATTTTTTATTTGGTTAATTACAATGAAAGAGAAAAGAAAAAATACAGAAAAAAGTTTGATAACCCCTGAACTATATTAGGCCACATCATTTCCATTGCTTGCTCTTGTCCTGGAGTGACCTCTGTTCTTTTGCAGTAGGACCTAGACAGGTTTGATTCTACCACAAAAAGCTGTATCCTCTGGTTTATCTTTACTCTTCACTTTCTGGATTAAAGTGAATGGTAGACAAACCAGTCAGGCACAGGATCAGACTAACGTGGTCATGAGAAAATATTGTAACATGCCCATAGTTACAGCACATTTATACAGGGGAAGGAGACATGGCTATAAAGAAGGGCTGACTAATGGTAATGTGACATGTCCAATATTGAATGTATTATTTGTTATGGGAGCCTGCCATCTACCTGTGGAGGCGGAGAACTCCTCAGTTTACAGTCCTTCCAAGTTGTCTGTATACAAATAAAATTGACTCTTAAGTTTTGTGATTGAGTCTGTTATTTTTTGGCAGTCCTATATACATGTAGTGCAGCATACGCCTATATGTCTATGAGTTTATGCAATGAAAAGGATTTGGGGATTTGGGAGCAATAATTATATTTCCGCCACACATGACGTGTTTTTCATTACAACTTTTATTTTGGAATTCTTAGCGGAAGTACTGTTTTTTTTAAATTTGTGGCTGACTTGACACTGTATGTGAAAGCGAAAGTAAAGATGAGTTTTGGAGCTGTAGGGGAAATCCGCCGATCAATTCAGTACTTTTCTCCATACAGTAACCGTAGAGAGGAGTCTTTACCTGCCACCGCGGAGGGGAAACACTGACAGACAACTATGACCAACATTTCTACAATTTACAAACTCTCTCTGGTTGCGTTTTCCTGCTTCATCCAAGGTACAGTGCTGGTCGGTTTTATGTTCCGCTTGGGTGTTACAGACATCCTGACCCCGATGCGTGCAGTTTTCTCGTATTGAGGGAACGCCAAACTGCCTTTAAAAATATTGTCATTTAACGTTGCTTGCTTATCGGCAAATGTACACATCTGGTACAACGTGACTTAAGACATATACCGTACAGTTAGGAGCCACTCTTCAAATCGGCATATACCCAATACACCAAGCAGCAAGTTTTCCTATGGAATTTCAACTTGTTTATTTGTTATTCCCGCAATCGTCTTCCGCTAAACTACGCAGTGTAGACCGGAAGCCAGCAGCGTGAACCATTACATTTTTATTGAAATAGAGTGATGCATGATGGATCATTTATATGCCGAATTTAGCATTCGACCATAATGCAAAAGGTCTGTCAATTGTGTGCACGGTAGATATATAAACTGTTGTCTTTTGGTGGAAGAAGATTTTCCACTTCTTCTCAATGTAATGACTTACGAACAGATGGAAGTGATAATTTTCTTACTTCTGTCTTTTTTTCTTTCTCCTGTGCTGTCTTAATATTTTGACTTTGTGTATAAAATAACAGCTAGCACAATATAAAACGGTTATAAAAGTTATCCTATTTCGTCGAGTTTTAGTGTTATTGCTTTGGGGGCGTGAGCTTCATGTGTAGTGCCCTTTGGATGTGATATTATTTTCAGCCACAAGAGGGCAGGAGTGCGCTGCTGCTCCGTGATCAGTGCAGGGTAAACTGATGGTGAAGTGTTCGGGCCTGTTCTGAACACGGAGCAGTTAAAAAAGAGCACGCCCTCTTTTGACTGGAAATAATATAACCGGCGCGAACCGGGACCTCAGTCCCCAACCTCACTGCCGTACTGTCTAACTTTTATCACGTTTTACACCAATATACTGACCTACGTTTTACCACCCGCCCCCCCCCCTTACGTATCTCAACATACTGACTTAGTGAACAAGCTAACAGGCTAACAGGTAGCACGTTCTGTTATAGCGATCCTGGAAGGACCAACCTAGCTAGTTTTCTCAAACTGGTTATCTCGGTTAGTGTTAGTGTGTTTTCACCCACAAGAGGGCAGCAGCGCACCACTATGTGAAGAATACGGCGACGCCACATGATAGAACGAGATGTGGGATTCATGAAGCAGTGAACTCCTTCTGTTATATTACTGTAGGACTTTTCTTTTGTAGTTTTATTATCCTTCCCAAAATGAATTATCTGATTAATGTAGATCTTCAGTTTTACCGTTTTGATGTAATAACGTTTTTGTTACTGCATTATGCTTTTTAAAATGTATTTATTATAAGCCGCTGTGTTGATATTCACTGTAAATACAATACCAGCACAAGAAACTCACTATTGAATACCACTGAATACTCCTATAGGAGTATTATACTGATTTTTCATCACATATTTATTCTTATATCTAGACGGCTACTTTTCATGTGTCTCTTTGTGCCCTCCTTCCCCCCTGATCCCCAAGTCTATGGCAGTAGCTGTCCAGTCTTGGAGTGCTGGTTTGTCCAGGAGAAGGTGGGTCGAGGAGGCTTATCGGCAGCTATGAGCCAGGAGAAATCCCTGCTTCACATCAGGACCGACGCACACAGCCTCCACCCAGAGTCAGGACAGCAGGCTCCCTCGGACGTCAACCCTGACAGAGTCTACTACATTACTGGTTGGTGCAAGATGACTCATTTGAAGAGATGTGGAGTTGAATGTGTTTTTATTATTTTATGTTTGTGTCTCTGTGAGTGTGTGCATGAGCCTTTGTGTATATTTACCTCTGCCAGAAAAGTTGGAAGGTTATGCTTTCTCTACGTTTTTCAAATAGTTTTCTCAGATAGTTAGTAAAGATGATTGATGATGATCACGATAATGATAATGATTTGGATGAAGGACAGATAGCCGTTGATCTGAGATTTCCTTAGACATTTATCATTTTTTAGCCATAACTATTATGCTGCGTTCAAGTGCTCATGGGAAGGTCCGACATCCGACCACCAAGTTGACTGCTAAACAATGTTGCATTTATGTGCTTTTGGTCAGAAAGGCCAATACTAAATATGTATAGCCTTCAGGATTTTACTTGATATTAGTTTACTAGGGCTTCACAATATGCCTAATATTTGTCTCGTTGTCACTTACCTCTCCAGACTCTCTATCAAGTTTCAGTTTTCATATAAGCAGCAGTAATGGACATGCATGAACTTTCTGCATATTTTTCTTAATATTCATATTGACCTTTCAGTCTCCTCTCTCCCCAGACCCAGCCACCACTCTCTGCCACCCCTCTCTCAACCCTCCCAGAGGTTCTGTCCTGAAGCCCCAGTGTGAGATCAACCCCTTCCAGCCTCAGCCCTCCACCCTCCAATGGGCCGCCGCGCTCACAGACTCTGGCCTCAGCCCCATGTACCTGCAAGCTGATTGGTTCTCGGCTGCCCTTCAGGGGTTCAACGGACAGCTGGCCCTTTCCAGTGTCATGCGTGCTCCCACAGCAACCAAGGAACCCAATGGTACCTAATTTTGTCAGCTTGTTTCTGACCGTTTTTAGAGTCTGAAATTAACACCTGCCAGGGTCCAACTGCTGCTAAAATGTGTTTTTAGCTGATAATGAGGATCATATGCCACACTGGCAAAAAGAATCACACACAAGTCAAAAAGATTTGCATTTGTGCTGTTGTGAACATTACCGCCACACGACGGCGCCAAAGCAGATGTCTTGCAGTGCTGCGCTACAAGCCATCATTTAATTGGCTTAATTGTATTCCTAGAGACAAAAGACACCAAAGGTGAGTTTTAATAAGTCAAGTGAATTAGAGTTAGAGTAGTTTTTTTTCTATGGGCTAACTTTATTCCTGCTGACCACCGTTCACTCCCTCTGACTGCGAGCCAATCGAATCAAAGAAGACAATGTACCAAACAGGCTCCTGATGAGCTGCCTGCTCCACCGGCGTGGCTAACTAGCATGGCTGTGGCTAACTAGCGTGGCTAACTAGCGTGGCTGTGGCTAACTAGCGTGGCTAACTAGCCTGACGTCAGTTGAAACTTAATGTAATTCCCATCTGTATAAATGAGTGAGCACATCTTCTGTTAAAATCGCAATCTGCTCTTGCGTCTTTATTGAATGTTTTGCACAAAATAGCATTTAAAATGTGGGGTGACATATTCCTTAAAAAATTAAATGAATTATTTTGACTGATCAAAAATATTCTCTCCCTCTCACTGTCCCGGTTTCTCCTCAGTGATCCTGAGTGTGTCCAGTAAAACCGTCTCGGTGCAGTCCAGACTCGGGGTACCGGCCCTGCTGGACTGTGGGTTCTGGACAGACGCCTCTTCACCTCTCTCCGGGTCGGGCTTCGCTGTCGAGTGGCGCTACCAGTTCAGAGGCGATGGACGATTGGTTCTGGCTTACGACGGCAAGGCTGACCGATTGGCTGAGATGCAGGAGGAAGGGGCCACGCTGGACTTCTCCGGTTTGCACGAGAAAGGAAATGCATCGCTGATCCTGCAGGAAGCCAAAGTGCGTCACTCGGGGAGGTACATCTGTACGGTGTATCTGCCATACCTCCTGGCTCAGGTGGCGGTGGACCTGGAGATTGTAGGTGAGGAAAATCCTTGTTGTGTTGTGTGAAGGGAAACCTGGACACGTCGAACTCTACTTGTTTTTTATTCTTATTTTTTTTGCTATCCAGTGATTTCAATGAGAAATGTGAACACAATGCAGTAGAGTTTTTCCATAATGAGCCAGATATGTGGTGGATTAAATCAACAGGATACAATTTGACATGTTCAGGTATGCCGTTAATCATTGCTTACCCTCAGACTGCTGGGGAGATTCTCTCTGCAGGCTTATTGCAAGTCTAGAGAAAGTGCTTGGAAGAGGATGTCGTTATCGTCATCATGTTATCAACCTGCTCTCTTGTCTTTCCCAGAGCCTCCATCCCTCTCCATCTACCCCTCTCCTCTGCCCCTCGCTGTTCCTGGCCAGGTTGTGACCGTCCAGTGTGAGGCATCTGGCTTTGCCCCCCTCACCATGGAGCTGACCTGGGAGTTTAGAGGGGCTGATGGGAAGTCCAGGTCCCTGGGATCAGGCAGCGTGACGGGCCACAGGCAGGCCTGGGATGGCACCTACAGCCAGAGCACCAGGCTGGAGCTGGACACGACCAAACTGGACCTGGGCAGAGGAGGGGAGGTCAGCTGTGTGGCCGTCCATCCTGGAGGCACGCGGCGGGCCAGCGTGACCCTCAATGTCATCGGTACGAAGCCTCTCAGTAATCAATGACCTTTTATTGTCCTCCGTTGTCAACCAGTAGGTATTGCAACATCATCAATAGACCTGATCTCCTACACACGTCTCCAAATTACAACTAGACTGAGAAGCATTTTGTCTCTTGCTTTGATTCCTTACTGCAAATATTTCATCAAGCTTGACAACAGAGAGCCTGGCACGTCTTGGCTAATGAGTCAAAATCAAAAAGAACAAATAAGCCACTCTCTTGTCTTTTTCTTGCATACCGTTCAGGGTTCAGCACTCCCTCCATTGAGGACTCCATGGCAATGGTTGGCGTGGCGGTGGTGCTGTACGGTCTCATCAAGCTTGTCTCTTGGACCTTCACCAGCTCAGGTAGCAAAAAATACAGTCAAACACAACAAGCAGGAAACCGTCATTCATAATAATGATAACAATAATAACAGTACAGTATGATGATATGGGATAAAACCATTAATACTATCTACAGTATAAAGGATGTTGAAACTCTATTTAATTTGATGGGTGTATCTAACTTTTTGTCTTGTATTTGGCTCAGATGATGAGGCTGACAAACAACATAAGGTAATTTTACACGTTTTATATTTTACTAGTTTTAAAATTCTGAGTGATTTTTACCTCTACTGTTCACTGTTTTTCACATGCAGTTGTACACGTTTGAATGTGTCCTTTTGTGTCTCTCATGTCTCCTCTATCCTTTTCTTCCAATTGCAGAAGGAGAAATAAACACGAAGGAAGCTCTCTACTGACTCGGCAAACATGTCCTTTTTGAAGTCACTGCTGACCACCTGTGTAGAAACACAGAGTTATTTTATTTTATTTTATTTTACAGCTAGTACAGTAGGGAATTTGTGTAAGCATCTGCATTTGGAGTCATCTTTTGTGCTTATGTCCCAAGTTGCAGGCTTCTTGAGCTCAGCACACTGTTGAATCTTCACTATCCTGTTTTAATAGTAACAATACTTAGTCATAGTAATGATAGTAATAACGATTTCAATAGTAAAGAGTAAAAGGATATTCTAATAGCAGTAACAAACCTCTAGGCTCTAAGATAATGCTGTGTGTAATAAGTACCAGGAAGAAATTTACACAGGGTTCAGACAGGTCTGGAAAATTATGAAAAATAAAGGTGACGTTTTCTAGCGCTTGACAAGTTTGTGAGTTGCACAGAAAAGAATGGAAAAGTATTGTTCAGCATCACCATGCTACTGTCAGCATATGTTATGAACGCTGACCAAAAGAGGCCTGGAAAGGTTATGGGAAAAGGAGCCTTACTACGAGCCAAATAACTGCAAACTGTTAAGAGCCTTAGCTTCTAAGAACGTAGTTGAGCTCTTGTTGCTCAAAGCAAATCTCCAGCCTAAAAGACAATTGATCCTGGACCACTGTCCTAATTACTCTGAAGTAATTAGAGTAACTAGAAGGTGTGTATGTTTTGTTTTTTCTTCTTTTTGTGTGTGTGTGCAGCGTGTGTGTGTGCAGCGGGATTTTCATGTGGTACTTTTTGTTTGTGTATTATAAAGACTGTGAGGAATAATGTTCTAACTCCAGACCCAGTTAATCCTGTCTCTGCTACAATTAAAATGAGATACATGAGAAATGAAAAATCATTGTTGGAATTTGCATTGTGTAATTACAGTAAAGTTTTATTTAAAAGTATTTGTTATTTCTATCTCTTTGTTATCTATTTATATTTATATATATTTAAGGTATTTGAAATTTGAATTTTTACAGGTGAAGTAACTTTAACAATGAGCGTTTCTACCGCCCACCCATATGCCAGTCTTAACAAAATCAATAGGAAATAATGGTCCTTTGTGCTTACCATGGCCGTCCACCACACTGACAGACAGCTCACACTGAGGGAATAAAATGCAGGGTACTGAAATGCACCATGAAGAGGCGATGTTGGCAGCCAAGTAAGACATTGTTCTATGACAACTACTGACATTAAGATAGATCAACTACAAATTTCTAATACACCTCCAGCGGCGTAGAGAGGGCATGTCGGACTACAGAGAAAAGTTTAACCATATGAATGACCATATGAATGAAACAGGTCAATATCAAAATTACTCTGAATAAGTACAACTACTCTCAAAACTGTAGTTAAAAGGAGCGTCAAGCGTAAAAATTGATGCAAAAGGGATAAAAAATAAAAGGCTTCACGATGAACATACTGCAAGGTTTAATAGAATAGAGTAATAGAATACAAATGACCTAAGTGAAAACAAAAAAACAACAACTATTCAATTTAGTAAGAAAGTGTTGTGAATGAAAACACAATTATTTGTATTTCACCCAAATGTTCATAGTTTCATAAACCAAGTTGTTGGGTTAGGACTGACTGAATTCTGTTCTGGAGTTTGTGCATAAACTGATCTGAGACTGGATTGGGGATGGCAGGGAGTAATGGAGGGGATGCAGGTGGCGTGGTTGAAGAAGAGTTTGTTTGCAGGAACTAAAACCAAAATACAAATACTATATTGCAGACACAAACATAAATGTACACATACTATACATACACAACATGCACCCAATATTTAAAAAAAGTGCAATTTCCTAAAGTGCCTGTAAAATAAAGAATGTAAAATTATGTTGATACTGTTCAGTAAATGAATAGCTATTTGTCCTGATCTTTGGTATTTATTTTTTGGTAAGAATTTGTTGTGGGGCATTTGAAAACTACTTCAACTTTAATGAGCTTGCAGTCCCCCAAGTCAAGAAGAAGACAATATTTCTTGTTTGAAATTTTAAAGTCATTGTTTAGAATTAGGATGGGATTGTGTCTTATATGGATACCAGCCCATGTAGGAATTAAAGGGAATTAAGAGATGGACACATGGGGAAAGCAGGCCTCAAAGATAGATACTAATATTTTCTTGATTAATAAACATAGTCATGGAAGATGGGATGATTGTGGTGAAGAAGAAACCGAAAATCAAGTCATGCCTACTTGTCTTAAATACAACAGAGAAACTGACGTCAACAAACAGTAGATAAATGCATTAAGGCAAAATGCATCGATTCCTGCTAGAGTATTTAAGATCAACAGGCCTGATGAATAGAGTTTTATTTCTGTATTTACTTCGAATAATGTGTTATTAGAGATCGTAAATCCCCAGTACCCACTCCCAATCAGTGGTTGGCGGTAAGCAGAAGAAGACTAGAAGGAAGCAGAAGAAGAACACAACGGGAACAAGTAAGCCAATGGCCAAACGCGTTACTAAGCAGTCGACATCCTTCTTTCAACCAATCAGAGGCTTTGACACTGCTAAGCCCAGAGCGGGTGAATTTCTCGGTCTCGACAGCGTAGTTAAGTTGACCAGCATTGTTTTGGTAAACAGAAAGTCTGTGAGTTTACAGAATAAAACATGTGAGAAAATCTCAAATTTATGCGTTCAACTAAGTCCAGCAGTTTACTAACCAACAGTATGCCGGGTTTATTGGCCCATTCTTTTGTCATCACGCAGTTTGATCAGGGATGTCAGAGAGCTAACTAGCTAACGTTAATGCTAAGGTTAGCCAACGCCGAATTTTAGCGTCAATGGTGCACCGTGGTGAATTTTCCTCTTTTGTTCACACGAAGTCACACGGATCAACATAACAGGTCCGTATGTGTCAGTATGTCATTTCTGTGACAACGCAAACTTGCCTTCCTCTGTGTGTGTGTGTGTGTGTGTGTGTCTGCAACCTTATTTGTGTTTTTGTTTACTTAGCTAGTTAAACTTTACTGCAGTGTTAACCGTGTAAACGTACCCTGTTGTAGCCTTGTTCTGTAGCTTGTGTGCTCATCTCGTGCCTAAGATTATCTTGTGAACGTGGGTACACACCTAATTATGCTGGGCAACGTTAATGGGGACGTTTAATTTGCTACCATGCCAATGTCGTGTTGTTGTGTCTGTCTCTTAAACTAATACTCCTACTTAATGGCTATGTTTATGTGTGTTTGTGTTATGTTCTGTTTGTGTAAAGTTCCTGTCAATGACTGATTTTTCTCCCTTTTGCTAGAGTTGAAGAGCAGAGAGGACCGACCTTTTTAATGGCAGTTGCCCCTGCCTCAATGGCGGAGAGCATCATAATCCTCGATGATGATGATGATGATGAAGAGAATCCCCAACCCTCATGCTCTGCCACCGCTTCTTCCTCTCACTGTCCGGCCAACCACGTCTCGCCACTCAAAGCCCACCAGCCCGCCCCTACCCACATCACCCAGTCGCCTTTTGCCTCAGCAAAGAAGGACAGCCATGTTCTACATGCAGAGAATCAGAGGTTGTTCAGTGAGGTGAGCTGACATTCAGGGCAGGAAACTGACTTTGTCCACTGGCCATGATGGCTGGTGAATCCCAATATTCATCAGCCCTTTTCACTGTTTTACACAATCAAATAGATATTTGATGATGCTTGGTAATCCACCAGAATGGCTGGTAAACTAGACAGACTTACTAGCCAAAATGTATCAGCATTTTCTGGTGGCTGTGGTTAATTTCACAACCTCTCTCTCCCTCCCTCCCTGTCTTTCTCCTTTCCATCTCTCACTCTGTCTCTCTCTTCTGTCCTTCCCACCAGTTTGTGGAGTACTGCTCAGCTCTCACCCGGGACTGCCCTGAGGTCTTGACCTTCCTCCAAACCAAGCACACTAAAGCCTCCCCTGACTTTCTGTCCTCTGTGGAGTTCAGGAACACCTTGGGCCGGTGTTTGACTCGTGCTCAGGCCAACCGCTCCAAAACCTTTGTCTATATCAACGAGCTGTGTACCGTACTCAGGCAACATGCCACCAAGAGGAGGCAACCCCTCACCAAGGTCGAGTCCGGGCCTTCTACCTCAGCCTCAGTTTCTTCCCCGTCTACCTCTGTATCACTAAAAAGGAAGGACAAGACCAAAGTAAAGGCAGACGAGGAGGAGGAGGATGATGGGGTAAAAAAGGAGATGACTGCGATGGAAGATGAGCAACCCTCCACCTCAGGGCTGCAGGACGACAGGGAGGATAAAAAAGATGCAGAGCAGGAAGAGAAAGCGAAAAAGACACAGAGGGCATCTAGGAAACAGGTTTGTAGTGCACAGATAATATTTAGTGGGATTATTTGGTGCAGATTGATATTACTGGTTGATAATGGCCTTTAAAAGAATTATCAGTCGACATTTGTTTCACCAACAATGTACTGATAAGATCCGAGTGAATGCTCATGTATGCTAGATCTTAAATCCCAGAATGTGTGTTTTAGAAGTTGGTTGTAATGATTAATTATGTTAAGATTTTGGGGTAAACAAATTCCTGAATTTATGTGATGCCTGCTGTCGGTATGGGTTAGAAAAGCCACTCATAATTCTGATACAGAATAAACCCTTAACATTACAGACTTGACCAGCCACCTTGACCCGGCTGGAAAAAACACCTGTGTTAATTTATACAGTCTGTTGACATGCTTATGCAGAGAAGTGAACTTTTATTTTGCTGTGAAGATTACAGCCTTCAGCATGTAATAGACATAGAAGAAAGTAATAGAAAATAATTAGTTATTAACCCAAAACATATTGATCTATATAAAAAACAAAAAAGGAAAAAGACAATTCTCATTGACTCTCAAATCAAATCTTATTGAGACAAAATTTGTTATTTAGAGGAGGAATGTAATGAAAATAGTAGCTATGTGACGTTGATACTGTGGTAGTAGTTAGAATCCAGACAGTTGCCTTGGATCCATCTTGCAGGGATCAGTAAAGTAACCCCAGTTTCCTTGAAGCTTCCTTCAATCAGCCGATAATTCAGAAGTCTCTTATTCAGACATGGGTGCTGTAAACAAAAACAAATGCACAAAACAGCAGACGTGTCCTCCTCAGTGCTTTTCGCCTGAACAATAATACACGTACAAAGAGCTTTACATCAACACATAAACAAAAGTATATAACTCAAGAGTTTACAACAAAAACATGAATAAAATGAAAGTCTCACCATGCTGATACTCCGATCCTTGCAGAATGTAATAAAATGAATGGCCTCTCCCTGTTTGTCTGGAATAAGAATCCATTTTTGCCATGGATAAATTAAGGTGATATAATGTAGAGTGGCATGTCTACCTGTCCGCACCTTGTTTCTCTCAGATTGCCTACCTGGAGAACCTGCTGAAGGTGTACAACAGCGAGATCCGCCGTCTGCAGGAGAAAGATCTGACTTTGGACGACCTGGAGGCCGATGACTCCGGATACATCCAGGAGCACCGGCTCAAACGCAAGGTCAGGCTGGGGTTTGGGTTCCTGTGGTCGTGAATAGGGCTGGGTGGTGGTGCAACGTTAAAAAATAAAAAATAAAATACCAATACAATTTTGGAGATGTCATGGAAATATCTTGTTTTTGTTTGATAATCTTTTTTCAATGAATCAGATGTCAAGTTTCACCCCGTCTCTTTCAAAGCTCTCTCACCTGCTTTCTCTCTCGTCCACTCTTGAAGTCATTTATCATATATTATTTATGCTGTTTTGATGAACCGTTAGATTAGAACCATTAGATCATGTCGTCTCCTCTTCCTCTCTTCCAGATGATGAAGATCTACGACAAGCTGTGTGAGCTGAAGGGCTGCAGCACCTTAACGGGGAGAGTCATTGAACAGCGGATCACCTACAACGGCACGCGCTATCCTGAGATCAACAAGAAGGTGATCTGAGCTTGTATTTTTACAGGCTGCTTGGGGGTTTCTTCGTCTCACCCGCACAGTTTGTGTTGTGTTTCTGTCTAAACTTAAAAACAGCAGCCAGTTTCAACCACTCTGATACACCGGATCGTCCTGTCTTGATGCTGCCTTAACTTGATCTAGCTAGCCTAAGCCTGCAGTCATATCGTCAGTGTTAAAATTGCTTCATAAACAAAACACACAAGAAGAGGACAGCGGTAAAAACAAAGACATAGCCACAAGCATTGGGGTGGGACACTGGAAACGTAGCAGTGGGGCTGCTTGTGTTGGAATGAGTTTTATTAGTATCATTTTGACATCCTCCTGATCCAATCCCCCATGATCCCTCCTGTCAGATCGAGCGTTTCATCAACAGCCCCGAGGCTCACAGGAACCCTCCGGATTACCCAGACATGCTCCAGCAGGTCCTGCGAGCCAACGAGCGCCACAACCTGTGCCTGAGCCGAAAGCAACTGAACCAGATCGCCCAGGAGGCCTTCAGAGAGACCGGGAGCCGCCTGCAAGAGAGACGCCACCTTGACCTGGTGTACAACTTTGGCTCGCACCTCACTGACCTCTACAAGCCAGGTAAGTGTGTGTGTGTGTGTGCTACCTCCTCTCCAAATTCACCAACTGATTTCACTAGGGCTGGTTACCTGCCAGTATGGCCACTGGAGTAGACGGGCTGACCAGTCTGAGCCTGATTTGATCAACGTTTGGCTTGTGTGTTCTTGTGTTCAGTCTGCAGTTACAGAGGGGAAAGACCTCCTGGAAAAGCATTTCTACTATTAAATACTAAGGGTGCATCCCACACCGAGCGTGTTGGGGTGGTTTTTAAGTCTGGAGCAGTTACTCCTTCAGTTCGGTTTGTTTGGGCAGATGAGAACAATGCCACTTGAACGCCAAATAACACCTGAAAATGCGGTCCATCCCCCTCCCCCATTCCTCCATACACCTCTCCCTTTCTCCCCTCCATCCCTCTCTCTCTTCTGGCATCCCCCTTCTCCCGACATCCCCCCAAAGCCTCAGATCCTGCTCTGCTGGACTCCTCGCTGCTCCGTAAGCTGCGGGGCAACAGGGAGGTGGCTCTGTCCAGCCTGGAGGAGGTCATCACCAAGTATGCCATCAAACAAGACGACACGGAGGAGCAGGAGAGGAACAAACGACTGGAGAAAGACAGGCTGGAGAAAGAGGTAGGACTGATTTCACAGTGTTACAGTGTTTCCACAGTGTTTCCTCGTCGCAACACTACCATCGCAGGAAGAACATCACCACCACTGATGGCGGAAAAACGCTCTGTTCTGTTTTTTTCTTCTTTCTCACGCCCTCTTTTCACTAGGGCCAGAAATCAGAGAAGGAGGAAGATGGAACAAAAGAGGTGAATGGGGTGGCGGAGGAGGAGGAGGAAGACGAGGACGATGATGTATCATCTGACCCAGACATTGAAGAAGAGATCCAGGCCAGCACTCAGCAGGGTGGACCAGGTTAGGATGGAGATAAGGATATTCTATTATGCTAACTGTGAAATTGTAAAAATGCTTACTAAGGTGGTGATAGAACATTTAGGATGGATCTGTGTTGAGTGTTTTACATTTGTGACATGAGCTTTTGTGGCTTATTTACGTTATCTTTTTCAAGCCAAGTCGAGTGAAATGAAGAAACCTTGGACAGAAAAAAGAGGCAAAAGGTTTCACTTCTGTTGAACTGAGAGTTGAGAGCAGCACCCTGAAGATTGTTTAGCGTCATGATATTTCACTTCATATTACACTGGGTGTGAGAAAAAGAGACCGCAACAGAGACGGAACATTCCAACGTGATTTAAAATTTCCCCCTTTCTATAGACAACGACGACGAGGAAGAGGAAGATGACGGCAACGAGGCAGAGCAAGCGAATGAGGACACCAACAAGGAAGAGCAGGGTGCTGAGTTGTCAGGCAGTGTTAGCGGAGAGGAAGTAGGAAGTGTTAAGCAGGATGAGGAAGAAGAGGAGAAAGAGCCGGTCACGAGTAGACTCAGTCCCGTTTCCAACGATGACGAGCCTGGAATCTCCCCAATGTTGGACAGCCCCTCCCCTAGAGACAGCCCTAGCCAATCGGAGCCCATGCAGCCCGATGACGAGAAGCAGCCGCCTAATGGCCACCATGCAGGAAAGGAGCAGGCTGTGGATTCCTCCAATCATGTGCCAGCTGTGCTGGTGAGCACTAGCGAGTTCTCTCAGGACACCGCAGACCTCTCCCCAGCGGCAGCCAATCAGGCTTCTTTGCCGCCATCACCGCATGTGATCCTAGCCTATCAGGACTCCACAGAACAGTGTGAGACACAGACTACCAATGGCAGGTCACAGCCAGCCAGCCCCAGAGCTACGAGGAGCAGGAAGAGGAAGAGGGAAATCATGGTGGAGAAGTCCCCCAACATCAACCATACCCGCATCCATGACACGTAAGACAGCGTTGGTGGAGGATGTTCAGTTCTGTTCAGTTCAGACCGTATACAGGCCTGAGCCACGAGTACTTAGAAATGAACTCAAATACAACAGAATAAATCAATGAAGTAGATATGAGAGGAAAATACTGAAAACACATTTCACTGCTGTAATAAAAAGTGTAACTGCAGTTTTATGTAGTTTTACACTTTCTTGGTAGAGCAAGTTCTGTTACTCTACGCCTCATAAATCTAAACTTCTAAACTAAGCATGAGTTATAACGTGACGATACTAATGTGACATTTAATTGAGGCTTGACCCCCTCCTAGAGAGGTCAGAGGTCAGCTGGTGCTGGAATTGATTCATTTTGCTCAAGGACACTTCAGTGTTTTAGTTTACTTCCTGACTTTGTGACCGTCTGGAGAGACTCGGATCCTCAAACCACAGCAGTCCATTTAAAAATGTTAAAACTCGTTTAAAAATAATTGTAACGGTTCATGTCTTCCTCATGTCTTCTCCTTCTCCGCTTCATCCCTCTCTTTTTCTCCCTCCATCCCTCTATATCCCTCGCTCCATGCCTCCTTCATCCCTCCCTTCGTTTCACTTGACGTCTATCTTACCCCTCTCCCCCCCTCCCTCCCTCCCTCCCTCCAGTGAGGCTGATATCCCCCTAGATATGGGCGTGGTGAGCAGCAGTCCTCAGCAGGCTGAGTCCACCAGAGCTGACACCCCCACCCAGGAACTGGTCACCAGCTCACAGACGACCCCGCCTCCCAAGAAGAACAAGGTGGGGTTCCTCTGGTGTACTTGGATGTAAAATACAATTAAATGGTGTTTAGTAGTAACATGGGTGTACTTCCAAAACTCAATGTACTCGGGTTACAAACCCACTTCTGGATTGACAGTTTGTGTTTGCAGATTATGGTTTTACAATTGAGACATTTTAAAATGTTCAACCCACCTCCAGTAGATGCAGTGGAAATTCATCATCTGCTGCCCGTCCCCCCCCCCCCCCCCCCACACACACACACACACACACACACACACACACACACACACACACACACACACGTATGATAGAGAGGCAGACATTCAGTGATTTTACACATTTCCTGTCCTGACTGTGTCTCTGTTTGCATTTCTAGGTCAATGTGGGCACCCAGTGTGACCCGGATGAGATCATCATCCTGTCAGACTCAGAATGACCTTTCACCCCTTCACCTTTTACACTACTGGGAGATTCTTCTATATGTGTAACTGCATTGTGGGACTGATTTCCCAAGGGCACCAAGAACGTCTTCGTCTGGCTGTTGGCTTATAAAAAGAGGGAAAGCACAATCAACTTGTAAAACTTATTTTCTAAACAAATTTGCATTTTGCTGATATAAATATGAACTAAACTCACTCAATGATTTAAAGCAATTTGCAAAATATGGACATGTTTTAAAAAATAAAATGCAAGAGCCATACGCGGCTACAGAGGACCAGCGCCACGTTATGACAGGAAAACAATGAATCAGTATCTCATGTCACTGGATTACATATTACCAATCAAAAGCAAGATGTATATTTTCAGAAGGACTCAAGAAGAAGTGTCAGGCAAGCAAGCTCACAAAGACGACGGAGGCATGGACGGTCTTGGGGAACCCTCACTGTGTTCTGGTGTGTACACCACCAGCAACCAGAGGAACTGCTTTTTATTTTCTGTGATCGGTGAAGCATCGGCTGAAGCTGACCTCTCGTTTGTCAGCACAGGAATGCGGCGTCGGACATCACCCATCAGCAGCCGGTCACTTGTGTTGCTGTATTTCCTGCCTATCAATGCAACACTATTGGTACTTTGGCTAGCTCAAATTGGCCATTGGCTAGTGGCATGGAAATGTGGTTGGTTGTGATGTGAACACAGTTAAAAATAACGTTTCTTCCCTTGGGATTCTGCCCCTTGACTTCCATCTTGGACTTTCGTTGGTGTGGTTTCGGTAAACACAAGAAGCCCTCTGCCCCGTCTCTGCCACGCAACCAAACCAGTGCCTGAAAATGTGAACAGTGGATGTGTGTCCGGGTGGGAGAGAGAGAGAGAAGATGTTTTTGATTTCAGAATCTTGACTGGCAGCGGCTGTGGTAGCTCGCTGCCAGTTTGTTTACATTTTTATATTTAGATTACTTTTTTCCGGGGGTGTAGGTCTGTATAAAAGCATTTTGAGATGATATTGTTTTACATGCTCTTTTTGCTATTTATGAGTGAGTGGGTTGCATGGTGGTGTGTACTTGAGCAGCAGCGTTCATTCATTTTTACTATTATTTTTCTACACCACGAAACATTTCTGCTTTTACATTTTAACCAAGCAAATTGTTCCATGTTAACGTTCCCCATTCAAACATATGGGTATCGTTAGCAGCAAGCTAGCTGGATAGCTTTCAGATAGCTGTTGGTTTCAATGAGGAATGCTAACAAGCCATTGCTAAACGAGCTAAGGGACAAAAGGAGAAACTTTCCTGATGTTTTAAGGTGAAGAAAAATACCCAACTGAAAAAAACAAAGTATCCCTTTTAAAGCTTTAGCAACACGGGGCTACGTTGGTCAGACCACGACAGATAAAACCTTGTGCCTCGCCCAGATAATTACTTTTTGTTCTGTAGTCGGTGGAGATCGACTCTGATTTGACAATTGGAGCCCAAACCAGAATCCAAACCCAAAGGAGTATAGCTCTGTAAGCCTGCAATCCACTGGATCCATTAGAAGTGCACACATGATGATGGGTATGAGCACCATTGGGTTTGGGTATAAATGCCTCTAGTTGAAGGATTTGCTTCCAAAATGCTAAAATGACATTGTAAGAAAATAAAATTCCTGAAATGAACGACTTAATCATTTACAACCAACCCTTTAAAGATGTAGCCACGTCTGTCCTTGAATATGCTGTAATTTTAACAAGCTTAAATACTGTCACTGTGTTTTTATTTGGGTCATCATTTGACAGAGCACTTTTTGCCCAGTGGTAATGTATTATTTTGAAATAAAACTCTGGTTGATCCCACCTGTCGAGACACTGGGGATCCTTTAAGTCTGGATCCTTTACATCCCACCAATCAGCTTAGCAGGTGAAATTTTGGAATCCACTTGCCACTGTGGCCAATGGGCCATCGTGTTGGAATACAGTTAGTTTCCTTCCCTGGTTATTACAGGCCAAGCTACACAATGTTGCTGTTGCACTTAAGGTCACCAGAATTTCATGAATGAGTGAAATGAGATTATTATATTTTTCTTCAAGTGCAAAGAATGTATTGAGTCCCTAGTTTCTTTAGACTATGACTTGTTTGGTTGGTTGGTCCCCATGTGACTAGAGCACTAGTATGCTGAGGAAAGTCTGGACCCAGGGTGAGGTCGAGTTTCTCAGCTTCGGGTCTCCGGCTTAAAGAGTTTTAAGAATTCCAAATTTAGCTTTTCCCCTTTTGTTTTTGTTTTTATTCCCAAACAATTTAACATGGAAATTAGGGTCAATTCTGTTTTTTTAAATGATTGTAGTTTTAATGTTGACCTGGAATGTAGTTATAACTACTGTCTAATGGGCCTCAATTCAGCAGAGGAATGATTCATCATTCACTGTGCTTTTTTATTTTTTTTATAATAAAATAAATACATGATCAACTTTATGTGCAGCAGCCTCTGTGTTGCTGATACCTCTGATACCTCTGATACCTCCGACTACGGATCGCAGAAGTGTGTCAACACAGGCGGTGAACACGGCAGCAAATCACCGGTGTTTGCAGTCCAAGGTAATGAAAATAAAAATGACCTGTCATATTCACACTTACAGCAATATCTGCTGCAGTTAGTTGATTTTTAAATGATTAAATGTTTTGATGTGGCCGTTCAAATGAGTTTTGAAGTTGTAAATAATCCCACTTTTCTGCTTCTGATTTATTAATTCGTCATGTAAGGGCAGTATCATATCCCAGTGAATAGATGGGGGGGGGGGCGGGGTCACCCTGCCACACACACATGAATTTAATGTGTTTTTAGTTGTAGTGTCCCTTGATGGTCTCAATGTTTGAGGCTTTTCCACCCTGATAAAAAATAAAATGATGGGGGAAAACGACTAAAATATTAGAACAATATCTATATCGACCTTCAAATACCTTTATCAATCAAACCCTAGTTGAAACCACTACAACCTTTAAAAAATCAGCTCCAATTAAAATCTTCATGCCATTAGGTAACTAATTCTAATTCAAACGTCCAAAATAAAAAGCATCTAAGAAGAATCAGATGGGTGATGATAGCGTTTGCTCTTCTTTGCACACCATGGCTTTTTGTAAATAAATGTGATTTCTGGTTATATTTGTCCAGCTCTTTCTAGCAGTGTGCAGAATATGCCTGACTTTTTGATCTCAGCAGAATCAAAGTACAATAAAAGGTTTATATTCTGGTTTGCACGGCCTGAAGACAGACGACAGACAGACGGGTTCAGTCAGTCGCACCAAATAAGTTTATTATTCCATTATTTTCATACAGGGCAGAGGTGAAGATTGATGTTCTGTACCATAGTTTATTATATTATTAGTACAACTCAGATTTCTACTGGCAACAGTTTATTTAACATTCAACTTTCAACAATCAACTGGTCAATCAGAAAACATGTCGGCAACAATGTAAAGGACTTAAAAAAATAATGCGTAGTTTTCAGCAGCAACTTTGACCTCTAAGCTGATTCTTACTTTTTTTTTCACTTCTCCTGGAAAAAAGAACGTTGAATTATTTGACCACTCATGGAAATAAGATATGATGCATGTAGAATACAGTATATTCAATCTGGGATGATATTTAAAGTCTGGCATTTGTACCTGAACAATATTCTCCATCAGTCCCAAACAATAGCCAATAAGCTGTGCATATGCTATGCTTTTAAAAGTACTAGCACAATCCTAAAACTCAATCAATTATTTTGATTGAATTTAGATTTCGATTAAATGAGGTTAAGGGCTATTAGAACAACGGTAGTTTCCAGGTTCTGCAATGGGACCAAAAGGTTTGGAAACACTTGGAGAAAGTCTTGCTTGGTCCTGACAAACACGAGACATCTTATGCTGTTGTAAATCATTTCAGATATTGTTGAGCACGACTGCCATACGTGATCCTGAACACAGTGAAGGAATGTGGGACTTTGAAATGGAAAATGCGCAGGAAACAGACGTGAAGCAGTCGTGTGAGTTCAGTCCAACATCAGTCTGGAGAGTCAAATTAACGGATGCTGGAGGAGGAGTTTTTTTTTCTTCCTCACTGGTGTTGAAAGGATTTATGCCGTGTCCTTTTTCACCATCGGACCATTTTCTTCAAAATCAGAAGCAGGTACCAGGAGGATCTCTCCTCCCCGGACGACCCTCATAAGATGCACTAAAACATGGAGGTTTCAACTTGCTTTCTAGACCTCTCCCTAAATGAAACGTTTCTGACTGAACCTTCATTGACTGAAAAGGACCTCCGTGTCTTTGACAGTCAAATACTAACATACAAATAAAGGTGCTCTTTTTGTTCATTCGCTCCCAGTGACATTTATCTACACGCTAACAAGCAACAAGCATGTTTAACTGCTTTAGTGGCACAGCTGTGACGCGTTTGACTCGACACTAACCATAAGACACTCTCTCACACATTCTCTTCTTAGACGTCCAGTATTTCCTCTGTATTCTTTCAGCGGTGGTGCGGCAACATAGGAAGTACAGTATGAAGTACAGTATCATTTCCCCCAGTTTTAAGAAGTGCGGTCCTAATATTTAGAAATGTTTTCACTGTGACTGAGTATCAAAAAGCTCTGCTGCAGGACCCGAACTCAAAGACCCCCAGGCACCACCGCTCCATCACAACACAAAGGAAACACTGGATGTCCCGTACGAAAACCCAACGTTGGAGGACGAGCGTCAAACCTGCATAAAAAAATATCCTAACTCGGCCTTCACAGAAGGCGGCGCGTTCAGATCCTCGAACTCGGCTCGGCTTTAGAGTCACCACTGGAAATGTTCAACATCTGTCAAGGCATGCAGACGCATTTGGAGGTCATGTAACGTGCTTGTTTTTTCCTGCGCTGTACCCCGACCGGCTCCCTGCAGTTTGTTTTCCCGTTATGTTTTGTGCTGAGTCTGAGTCGGTCGCGGTGCTAGCAGCGTGCTGGTAAGGCACCCAAACAATTTTGGCACTGGCAGGGTGACATCTGCGCCTTCCCCTCCGACACAAACGAGACCAAACCTGCTCAGTATTCCCCAAAAAACATGCTGAATCGGCACCAAAACAGACCCAGAGCAGGTACAGCAGAGTACTAATACTGTACCACAACCACAGAAGGGCCAGGAACAGATACGGCCTTGTACTGGCACTGTACCATAACCATAACAGGGCCCGGTACAGGATGTGGTACTCGTGGTACAGCACAGTACTGGTGCAGTGGAAAACTGTGTAAAAGAACCCATGAGGTTCCTTCTCTACGAGGTTAAAGGTGAACAACCTGACCTGCATTTCCCAAAGGTGTCTTGAGACCAAGTTCATTTTTGTGCTATTGTAAACACAAACTCAACGACCTGCCCTGAGCTCCCAGAACTAACTTGGCACGAACACTCTCTTCAGTTCAGTCTCTTCCCCCAGGATGTGGCCAACATGCCCACCGCCAACGTCCAGACGTGTTTGCGAACAGAATACAAGCCTATCCGGATGGAGCGCTGGGCTGGTGGTGCCGCTTTGGGATTTTCACAGAGTAAACCTTTTCCCTCGGGTAGCTCCAGAAAGAAAAGTTGATGTACGAGTGACGAGACGGTTCCTCATCCCCGCGAGTCCAGACCTTTTCAGACACCAAACCAACATGGAGTCATTTTAACCGCGCTACCTGGACTTCAACCACAACCGGGACCAAAACCAAGCATTAAAAAAACAAAAGGGGAAACACTTTTCTTTCATCGGTCGAGAGACAAACATGTTCTTAATGTTCAGATACGTTTGGGAAACCTGGCCCTGTAACTGTACAGCTTTTAAAACAGGAAGTCGAGCCTCCGCTAAGTGGAAATTGCAGGAATCCAAAAGGAAAAGAATAATCCTGCACAATAACAACAGAAATCAGAAGAAAACAAATACTTCTTTGTGTCCATGAAGGGTTCTGGGGGAAAAAAATGAGGCATTCATTTCCTTTGGGTCCAAAACTGGATTAAAACCTATTTTTGTCAACGGTTTGGAAGAGGTACACTTGTAAACACACTATACACTGTATAGCAGAGACAACACCACATCTGGGTTTCCCAAAAGTACCTTGACACAAAATTCATCTTCGCTCTGCTGAGTAACGACGAACGTGAGACTCTTTTGGGAAACCCTCTAACAGACCTGAATACCACCGGTGACGCTCTGACACTCCCCTCCCCTTCAGACGCTCACCGCAGACCACGGGAGACGTTAACGGTATTAAAAGTTATGACGTGATCCAGGTCTGGTGATTAAATGACATATATATATATATATATATATATATATATATATAATACAATACTTCTATATATTTACACTGACGAAATACTTCTCAAAGCACAAGAATGGCACAGGGAGAAAGTGAAAGCAGGTAAGAGCAGCAAAAATGGTTCTTGAACGCAGCATTACCTCCACAGAGCGAGTTTATCACGGCTCCAAGGGGTCCAAGGGAGCTACAGGTAGTTCATACGATCCACTGGCCACCTCGCGGGATGGACTCCAGAAATTCCCACGCTTTTCCTTTTCCTTTTCCTAATTCACCAGCCAAATATAAAGGGGAGGGTAGAAAAGGAGCTCTGAGCGATGGAGGCGAACCCGGCTGTACACGTGCGTCGGATCTACTTCCTCTCTGATGTGGGTGTGATGTGATTGTGCCTTTTTATCGAGGCAAAGCAGCACCATAGTATCATCTAAAACAACATGGCAGTGCTGAGAGTGAGTTGGTTACACGGAACACTGAGGCAGGAAAAGACGTACCGCTGCTGTGGCGGGAAAAAACACATCTGCAACTTTGGCGTTTTTATATATATTTTTTTCCCTACTTGAATTTGAAGTTTTAAACGGTCACTCGTGCGTTGAGTGAGTCCCATGACCTCGAACCGCCGTTGAAACCTCGTCGTGTCATTTCAGGGCGCCGCTGAGGAAATGAGTACTCTTTTCCTCGTATGTGTTTTTTTTTTTTTTTTTGCGGATGTGTGTTTTTATGTGACGACGGCGATACGTTACTGTACAATACTGCAGAGAATCACAGCACTTTAGAACAGCCACTTTTCTACTCTACTGATAAAACGTTGCCACAGAAGGTAACTGTCGGTGAAGCACTGTTGTTGTTGTTGTTGTTTTTACATTTTTGGTTTCCTCTCGAGACGCAAACGACAGTCACACCCGGGCTCTTCAGAGGAACCGCTGACTCGCTGAGACCGAGGTCCCTTTCAACTAGGCCACTTTTCGGAGGCGGGTCCTGCAGCACTTGGGAGCCACACTCGGTGACTCAAGGTGGCATCGGCACGACCGCGAGTCTTTTGAAACGTCCCGTCGAACCGGCGGACCGGAACCCCCGACCCGGCTCCGGTTCGTCCTGTAAACACCTGCAGCTTTCTGAGGCCGTGTCCACCGGGAGCCTCTCTTCGCCCGACAGAACGCCGTGAGCTCACGTGTGGTGTTCCCGCTCACGTGTGGTGTTCCCGCTCACGTGTGGTCTTCCCGCGTGTTAAAAGAGGGTTAAAAAACATTTTCCGATTTTAAGCGAAAGAGCGCCGCCCTTCGCACAAGTCCGCCGGCGTCTGTTCGGTGCCGCTCGCTGAAAGAAGAGGCGCCCCGCGGTCACAAGGCCTCACTTTGGTTTAAGTCACGCTACCGTCGTTGGCACCGACTTCACACACGTCCTCGTCGCACACGCCGCGGCCCATCCCCAGCCCGCTGAACATCCCCGACCCCTGACCTTGACCTTGACCCGGGCTGTGAGAGACGACCCCCAGGAGCACCCCCGCGGCAGCCATGCTGTGACTCAGGCCGGAGCTCCCGCCGTTGCTGCTGCTGCTGCCGTTGCTGCCGTTGCTGCTGCCGGCGGCTGAGACGCCGGGATGCTGCGGTGACAGAACGGCACTGGAATGATGCGGAGATAAAACGGACATCCCTGCTCTCCCTCCCAGAACGCCACCGTGACCTCCCTCCCCCGGTGAGAGGAGGAGGTGTGGGGAGGAGATCAAATCGGACCCGTCCTCTCCCTGACCACCTCCACCACCACCTCCTCCTCCTCTTCGCCCCCCCTCGCCTCCTTCCTCCCCCCCCTCCCCTCCCCCGCTGCGCCTCTCGCAGTGCGAGCGGTGCCTCATGAAGCTGTCGCGCCACATGAACTTCTTCCCGCAGCCCAGGCAGTCGTACGGCTTGAGGCCCGTGTGGGTTTTCATGTGCTCCGTGAGGTGATGCTTCATCTTGAACTTCTTGGCGCAGACGGGGCAGTGGAAGGGCCTCAGGTCCAGGTGCATGTTGATGTGGCGGTCCCTCATGCTCTTGTGGGTGAACGTCTTGCCGCAGTGGCACATGAACACTTTCCCCGAGCCGCCGCCGCCGCCGCCGACTCCTCCGCCGACCCCCCCGCCGTCCAGTCCATCCACGCCCAAACCCGCCTGGACGGACAGGTGGACGGCGCCGTGCTCCAGGTTCGGTCCTTTAAACGAGGCTCCCGCCATCCCCAGGGGCGGCGGGGCCGGGTCCAGGGAGAGTCCCGAGGCTTGGCTGTACAGGAGGATCTGGTTCCCCTGCATGTCCAAGGGGAAGAGCTGGGCCCGGGCCGTGGCGGCGGACTGGACCTGGCCCAGCAGCGCCGAGACCGCCCGGTTAGCACCCTGACTCGCAGCGCTGTCGTGGAGGTGCTGGGCTAAGGTCTGGTCCATTAAACTGCTTTCAAACTTGAGGTAGTCTTCTGAAGACTGGCAGTAGTCCACCTGGGGACAGAGGGGGAAGGGGGACAGTTAGGTCCAGACCTCGGTCCAGGGCACTAGCTCGGTGTACCAGATGCTAGACTGATACTTTACTGTGACTGCACACTTTTTATACTTTTTTTTGGCATTTCTGCTTTATTGGATGGTGGCGAGACGGTTTTGAAACACCGGTTTTGAAACACCGGTTTTGAAACACCGGGCCTCACCTAAGTTAAAATCCTAGTCTGGACTGACCTGGGCGTCCATGTGGCTCTCGGCTCTGCCTCCCAGCTCCCCGGACAAACTCCTGACGTTGGAGATGTTGAAGTCGGTCCTCTCCCTCTCTCCTCTCGTCATCTCCATCTCCCTCTCCTCCTCCTCCTCCTCCTCCTCTTCTCCCCCCTCCTCTCCGGACACCACGATGAGGTCGTCGTCCTCGGTGCGTTCGGTTTTCACCACGACCCACTGCTTGCGAGGCATGATGCTGGGCTGGCTGTACGTGGGACGCTTTTGTGCCGGCAAGACCGAGTCCTCCCCGTCCTTTCGAATTTGACATATGGTGACATGAGTGAGGTGAAAACACTTGTCAGGAATGAAGGAAAACATTTTTGAAATTCATGCAATTAAAAAGGGTTTCATAAACCCAAGAGGTCCGGGTATTTTCACAACCCGTTGAAGACCGGCTAATCCGTTACAAGGTTTTCACACTAAAACGCTAAATGAGAGGAGATGAGCTTCATTGATCCCTGAGGGGAAATTGGGCCACTGCAGCAGCAGAGACAGAATATAGACAGAAACAGCATAAATCAAACGTCCTGATGATTAAAGATACAGCATTTTTATCACACTGACACAGAACTCCGACTGGCTGGGAGAATTCCTGCAGGTTGCAGGAATTCTGCAACCTTTATTTCTGCAGTAATATGAATATGTTTTTTTTACCAAATACAGCAACTGTCTCAGGAAGAACTCTGCAACACCAAACCGTTTTGGTGATTGTCTTATTTTCAGGTTTGTCCTTTAGAAGAAGCTTCACAGGACCCAGACAGACTCAAACCTTCTGATACAACCTCACATAGAAATAGTCAACAATCTGAAAATGAGGCTGATTTTCTAAATTTCTAAAGGTTTTCACTTGGCATTAGTGTGTGTGTGTGTGTGTGTGTGTGTGTGTGTGTGTGTGTGTGTGTGTGTGTGTGTGGACCCTCCCCCCCTCACCTGATAGGAGGACACACCAAAGCTGTCGCTGACCCCGACTTCCTGCTCGGACACGGAGCTCATTTTCTTTCTCCTCCCGCTCCCTCCTCCTCCTCCTCCTCTTCCCCTCTTCCTCTGGTGGTACAACACCTCCTCCTCTTCCTCCTCCACTTCCTCCTCCTCTTCCTCGATGAGGAAGGCCTCCTCTCCTCCGGACGGGGTGCAGTAGCTAGGGGTGTTGTTAGTGCCTCCCCCGTCCCCCGGAGCCCCGGCCGAGGCTGCGCTGCCTCCCCCAAAGCCGCTCCCGTCCCTGGGGCTGAAGTAGTTGGTGCTGCTGGGCGACTGGCTCTCGCTCAGCGACGGGCGGCTGGGGGGCTGGGAGGCATGATGGGGGTCGACGGACCCGACAAGGTGGGCTTGACCACCACTGCTGCTACTCCCTCCGCCTCCAGCCCCTGCAGAACCACCACCACCTGCACCACCGTTGCTGCTGCTACACCCGGGGTTAGCTGACCCTCCTCCCCCACCGACACCACCACCGCCATCCTGGACTCCCCCGCCGCCGCCACCCCCCTCCCTCCCCCCGCCGTGGCCCGGCCCTCTTTAAGCAGCTCGGTGCATTTGTCCACGATGTGCCACATCTGCAGCACGCTGCCCACGGTGAGGTAGTTGACGATGTCCTCACGCAGCATACGCAGCTGGCCTGTGTAGGCACAGCTCAGCACGCTCTCGAACGCCAGCGGGTCCATCACTGCCGGGATGGAGACCGTGGACATGTTCTTCAGTAGAACCTGGGGGAGGAAGAACAGGAGGACAATGGAGAACAATTTAGTAGTCCTCCATCTGCATGTCTCACACACATACACACTCAGCAGGGTGGGAAGTCAACCCACTGGCCACCCACCACACTGACATAATAACATTATATACAGTCTTTGATACAACCTGGCTCACCTGGCAGGCACGTGATGAGAAATGATGACAAGGTGAACATTTACTTATTGTAATGGCAACGCTGACAACTTCCAATGAGCGTTCAAACACAAGTTGCATGTAGGTTGCATGTCTGAGGATCTGATTTTCCTCATTGAAAAGAATGATGTTCACACTGATCACAAAACATCAGATCTGTGTCATGCGAGCGGGGGAAGAAAATTCAGAATTGCGACACTTTTAGCTGCAATGTAAACACAGCCTAACACACACACACACACACACACACACACACACACACACACACCTGGTCGTGGAAGTAAGGCGAGGAGGCAGCCAGGACGCAGCGGTGGGCCTTGAACACTTGCCCCTGGACCTGGATGGAGAGGTCACAGAGCCTGCCGTCCTCCCGCTGCCTGTTCAGGCCGTCCAGCACCGAGGCCTGGGCGCTGGGGAAGCACACCTGCACCACCGGGCCGGGCGGGTCGCCGGAGGCCGAGCTGCTGCAGCCCGCGTCCGGGGGCAGCGACTGCATCTGGGTAGAGGTCCACAGCGGAGTCAGAGCGCTTCTACCTGCCTACAAAACGTTTTCCCTTCCTGGTTTGTTGACAGTTATTCCTCTAGAGGGGTGAGCAAGTTGTAAAAGACGTTCTGCTATATCATGTCAAGTAAAATTCACAGATATTCCCTCACTTCCTCAGAACGTTCCCTGACTATCCCTGGCTGGAATACACCTCTGAAATCCCATAATATTCCAGAAATTCCATGACTGAAGGGAGTGCAGGATTTTTCCCTGTCAAGTGCAGTGCAGTAAATCTAGCGGTCTGCTGGCTGAGACCTAACAAGTTGGCACATAGCAAATGCCGGTCCTAGGAGTCTGGCAGCCTGAGATGCACTAAGTTGATTTTCACAATCAAATTCAGCTTTTGAGTGAATTTTGTTGACATATTCCCGGAGGCGTGGCATTAGGACCCAGCTTTGATGCACAATATACAGTCACGGTTTAACATCGTCCACTTTCAGACTCAAGATGTCATAAAAAAACAAACAAATGACAGGGCTAGCTCTGTTTCAACTCATTTCAACTATTTCCTACATTCACATCTAAGAACATCTCTATTCTGGCCCGCTGAGCAGGTGTGGGTTAAATGCTTCCTCAAGGACACCTTGAGAGATTTTAGGAGAGGGAGGAGCGCTCTGTCACTTTCCCCACCGATCCAGTCCAGTGATTTGAACCAGCCACAATCCTCTACTTAGTTTCCCTACACATCTTATTAGGTAAAGGGGCTATGTGGGGACTTGTGGAGAGCAGAAAACTGACCTTTGACCCTCTAAAATATGATTTATAGAAAAGAAAACATCCTCCAGAGCTGATGACCAAAAAAGCCAGAATTGAACAACATTTTGTGGCGGGTGATTACATCTCAATGAGTGGCGAGGCTGTGAAAAGAAACTAAGATAAGCACTTCTGTAGCCTCTCTCCTAAGGGGGCCGGGGGCCCGGGGCCAGGAGGTGGTGACCGAGGGGGCGGTAGCAGTCTCACAACCTCAACACCTTCTTCCCTGCTAGGACTCTAAACCCACACTATCCAACCTGTTACCATCCATGCTATATTCCATTTGAATACACGGTGATAAATAACTATTTGTAGACGTATATGTACTGCAACATGTCAGTTACCAGTATGTCTGTACTGACACCAAGACAAATTCCTGCACATTTAATCCACTTTATGAGTGATTCTGACACAGGAAAACTCGGAGCAATTGTTTGATTTTGTACTTTTTTTGTTGTTGTTGTTGTTTTTGAGACCCATGTGTAGACCCTCCTCTGTGGGGAAAGCAACAGCATAGATACCCAGAATATGTACACATGCCCGGACTAGGAAGACCGTGTTGCCCCAGTGTTATTACTGCAGGTGAACGCTACCACAGCTGGACTGGACCGTGAACACCAGCTCACTCACCGAAGCTTTCATGTTTTCAGGATTTGTTGTTGTTTGCTTTGAAAAGGCATCGATAACGGGAGTCCGCCGCTTTCAATCACCGGGCAGAAAAGTCATTGCGAACCGAGAGCTTGTCTAATGACACCGCTACAGATATGACGTTAGCCTGCTAGCTACCCCAGACGGCTCGGCCACCGGACGCGGACAGCTGTCGAGGTTAAACTCACCGTTTCGGTTGACGCCGCGTCCTTCAAAACGTCGAGACTCAGCACGCGGGGGCAGGTCGGCCCGCGAGCCTAGCCTGGCCCTGAAGTTTCAGGAGCATTTTTGAAAACGCTGCTTCCCATCTTGCTCTGCAGACAGCGACGCGTCCCCTTTAACGGGATTCCAGACAGACGAGCCAGACTTCGGCCGACGAAAATATGAAAATAAATAAATAAATCACACGTGTGTCTGAGGCGACGGGAACTAACCGGGGAACAACAGGCCACTGGGACCGGGGTCAGCCTCCACCTTGCTTCCTGTCGGTTCAGGGGTTGGATCAGGACACACGAACACGCCGGAAATAACGGGAACCCGTATTTAACTGGGACGTTATTAGACGTTATTATTGCTTATTCACTACTGTAATATCCTCTTGTTGTATGAAGGCGCTCGTCGGTTTTATGTAATCTGAATTCGTCTTATTTGTTTTCCCCATTCTTGTTGCTACATGTTGCAGCAACTTCAGCTTTTATTTTTACTACAAAATGAATTTTCCTTACGACACAATAACGTTTTAAACGGACTCAGGATATATTTTTATTTACAGCAGCAGATTGTAGTAGTTGCTGTAGGAGGAGGGTTACACACTTTCAGTGACACCTGAGAGCTGCCCAGTACTACCAGTCTTGTTAACTGCCTTGCTCAAAAGTACTTCTACAGAAAGTTGAGGAAAGGGAGGGCTACCCATTTAACTCTCCAAACCAACCTTCCAGTCACAAGCCCAACTGTCACATGTACTGAACCCCTGGTCTAACCTCCAAACACAGCGAGTTAGACCCAAGGGTCCATTCCACCTTTACCTTGTTGAGGTTAAGAAAAAAAAAATGTATAAAATGTCTATAAACTTTCTCCAACAGTTCATGTAGCATAAAGAACATTTATTGGCATAGTTGTAAGAAATGCTATACTAAAAAGCACCACTAATACATGGGTGGGCATAAACAATAAGCAACACCATTCATAAAACCCAATATTGTGTAAAATCTGAAAACTTTGGACGAAGAACCGCAGGTCCACTTGACATTCTCGAAGATTTTCAAACCTCATTATCTGAGACCTTTTGGTCTGGTCACTGTGTGGATTCATAGTTTAAGAGGTTGTGTACTTTTGGATGAGTGAAACCTTAAAATCCTTACAGATTAGATTTGTTGTAAGAGGGGCTGCTGGTCAAAAATGTTTTGGACTCTTTTGGTTATTCGTCTCATGGCTTCATTTAAAAATGAATGCATATGCTCAAAACAGAATCTATTTTCTATCGTCCACTGTATACCAAACAAACATCAAGTTATTTACAACTGGGCTGACAGGATGTAATATAGTGCAGTATAATATAATACAGCAATGAATTAAAAATAATTAAGGTATTGCAATATGTTACAGAGAAGGTACAAGCCTGTTGTATGGATTACTGATCAAACTCCCTCCTGGGAGACACAGATTACTAACAAGTCTGACTTATGAATGAGCATATGTACAAATCCACTTGATTTAAAGGGAAGGTTCAGCCCCGTCCTAGTGATCACTAAGCAGGGCCCTAAGGACAAGAAAGTGACTTTCACACCAGTCTTCTTAGTAACAGGACAATGGTCGTCCAAGTCAAGGGCTTATGAACCCGTTACACTGAAATGCAAACCGTTCCTATACATGTCCATAGTGGTAGGACTGACTTTTGACTCTACTTCCTGTTGGCAGTAGCAGTCCCAATCACACAGTCGTTCACCTGTAACAGAGTAAAGGCAAACCATTAGGTACTTTAACACGGATATCAGCAATTTGAAAATAAATGTAGCTATAACTTTCTGATAACATGGTGGGTGTGATGTTTTCATGTACATTGAGAATAGAGAATGACATGAAAACACTGAGACAGAGGAGCATTTCTCAATAGTGAACAAGACTAAATAATGCTACTACTTTTATGAAGTTTACTTTACCTAAACTTTTTCACATAATCTGACAAGTGTGAAGAAAAAAAAACAACTAAAAATAGCAACATATTCCTTTCCAAGCGGTCTCAAGAAAGGACAACTAAAGGAACTAGGACACCACTGACCTTGCTGGCAAACCTCAAGGAGTTGAGGGTTTCCCCAAAGCTGTCTGGCTCTGGGGCGATGTTAACGAACATCAGCCTGGGGTGAAAAAGACAGTAAAGGTTTAGTCATCAATCCTCCTCCCACCTAAACAAGACAATTATCACTCTCACATACATACATATAGTAGCCGATGTTGAACTCACGTTTTGCTGTTTCCTCCCAAGCAGCCCTGCAGAAGGTAAGTAAGCTTGCAGTTCCTGTATGGGATGTGGCTCTCCTAGAACACAAAGACCAGAACAATTTAGTCTCAGTCCAACCAAATTAATTGTTATATTATTTTAATTGTCGTATTATTATTTTAACTTAAACTGAGCCCGAAACGCAGATTGAAGCAAACCCTATATCTAGGCAGTGAAGAGAGAAAATGCATCCCAAAGCGAGCCAGCCAGGCTGCCTGGTCCAGTCGGGGTCAGGTATAATCATCACGGTCAACACTGTAGGGCCCTGGTGCTAAAATGCTATTGTAGAGTTTCTTCTGTAATGTTGTACAGAAGTGGTACTTGTGGGTAATTTCACTTTTGGGTCCAACATCTGTTCCATGGGTCTTAGTGACTGGATTCATTTCTCACTAGAAACACCGTGCACCAAGAATCCAGCACACTTCAAGACTGTTTTTAACAGCCTTTCATCTTACAGTGAGATAATCAAATCTGAGACATTTTAAAGACCCTAGAGTCAAGGTTGTGGTTTTCATCTGGGCTCCTGCTGACAGACCTTGTTGGCCAGGGAGGTGATGACGATGCCCAGGTTGGAGAGGGAGCCGTTGATCGCAGTCATCTCTTTGAAGCGCTCCCCCTGAGACTGACTCTTCAGCAGTCGCTCACTACCGGCCAAGTCCACCAGGCACAGGGAGGCTGTATGCCAGAAAGAGAAAAGACAAAAGGGCGTTAGAAATGAGTTGTGCAACTAACAAAAATAAACTTCCAAAATGTAAAGAACATACCACACAAGATGAAATTGCAGCAGTTTTTGACAACAGAACAAACCCCCCCTTCCATGGTGGTTAGAGGCACAATCACAGAGAGTTGAGTCATGTAGACTGGATATCTTTTACAGGACTACTATCCTGTAAAATCCCAGAATTATAGCTAGAAATGTTATACACCTCAATTGAAGGGATTCCTTCTAATACACTGTGGCGGACTGGAGGGAGGGTGGGGGAGGCTTAATTGGATCCAGGAGAGAGGTGAGTTAGTGGACTGCTTCTTCCCTGGATCCGGTACCAGCTGCAGCCAGTTGGGACTGATTGCAGCTGGGGCCTTTTTAACCTGTGTGTGAATGCGTGTGAGTGTGAGAGCGCCAGGGTGAGAGTCTGGTCGTGACGGTATGTGTGAAGCCGACGTGGACGGAGGGTCCGGTCGGCTGGGTGGAGCGGAGAGACGGGGCCAGCACCAGCGGGAGAGACGGAGCGGGAGCGGGCCGTCTCCTGCCGCGGCGTCCAGCGGAGGTCCGCGGAGGACGCAGCCGGGAGCCGCCTGCAAGGGCTGACCAGTCGGGGTTGGGGCGGGATGCCCCTGGAAGCCTGGCAGGCTGGGGCAGCCTTGGGGCTTCGCGGCTGGCCCGCCGGGACCGGGGTGGGCGCCAGCGGAGGAGACGGCGCCGACGGACTGCTGCCGTCAACCCAGGCCAGGTTTATTACTGCTGAGGTTGTCGGTGCAGTGAATAAAACGGCCTGCTGGCCATTTAACTCTCCCCTGCCTGTGTCTCTGCCTGTCCGGACCCCGGTTATGTGGTACGTTGCCACATACACATGTAAAGCCAAATCCCTGATCCTTAAGTACTCCATATGGTGGTCCAGTACCACTGGAACCTGCAGCCCTGGCAGTATTAGCCATGCTATGTACCCACTGAGAACAACGGGATTATACTCACACACGCATTTGATGTCCCTGCCGGTGTTCGCTCCCTCAATGTCCAGCTGGAAGACTGAGTGGGAGCGAGAGGAGCGGTCGTTGAGGTTGGTCTGGGCCGTGGAGCGGTTCTGATTGGCCAAGGAGATCAAGCCCAGAACCTGGCAGGGAGGAACAGGAGAGGGAGTTTTATAACATCAAACAAATGATAAAACAAACACATACACAGCTTGTTCTATGACAAACGTGATCTGGGCGTAAACAACTTGAGCAATCAGTCGCTGGAATTCCATTCATTTTCTATGACCAGAGAAAAATCAACCACCGTTTTTCCCCAATTGCCTTTTGTCCTCATTTGTCGGTGCTACAGGAGAACTATTAGGCAATACCAGCCAATCGCCTACTAACGGCACTACAGCTAGCATGCAGCCAGCTCGAATCTGGGCAGACCAGATGTGGTTGCTTGTGGCAGCACAAAACAGTAAATACAGGACTTTTGCAAATAAACCATGGAGATGTCTGCCGTACCTGATCCTCAGAGGAGACCTTCTGGTAGGTGAGGTTGGTGACCGTCACCTTGTTGTTGGCCAATTTGCGGATCTCGTGCTCTGGCCTTTTGTTGGCCTTGCCGGTGTACAGGAGGTCTCGCAGGGTCTCATTATAGATCTCTACAAAGCTTGCGGTGAAGGTGAACTGAGAGAAGACAAACAAACATTGCTTTATATTGCACCGTCGCCATGACTCCTCTACAGACGCAAACAAACACACTGTACACGCCATGCTGTCTGAACAGGTTGAATGTGTATTTGTTGTGTGAAATGTATGGGCTACTATCTTACACTACGTCTGACACCGTCCAGCTGCACTGTATTGTGACGTCCTGTTATCCCTGTACCATGTGTCAGTATGTGCTACTTTATAAGTAGTCCATATGTCTCTCTCATATGTCAAATTCCTGCACATTTCCTGCACAACATCAGAGTAGATCTGGAGTCTGAATTTAAGTCTTGAATACAGTTAAGTAAAGCAGTCTAAGGTCTTGAGGGTAGACAAGACATTTTAAGACGTTTGCCCAGGAACACAGTTAGCCTGTTAGGTGCATTAATAACTGACCTCCCAGCCTTGCTCTGCCAGTTTCTCAGAGGCCCTGAAGATCTGCTGCACAGCTCGGGGAATGACCCCCCTGGTCTCATCAATGTCTGCCCCCTCCATGGTGAACGTCTTGCCACTTCCCGTCTGGCCATAGGCAAAGCAGCAGACATTGTAGCCATCCAGGGCAGACTGCACCAGCAGGGAGATCTCCTCGAACACCTGAGGGTAGAGCGGGGACATAACCACCGGTCACAGGTTGCAGCTAGTAAGTCTGCCTACTCTACTTCCCACTGTGGCGGGTAACCAGCTCTTATCTAAAGGGACTTACAATGAATGAGAAGGTAAGTAATATAGATTAACAGCAGGGTTGGGTCAGTTTATTCTCACTTCTTAACGAAAGCAAAAATTACCATTTATGATAGTGCACTTATTTGTTAAATGACTAGATAAAACTAGTCATTTAACAAATTTGACTAGATAAAAGTTGCCTTCACATGGCAAATTCTTCCATTCTTCAAGTTTTGAAGGAAATACGCTTGTTGAAATGAAAACAAAGTGCTGTGAACCCTAACTCTGACAGGTATGTAGACAAAGGGTGTGAGAATATATGCGCTCTATACCTCCTGCTGGGAAGCTCGGGGACCAAACACCCGGTCAAAACTGAAGTTGTAATTCTTCTGTGTGTCTCCAGCACGGCCGACGTGAGACTGAGGGCAGAAAGAGAGAAGACGGATTCAGTTATTAAACTGAACACACGTTTAGACAATTCTATCAAAGAAACATCCATCCATCCATCCATCCAGGTGGGGGCATTAAAAAGAATATATGGGATGGGAAAAATCAACACCAGCCATTGAACAAATGGTTGTAGATTTTCACTTTAAGTTCTTTTCTATTCTAAAACTCCAGTGAGACAGTGAAAGCAGCTGGTACAACTTAGTTTCCTTCCCTGCAAACAAGCCTCAGGGAGTTTTGGGATGCCACTAGGGTTCTCACCTCCTCGGTCTTGGCTAGTGTCAGCGTCTTGTCGTCATTGGCAGGGAGCTGGATGTGGTCGCTGATGCCTCCGCCCAGCAGGGGGCGCACTCGACAAAACACCCTGATGTTTCCCTACAGGAGAACAGGAGTGGATACAGAGTCAGAGAAATGCAACATATCTTTGGTGGCAGTGAAAAGAATGGAGAGGAGGAGGAGGGTGTCAGATGGCAGAAACTCTTTGTGATATAATGTGGACTAAACAGACATAATGAGAAAATACAGATGGGTTGATATCAAGGTCATCTATCCATCATCTATCTATCTATCTATCCATCCAGTCTTGGTAACTTGCCTTGAGCTCCTGGATGGTGTTGTGGAGCCGTCTGCGCTCCATCTCACCGGTGTAGAGCTCATCCTTCTGGAGGGCCACGGTTTCCTTGAGAGACCGGACCTCCTCCTCGGTGTCTCTGAGGTTGGTCTGCAGGCGGGCCAGAGTCGACTCCTGCACCGACAGCTTCATCTGGGGTGGAGAGGTAACGGGAGAGACAAGAGGCGAAAAAGTGAGTTTTCCCAAATCAAGGGCTCTAAGAAATAGCATCAATTCTCATTCTAAATTTGTTGATTTGACGAACTTGGTTGATGTTCAAAGCCATGGATGACAGCATCTGGGCAGTATGACTAGTTGCTGCAGACTGTGTACCTTGATAGTTTGGAGCTCTATCTCCTGGCTATCTCGGACGGTCTCCATGACCTTGTATTTGTTCTCTAGGTTGGAGAGGTCCCTCTGGAGGGTGCACTTGTCACTGGTCATTTTCTCCAATTCCTCCTTGACCCCCGACAGAGCCTGCAGCTCCTCCTCGTACACACTAAAAACACAAAAGGATAGCTCATGTATTGGATTCCCAACAAACAGATTACCACTACAGCATAATGAATATTACTCTACAACTGAAGGCAACAAAAAGTTCAGTTGAATTAAACATTTTGCTAAATTTATTTCCACAAGCAGGTTGTACCAAAGATTAGGTATGTTTCAACTTTCAAGTCAGCTTTAAAATGATCACACATCATAATGATTGCAATATCTACCCAATAATCCCACTATGACACATTGTCCACATCATGCAGCCCTTGTACCTGATGAGATTCCTCTGCGTCTCAAGCGCCCTCTCTATTTCGGCCTCTCTCTGCCGGATTTGGGCGACCGACCCCTTCAACGCCTCATTCTCCTGGTTGACTGATTTGACCCGAGTCTGGTAGTTTTGGAGCTTCCCCTCCATGTCGGTGACCTTGCCTTTCAGGTCCCAGGCGGGGCGCCGGCCAGCCCCACCTCCACCTGTGGATGAAAGCACCATCAAACGTTTGACTTGAGATGTGACAATTCGGTTTACAGCTCTTCAGACATTCCCACAATTTTCCTTTCAGCAGTGAGATGAATTTAACACTAATCCCATGCACAGGAATATTAAAAATAAATTGTACTTTTTTTGTCTGCAGGTCACAGTAGCTGCTAAATCCCCTTTGTACCAGCAAACTAGATTTTGCATACTGAATAGGACCTCCAAATAAAGTTTAGCAGGCAAGCACTGGTTTTCCTCATTACACCAGCCTCAAGCATAACAGCTGTCAGGGGGCTATTCGTGTAACTCAGTTGAAGTTACTTTGGTAAAAGAAACCAGAGTGGAAGAGATTTCTCACCTCCTTTTGGGCCAGTGGATGAGACAGGTGGTTTTACAGCACCTCGCTTTGGTACCGTAGAAGCAATATGCTGTTTCAGGACACCTAAGGGCCAGATAATCTGCTTTAATACACATCTTTAAAAAAAACAACAACACACAGGTAGAGTGAGTTTAATGGATGTAGACTCACAGACGTGCTTCGATTAAGGGGATAATAATTGTGCAGCACTTGGGACAAGCTGTGATGCTCCACTTTGGAGTGGCTTTATCAAAACTATTACTGATATCTGGGGTAAACACAAAATACCATCTACAACTACGCCTCAGACAGCTCGTCTCACCTCTGGAAGGACCGACAGCAACAGTGGCAGCTCCGGCAACTCGGACCGGCCTAGCTATAAGAGGGACAAATGGAGACAGAGGAAGAAAAAAAAAAGAGAGGAGCTTTAGGGGAAAAATGTACTGCATTGGAAATCAGAGCAGCTGAAAACCTGTTGGTTTCATTCCACCATAGCAAGCCTTCCTCTGTGCTTTGAGAAATGTTTTGAGCAGGGAAACTACAGGGCAGAGATGAAGGTTTGGAGAACCCACCCCCTTCCACCATGTGTGAAGTACTCTTATGATGTACTGGGCGTTCAGAATTAACCGTGCATGACATCGATATCTCTGCTAACTTACAAACTGGTGCCGTAGTGGCTGCAACAAGAGGCCTCTTGCCACCAATGATGGTAGCTGCTGCTTTTGGCTTATCCGGCTCTGGGTCCTTGCGCATCTTTTTCTGCAGAAACAACAAGAACAGCAGGGTAAAACAACAATGGTTTGAGCTATTGTGTTATTAACGCTAAATTGTTGGGGAATGTCAATTTCCCCCCCCCCCCCACCCCCCATTTTCTCTCCTTGACACGTTGACACATTATTTTTAAGGATACAGGAATATCTGTATCTACTGTCTGGGCTCTGTGATTTTGACCCCTGCACTCATAATTGGCTTCTCTCAGTCACTGTCAAGTACGTACAATCTGATAAAGCAGAAATGCCAATAACTGTAACAAATAAGTATAACCCTAAGTATAACAAGGGCTGGTGAGCTACCAAATGATGAATTTTACATTACAATTACATTGTCGGTAATTAGCTGATGTGCTTATCCAGAGCAGCTTGGTGCAATGGTTGAACAAACTTCAGATTCCAGATCAAAAGCGTCTCACGCAACCAATACTGAGGAGTGCAGGTCAGAGTCAAAGCACCTTTACAGGTGATGCAACTGTGTAAGCAAATATTTCTGTGTTTCTAGAATGATCATGTATGACATAAGGGGTAGTAAATGGAGAAAGAGCTAAAGTGAAAAGGTAAAATGATCTTTATTACTAACCTGAGCAGGTTGGAAGTCATGACTGCTCTCAGAGCTGCTGCTGCCGGAGGCGAGGGCCCTCTTGCTCGACATGACTGGCAAGCGGGATATAACGCTCTGTTAAGGGGAACAGAAAAGATGATCAAACAAAAACACCCATCTCAAGCATTAATGAGTCTCGCCCAAACAAGTCTAGATCAAGAATATGGCCAAATGTCCTGGTTAGTTTTCTATGAAATGCGTAACGCTAAAATCTCAGACAAACAAATCCATAAACTGTCTCCAAATTACTGCATGGAGAATCTCTTTAGGATTAAGGATCTTTTTTCATTGGTTATGTTAAGATACAGTGGTGATCCAGTTGTCCTAGAGGTCCTCTGAATAACGTAACGAATGAATTAAACGAAACAACAGAAACAAATATTATCGACAGGTTCATGTTTGCTTGTGTGTCAGTCGTCGGACTCACCTCCTTGCTCATTGGGATTCTTCCTGAAATAAAAGCAATGACAGAAAATGAATAAGCAGAGATATTTAGTCAGTTTTAAGCTTGACCATGAAAGCGATAGCTAGCTCCACAAGTTGTTGTTCCACTAGCTAGCTGTTAGCTGGCTGCTAGCCGGGTAACTAAAGAATAATCATAGGTTCGCACAAATTAACGTCTTCTAGCTAACGCTAACAAAAGTAACATGGGTAGATGGAGTTTCGTAATACTAGGACAGGAACTCGCGCATCAGAGCAGTTTAGCAATTTCCCATTGAACATTACGATCAATAAAATACTGTGTATTTTAAAAAAAATACCTCGGTTGAAGTTATTCCTCTGGCTTTCTCGTTCACAGTCTCCGACCGTTTGAATTTGAAATTGAACTGTTTTGGTGAGCGCCTCACACACGTTGTCGTGATTGGTTGAGCCAGCATAAACCCCACCTCCATGCTTATGCCTGTTTACTGAGTCGTAGGGAGCGTACCGCATGGGCGGGGCACTGTTGCTAGGGCCATAGGTAAAATCCGGTCAAATGATCGAAAAGGACCGCCGTGGCATTTTGTTTGTTTTTGTTTGTTTTGCTGACTTGGTGCCAATAACCATCAAGTCTTCAGAACTATGACATTTAAAGCACCAATGCCACCAAACGTGGAACATGTTTTCACAAGAGGTAGAGCCTTTTCTTCCCCACACAGAACTTGCTGTGCAACATTATCAGGCCTGGGTCGAATGCAGAAGATGGTGCGCCCACATGCTAGCTACTGTATAGCTCTTTCACTTCTAAGGGTGTGGATTCAACTTGACAGGGCTTGTGTAATTTTCTCTGGACAAAAATCAGAGTGATGCCAATTGGGCCTGAGGATTGGATTTCATCGAATCAGTCTGAATTAATATCATTATTTCATTCTTTGTCAATATTGTGTAGCCCGGTTTATCATAACAAAATCAAAATCAGTTTTTCCATCGTAAACTGTTTCCCAACTTTATTGTCCTTACAGGAAGAAACAGTCTGTTCAGATGAGAAAGAAATGTAACTGTGCATACAGTATGCAAGAGCGTAGCATAAGAGGGTAGTTAATAACTGTATTATTATCAGGAGCATCAGTAATAACAACATTAACAAGAATATTGAGAACGTGTTATTTTTCATAAAAAGACACAATGAAATACAAGGAGGAGTATACATTAAGAGAACCACCCAATCACACAGGCTACTTGAGAATCTCTGATTGAAACATGGTGGTGGCGTCCCAGGTCACCTGCATCACAGCCTCTTTTCTGTTCATACTCTGAAAACATATTCCAAGTGTTATGAGGCCAGAGTTGATCCTTGCTTTTCATGAGGGGATTCCTATGGAGTAACAATGGAGGAAGGTCAGAAGACTGGGATGTAAGACTTTTTGCTCAATAAATGTGAATTCAAACAAAACGGATTTGACCTAAACCCTCCAGCCCATCTTAAAGGAAATGTACCCAGGAATAGTAAATACCATCTTTTCACATCCCATCAGATCTGGGTGATGAAGCGTTTGAAATGAGATATGTCAGTCAGGCCTTAAGTCATTTTTGTCTAGCACCAAAATAAACCTCTTTCTGTCCAACAGACCTTTGGAAAACTGGGCAGAAATCTTTACTGATTGCTCCTACACATTTACAATTTGAAGAAATTGAAAGTGTGGCCTTACAACATGCTCTGACGTTCTAAGAAGTGGAGTCATCGGCCAGCGCTGTAGGGGACCTGGAACACGGCCAATGATTTGGTACATCTGAAATTGTTTTCCTCTAGTTTTACAGAGGACATACTCCCTTTTATGAATGAAAAAGTCTTCTGTGTAGCTTATGTACAGCATACCGCAATACAATAATGCCTCAGATTGATAATAATGTGGATAACATTTGCAGACAGTTCTAATAATGAAGGTAGTAATAGTATGTATGAAAGGTCGCTTTAGGGAAAAGAAAAGCGTGATAACAGTACCTGTCAGCCATTTTCATCACACAATCATTACTTCCTCTTTACCCACCCTGTCAATGTTATCTTCACCAGTTGGAATATAGAAAATGGTCTCTCTTTGAAGAACAACGATAATAAAAAACTGCTATGTTGGGGATTTCTGTCTCGCTCCTTTCCCTTCCCATTCATGCACTTTTCTTTCCCTCTTAGTTGGTTCACACGTTCCTCTGTTGGTAGAAAAATACATACATATGATATAGAACAAAAAAAAGTACAATGATGACGAACAAAAAAAGACGGTGAAGTACGAGCTTCATCAAGTGCTTTCATTATGACCCCTCCCTCCCTCCCCCCTTCTCTCTCCCATTCCCATCCTGCTGTACTGCTTCCTCCTCCTCAGTGCACCCTCAAACCGCTCCCTCTCTTTGATTCACTCCGGGCTCCTCCGAGTGGTTCCTCATCGCCTCTCACCCTGGCCTCCCTCCCACATCACAGAGGAGATGTATGAGCTACAATACTTTTTGAAAGGAGAGGGTGCAATCAAGGGTTAGCATGATTTGAGGTAATCAGGAAACACTTTTTTTGAGATTCAGCCCCAGGCTTTAGCCATATCCCATCATTCCTCTAGTCCTTTTCTTCCTTCACCTCCTCCGCTTCTCTCTGGTCTCAGGCTCTGATTGGGTTTTTTAACCAACCGCTGTTGTCCTCTGCACCTCAACAGCACCAATCCAAGGCAGTATAGAGTTGTTTAGTCCTTAGTCCTTCCTGTTTGTTTCCCCACTTCCCCCTCAATGCCGTCCGCTGTCCTCCCATCTCAGCACTTTGCTATCTGTGAATCTCTGCTAGTCTTTTTTCATTGATTCCTTGTGTCCTGTCTCTCCTCTCATTTTAATGGTGGAGATCATCCACACTAATGTGACTGGAATGATCTTTTTCCTCTCCCAAGTCAGAGACGAGTTACAAGACAAAGAAGAAATTTAAAGAGAAAGCAGCCCCCCCCCCCCCCCCGAGACGCTCCACGCCATTTGTAGTTGGCATGGCGCCAAGTGTTGCTCTCTCTTTAAACATCTTCAGTGCAGCCTTTCTCCTCCTCCTGCCTATTGCAAAGGAGACGACGAGAAGAGGGAGACGGGGACACCGGTGGGCCTCGTTTATCAAGCTTCTCGGAGCAGGACTGCTGGTCTAGGATCAGTGTACAGGGTGTGTTTCACAAAGCTCCATTCACTTGGATTAAAGATGAGCTTTGTCTCAAGGTACTTTTTGGAAACCAAGCACAGGATCACCACCTCATAGCCAGACCCAACACACACTAACACGATCTAATGCTGCTGCTACAACAAAAAAGGAAATAGTTATTTGGTCAGCATTAGATTTGAGGCCATTGTTTTGTTTCATTGTCTTGATTATTATGGTTCAAAATTAGGTAGTATACCATAAGTGAGTGGCATGTATCCTGATACTTCTGATAGGCTGAGCTGAACAGGCCACCACTAACACAAGAACAAACTAGAGTGGCTTCAGGCTCATCTTTAGGAATGAACAACTTCTATATATCAGTGTCCTAGACCAGCATTCCCACTGAGAGATAGTTGGCAAACGTGGGCTCAGGAATCAAGGAGCATAGTGCAAAAATGTCCATCCTTACAAGTAATTTAATCTTGTATTCAGCTTTATAACTTTAGATCTGTAAGAAATGCTCCTAATGGAATAAAGCAAGTGGAGTGATCTACCTTATTTAATGTTAGGAAATAAATGTCTGAAATCTTAAGGTTTCACAATGTCGCGTAATAGAGTCCATAATGCCAATAAAAATGTCTTGTCCGCCTGTGCATTGTGATTGGCTGAGACATTTCAAGGAGTGCCTATTCTCAGAGCGTTTCACTAAACTCTCAGTCTGCCGATTCCATTGATACATTTGATGCATTCATAGCTTCACGCGCCATGCGCTTCAAGCCCTTTGGTCAGACTGGATTCAAATGACAGTCAGGATTCCCGTTGGTGTACGTACAGCGTCTCCCTCTAAGAGCCACTATGGGTTCTCAGGCCCAAGGAGGAAGTGCAGCAGAGTACTGCTGGAGCAAAGCCTGCAAAGCTAGTTCAGGCAGACACCGTTTTGAAGTGTCAGCTGATGTGTCAGCTGAGCTCCCGTGTTGCCACTGCAAACTGGGTGGTCTATTTAACCTGCCAAACTCACTCGCTCATTCTCTGCTGCTGCTTACCCTGCTGTGTTGATCTGCTGCTGCTGCTGCACATGGATCTCACACCCCACCACCACCCAGCATCCACCTGTGGGCTCTGGTTCATAGACCCCCGAGGGGCGGTGCTACAACAGTGAAAATAACTCCTAACTAAACTAACTCCTAACTCCCCACAGCGGTTTCTATTTAAACGATAACTAGAGAGGTTATTATGTTAACCTTTGGCAATCATTTATTGATGTGTCCTCATCATCCCTTCGTCTTATCAACTAACCGTTCACAAATCTCTCTCTCACTCTGAACGCTGCTCCAGTGCACTGAAGCTGGACTGGAGTGCTCTCCGTCAGTAACTATCCCTCAGTAACTATCCCTCAGTAACTAAGTATCCATGGCCTTTCTGATCTTATAGACTTTGGTAAGTAAAAAGACATGCAACTTTAACCTCAGGGGAAAATAAAGGCAATTCAAATCCATCCCCCAGGGCTTTAAGAAAATTCTTGAAATAAGCTGATTTGCATTGGAAACGAGTGAAAGCGTTTCACTCGTTTTCACTGAATACAACTAAATAACTTGATGATTTGGACCTTTTTGCAGTGCCGACACAATCTGAGATTCCTCTGATAGCATGGGAAGACGCAGCCTACGAGTTCATGTGCTCCACCTGTATGGCAGATGTGGAGACGGTGAGGCAGAGGTCTTTGTGAGCCACCGACAGGTCCGCCACGCTGACTGGTTTGTACTGGATCTCGTTGGCCGCCACTGTCTTGTACTGGTGCAGGTCAAAGGGGCATGGAACCACAGTCTCCGTGGACTGCTGGGGCGGCTGGTAGCTGCCAGGGGCTCCGGGGTTGTGGTTCTGGTTGGGGTTGTTTGGGTTGGGCTGGTTCTGGACCTGGCCTGCTCCACCTCCTCCGGCACCACCTCTCCCTCGTCCACGTCCACGGCCCCGCCCCCCTCCTCCGGGGCCTCCGGGGCCGAGGCCCTGGGCCTGCTGGGCGGCTACTGCTGCTGCCACTGTCAGCGGGTCTGGGTTGTGCTTCCTCATGTGTTTCATCAGGTATGTCTCCTGGAGGAGGGGAGAGAGACAAACGGGAAAAAGGGAAAGCAGGAGGAAAAGAAGGAGAAGAGGGAAAGAAGGGATTCAGTGTTCATGGAATAAAAATGGCATTAGTAGGATGGGAAGCAGGTTAGTTAGTTTATTCTACCTAGCCAAGTTGATAGGAAACCTATTCTCTGAAACCCGACAATCCTCTGTGGCTGGAGAACAAAATGGTTAGCTTCCTGTCCCAGACATCGGTGTTGTGTAGTCCTGACTGATGACTGAGGTGTGAGAACTTACTGAGGTATAGGATCGGTTACAGAGGCCACAGGAGTACAGCTTGGCGTGTTTGACGGTGTGTGTGGACAGGTGCACCTCCAGGCTGGCAGCGTCCGTATAACCACGGTTACAGTTGTGGCACTTGTACGGCTTGTCTTTGTTGTGCTGCCGTCGATGAGACTGGGGAAGGAGGGGGGGGTGACAATAAATAAACAATAAATAAAAAGTCTCAAATAAAGCCTTTACAGTCTCAAAAATAGAAAAATGTCCAAAGTAACAAGTTATTTATTCTCATCCTCAGTTGAGACGGGGGGAGGGCGAGGAGAAACATGTTAATCAAATCAACTCATTGGTTTCCTCATGAGGTTTCAAAGTTTGGAGACGGCAAAGAATGTCTATTTCTGTCTGTCTTTTTTTGCCTTTATTGGACAGTTAACAGAAATGAGAGACGAATGACAAGCAGTCTAGGTCCCAGGCTGGATTCAAACCCAACATCTTTTTTCAGGCCAGTGAGAAAAAAAAAAAGGGATGTTGAATCAAGTGACTTTAAAAGCTTGTGATCGGTCTTCTAGGACGTCACCTCATTCAAGACACTTCCTGCAAGAACTGACACTGCACTGGAAACCAACCAAAACATCACTCCATCTGCAGACTGTTTTCTTTAGTAAAGATGGGACCTAGATGTACATGCAAAGGCATTTAGCCAATGTGTAAGCAGGTAGTGGGTTCAATGTGTTTCTCCAGTTGCAGGGATCAAACCTGTGGCCTTTTGGTTCAGCCACAGTCTCTCTGAGCAGGAACCCTGCAGACAGTGGTTACCTGTAGGTTGGACAGCTGAGTGAAGGCCTTCTCACAGCCAGGATGGACACACTTGTACGGTCGGTCACCGGTGTGAATCCTACAGTCACACAGACACACAGAGACAGATTCATATGGTAGTCATGCCTGTTCAAACTGAACAGGCACATCAGATATTTATCATCAGATATTTATAAAAAAATCGGCAGATATAAAAACAAACACAATCATTGTAGTTGTGTCATAGATCAGTTTGTTAATCCGATCCTCCTGATTCCTCATCGCTTCAGTTCTTTCTACAAGATAGCTGTAATTGAGAATGCAGCTGTGACGTTCATGAGTGGTTTCATTATCTATGTTCTCTAGTGATTTGCCACGTGGACATGCTTGTGTTCATTTGAGTTTGGGTGGCCTTCACCCCTGGCTGCATAGACCTTGTATGATAAGGTGAGAAGCTCTGGAAAATGTCTTTGGAATGAGAATCGTGGCATCAGTCAACTCAACAACACCAAGCACAAGACCATTACTAATCGATTCAGCCAAGATATCTAACTGTCCATTAATATGTTCATTCATTCATCCATCTACCTTTTATAAGTTTCAGGCTTTACAAGTGTAAATCCATTTTCTCCATAATGCAATGCAGCCACAAGACATGTTGCATTTTGAGTAAGGGCTGCAGGTCATTCTGCAAAATCCCTAACTGAAGTAGAAGTAGACGAGGCAGGTTCAGGGGGTATATCAAAAAGGTAAACTGCAACACTTAAATAATGCAAACAAATTAACAAAATACAAAATAATGTGTTGAACATCACATAGTGATGATAGTCCGGCCCAGACAGCTTAGTCACTAGAGCATGAGACTCTCAGGGTTGTGGGTTCAATCCCCACATACTGTCAACTATCACCTTTGCTAGTCGCTTTGGTTAAGGGCGTCTGTACTGATGTATATCTGAGTAAGAGGATCTGAGGTTGCACTCTTCCTTTAACAGGTCTTTTCTGGCTACAGCTACTTCAGCTTAGATCAAGTTGGTTACAGACACATGTTCACACACTCTCACACACAGCCCTGACCAGTACCGTGTGTGCTGCTGTAGGTGACTGAGCTGCCTGAATGTTTTCTGGCAGTAGGAGCAGGTGTAGGGCTTGGCCCCGCTGTGGATGCGGATGTGCTGGGACAGGTAGCTGGAGTTGGCAAACGACTTGGAGCAGTGGGGGCACTTGTGGGGCTTGGCCTCAGTGTGGTTTCTAACAAGGGATACAGGGATGGAGGGTGGAGAGAGAGAAAGAGAGAGAGAAAAGAGAGAGAGAGATTTTTAGGCTACAGTATGATCAAACTTAACAGTGATCCGAAGATCAAATCATGGGTTGAAATTACTTAAATAAAAGGATCTACGATCAATCATGTTGATCGGAGATGAGTAAGTTTGACAGTGTGCTCTTTGTGCTGCGTTTGAGTTGTGAAAACACAGAACAAAAACATACAGCAAGCACAGTCACTCCTTTCTCTCTCTCTCTCTCTCGCAGTCTCTCTCTCCGCCTAGTGTGCCCTGATTTCAGTCTGTGTGTGTCTGATTCTGAGTGGCAGGCCAGTGGAGCGTCTTCAAACTGAATGAAACCTACGAAGAAAAACCCAGCGCATGGCAGTATGGGAAATGAAAAGATGATGTCGATTAAAATGTCGATTAAAAGGTAAAAGGTAAAATTAAAACATTTAATAATTTGGTGAGAAGGGAGGAGGGGGGTCTTCCATCATCATACATATCTATATGCAGCTGAAGACATTCTGGTTTTGGGGCATTATAAAACGTAGAAGGTTAACTGTAGTTAGGGTGAGGGTATGGAAGGAGGAGGGGGTGCTGGTTTAAGCATTTATAACATCAAACACATCTACAGGTAACCAAAGTGCATGTGTCACTTTGCAAAATTGGAGGCCGACTTTCCAACGCACAATATTTTATTTGTTTAGCAAATTTGTGACTAAATCCCTGCAGTTACGTCTCCAATGTGATCATGACAACACACCATTATACTTTATTATTATTTCTGTTTGATTTCATTGGATTTGATTTAATAATTTAACAATTAGCACAGAAGTACGTTCAGCATGTCTCCAGGGACGATGGGAGGTCTGCGAGGTGTGTTTAGAAATACATGACCGATGCAGTGACAAAACAAAGAGCGGATGTCTGAGGGAGTGGGGTGACGGCAGGAGAGTTCGAGGCATGGTGTGGATGAGAGGTAAAAGGTTACACAACAACTAAAGGTAAGGTAACATGCATCTGGTGCCAAACCAAGGTTGTGACAATGAAATATCATCAGCAGGGTGAGAAATGAACACTAACTACCGGCCAAATGATGGGTGCTGTTCGTTGGCCTATCCCACCCAACACCGTGGCAGGCATCCAGCCGGCTCCTTTCTGTTCTAAAAAACATTTACACCTAAAATAGCCATAGTTTCCTGCCCAGATCATCATTGAGAAGATATTTTTAGATTAATGAATGACATAATAAAAAAGTCAATCAGAACTAAGAATCATTATAAAGGTTTTGCATTGTGCAAGTGTGGCATCTCCAAACATGGAGGTGTGACTGTGCAGAAAGAGCTGTACACTGTCAAATCACTCACACAGCCTACAGTCATATGCACACACACACACACACACAGACACACACACACACACACACACACACACACACACACACACACACACACACACACACACACACACACACACACAGAACAGACCAGGCCAGTACCGTGTGTGCTGCTGTAGGTGACTGAGCTGCCTGAATGTTTTCTGGCAGTAGGAGCAGGTGTAGGGCTTGGCCCCGCTGTGGATGCGGATGTGCTGGGACAGGTAGCTGGAGTTGGCAAACGACTTGGAGCAGTGGGGGCACTTGTGGGGCTTGGCCTCAGTGTGGGACTTGGCATGGATCTGCATGTCCGACTTGCTGAAGAATGTCACCGCGCACATCCGGCACCTTGGCAAGTCAGGAGGGAGAGGGATAAAAACCTTCATGGTACACAAAGCAATCAAGGGAGGCTTTGGAGCTGAAGGAGAGAGGGTGAGAGTGATTGATGGCATGAATGATTCGTTACTTGTTCATCATACCTTTTTAAGACAGTTTAACAGGATGAATGAAAGCTGGTACACATGATTACCGAAAATCTCTTTGCACTGCCTGAGCCAGAGCAGCGCTCCTTTTGGGATTGTACACCGCTCAAAACTGATCAAAGTTCAAATGATTTGAATGCCAACAGCCTTCCAACACACTACTTAGTGTTGAGTGCACTGCAGAACACTGGTCATGTGCATGCAGCTTTAGACGTGCAGATATATCTTGATGATTCAGTAACATGGTGGCTCTACATTTCAGCTACGGTTGCAAACATATTGTATACTACGCTGCTTAAACACACATATACACCTTCACCTATATACGCTATAGAAGGTTGAGCATTTATATGTAGATACAAGTATGATCTCCTGGCCATAGTGTCTATATTGACAGATGAAGTGCTGGAAATGATAACTGTGGATTTGTAATGGCACAAATAATATCACTTTCCCCGTCCAAACATCTCGTCTACCTGTAGGACTTAGGGCCGTCTTTGTTGGTGTGATCATCCTCATCATTCGACAGGTCATATGGGTCGGCAGTGTGGTGCTGTAACACAATGAAGATTAATGACGGCATGAGGGTAGAAGAGGTGCAAGCCATCGTATTTTACACTGTACCTGTAACAGTAGAGTAGAGTAGAGTAGAGTAGAGTAGAGTAGAGAAGAGAAGAGAAGAGAAAAGTAGAGTAGAGAAGAGTAGAGTAGAGAAGAGAAAAGTAGAGTAGACTAGAGTAGAGTAGAGAAGAGTAGAGTAGAGAAGAGTAGAGTAGACTAGAGAAAAGTAGAGTAGAGTAGAGAAGACTAGAGAAGAGAAGAGTAGAGAAAAGTAGAGTAGAGTAGAGAAGACTAGAGAAGAGAAGAGTAGAGAAAAGTAGAGTAGAGTAGAGTAGAGAAAAGTAGACTAGAGTAGAGAAGAGAAGAGTAGAGTAGAGAAGAGTCGAGTAGAGAAGAGTAGAGATGAGTAGAGTAGAGTAGAGTAGAGCAGAGTAGAGTAGAGAGGGCTCTCCTACCTGCCCCCCAGCAGCAAGGTGTGCCAATATTAACGCATCACTTCCTGGTGGGAGGACTCCACCCACTCCAGCCACTCTGCCCATCACCTGTTTCCTCTTCCTGCCTCGCTTCCCTGGCATCCCCATGACAACCGCAGGAGGGACAGCGATGTCCTTCTTGTCTGAAACATGAGGGGGGTAACAGGAGGGAAGCGGAGAGACGTAGGGGGAGAGGAGGGAAGAGGACAGTGAAAGAGAGGAGGCTTGCATTTATCAAAGAAGGGAATCGGAATAGGGGAGAGATGGGGGGTGAGGGGGGGAGAGGGGGGGGAGAAACAGAGAGGCAACATCAATTAGAACCAGTAACAATCAGGACCTCATGCTTCTCCTGCATCACTCTTTTCTCTGGGGTCCTCCAACAAGGATACCACATCTTACAACAGAACAGGGATAGGCACAGGTGTGTGTGTGTGTGTGTGTGTGTGTGTGTGTGTGTGTGTGTGTGTGTGTGTGTGTGTGGATGGATGTGATCAGGACAACACAAAAAATGAGAAAATAATGGAGGGTGGGTGGAAAACGGAGATTTCTCAATAGAAACAAATAAGTTGTGTGTATGGCTTCAATTCACTTCCAATTCAAATATATCAGGCGGTTACTTTTGTTCAGGATTCAAAACACCGAAAAGCTTTCGGCATGATGAGGTTTTCATATCCTTCATTAACCGAGTGACACCAGTAGAGATGCCCCAACAGTGGAGCTGCTCCCTGACTAACAAGAGAATCGAACTTGATGAATGTGATGCAGGACATTGCTGAAAAAACAAAACATGTACCTGGATAAATAAAGGTTGAAAAATAAACAGCATAATATCTGAGAATGAGTAAACAAACTTTCTATTTTCTATTCTATTGACATTTTGACTGAGGTGATGGTGAACTGACCCTGGCTGGTTTTACCTGTGTTTGAGGGGTGCACTGCGGACACTATCATGGTGGTGGCAGTGTGGGGTCCGGTTACAAATGTTTGCGTGGAGGCAGTGGGGACCAGCGTGCCTTGAGGGGTGGTGATCACTAACCCCGCTAAGAGGGAGAGAGAGACTGTGATCTGGCTGCCCGGACGGTCAACACAAACATTTTACATTTTGTTCTCCGACGTTCTCGTTCAGAGCGACTTACAGTGACTGCAGCAGTGGAACACGTCTTAAAGGAAAAACCCACCCTGGGATACTCGTGCACCGTTGGACATCATCAATCTGTGATGCTCAATACATTCCAGGGGTTATTTGTGAAGAAGTGTAATTTCCTGTTTTTTTATGTACCCGCTTTCCTTCACTTCTCTCATCTACTTCTACTTTCCTACTCCCAGAATGCCTTTCAGCAACAACCACAGAACGGGTGTGAACTTGTTGCATCTCAGCGGTGGGTTGTACAGTACCAGTCAAAAGTTTGGACACATCTGTTTTTGTTTCTCATGATCTTAAAGACATTTTGATATAAAGGCTTGATGCTTAAATGCTTGAAATTTTCTAGGACAAATAGAGAAGTTGATGCCTGTGTATGAATTTATTTTCAAAACTTACATTTTAATTAAATTGAAATGCACCCCGCAACAAGTAGTTTTCATTTAGACTTTAGAGGTGGAGAATGTTGAACCACAATGATTAAATCATCATTTTAAACACTCACATAGTGATTGTGGCCTTTAAAAGTTCATTTGTGGAATTCCTTTGCTTGTTAATGCCAAAGGGTTTCTACTTTGAAGAATCTAAAATATAAGATAGTTTTTTTTTTTTGGGGTTTTTTGGTCACTGCATAATTCCTTTTGTGTTATTTCACAGTTTTGATGACTTTACTATTATTCTAAAATAGTGGAAAATTGTAAAAATAAAGAAAAACCCTTTCTATGAGTAAGTGTGTCCAAACTTTTGACTGGTACTGTAGGTGTAGGTGGAGAGAGCAATAGGGGCAGCGACAGCATAGTAAGAGCAAGACAGCAGGTTTTTCCAGTCATTAAAAATTGAGAGTCACGCCCCTTGTGGCTGCATTGCATTCTGGTCTACGAGGCTAATGTCAGTGGAGAAATTGGTACCTAACTCCTCTACGGTGGATTTGCCCCTATATGATTATCCACAGGAAGTTTTACTCAGTGATTCAGATCAATATTCTGAATGGCTTGCACACTTAACATGGCTGTCTCTGAGGCTGCAGACTTATCATGACAAAGGCAACATTTGGATAAACATTAGTAGCAGCTATAGTTGAAGTTATAGTCATAGTTATAGTTATAGTCATAGTTATAGTTATAGTCATAGTTATAGTTATAGTCATAGTTATAGTTATAGTTATAGTTATAGTTATAGTCATAGTCATAGTTATAGTCATAGTTATAGTTATAGTCATAGTCATAGTTATAGTTATAGTTATAGTTATAGTTATAGTTATGCATGACAAAATGATCAAAATGATACCCGTCATAAGAGTGGCATTGACAAACTGGATAATATGACAATACAAAAAATGGTAAATGGAGTGGAGGATGTCATGATTTAGGCCGGAAGACAGACACTGTGAGGACACACACACACACACACACACACACACACACACGCACACATGCACACACACACACGCACACACACACACACGCAGCCCACTCACCTGCAGTCATGATACCTGTGGAGGGGACGGGCACCACAGTGATGTTCTGGGAGGTGTGGGGCTGGTGGAGGTTTCCCCCAATCGCACTCAGCGAGGGGATACCCCCGCCTCCCGTTGTACCTTCCTGTTTGGGGACCACCCGCACCCCGACCCCTGGGTCCATGGAGCCGGGGACGGCGAGCACCGCTGTGGGGTAGTGGGAGGATGCGGACGAGGAGTGAGGGAAGGATGGGAGATTGTTCTTCTCGTGGCCCAGCTGCTCCTTCATCTTGTTCAGGAACATGGCGTTCTCGATCTAGACGGGGGGGGGGGGGGGGGGGCAGGAAAGAAGGTAAGGGGGCGGGGCGGGGTGCAGAGAGGGTGGAAGGAGAAGGGGAAGAGGTGAGAGAGGATGAGAGAATCAAGATGAGAGAGGTGAAGATGGGGAGAGGAGAAGGGAGGTAAGGGGGGGTGAAGGAGGAAGCGAGGAGATGAAGACGGGGAAGGAATATGGACGTTGGGGATGCATCAGGAGGGGTGAGGGAAATGGGAGGGGAGGAGGAGGAGGTTAGAAAAGGGAAAAAGGAGAGAAGAGAGGTGATGGGGGGAGGACAGAGGTGGAGAGGAGGAGGGGGAGGCAAGGATGACACAGGCGACGAGGAGGAGAAGTGTGTGAGGAAGAAATAAAAACAGCAGGAAGAGGAGGAAGGGACAAAGAGGGAAGATGATAGGGAGGTGAAGGATGAGAAGATGTCAGGGAGGAGAGAGGAAAAGAGGGGTAGGAAAAGGAAGAAGAGACAAAGTGAAGAGGAGGGATAAGGAGGCAAGATAATGGCAAAAACAAAGATGGATTAGTGGAGAAGATGGGGCAGAAAGAGGAAAGAGGGGAGGAAGAAGGGGGAGGCGGAGAAGGTGTTGTTGAGGTGGAGTGTGAGGAGCAGGGTGAAGAAAGGTTAGGAGTCAATGATGGGTTCGATTGATGTAGGGAGAAGATAGGGAGGAAGAATGGGAGAAGGGAGAGAACGTAGGCATGGTGAGATGCAAAAAAGAAAACAAAAGGAGGGGTGAGAGAGGGGGTGAGGAAACGAGAGGATCACTAGCGATCACTCACCCGTTACAGACGTCAAATTCAATAAACTTCTATGTGAGGGTTAGCCAGCGTGGGAGCGTGGGAGCGTCATTAACAACATCTACAGGGTCGTGTCAGTCTCTGGTGTCATGTAATGCTCATGGTTTCCCATTAAGAGTCAAAGTGATGTCACTAAAGTGGTATTGGCCTCCGGGTGTCTCTGGGCACACACCAGTACACCATGTGTATTTCAAGACAATTCCAACAATAAGTTTGTCTCTACCTGTCCTTGTACAGTGGGGACGGGAGACCAAAAGTATGATGAGTTGAAATGGGAATCGTCCATTATTTCTGGAATTAAAAAGCAACACACTTAGAAAACACCAGTCCTCCTCCTCCTCCTCCTCGCTTTGCTTTTCCTTGATGATATCATTGTCATTTGAAACGGGGCCATGCGTGGCTGCATTTCAATCATCTTAGTTTGTTTCCTTTCCTTGCATCCTCTCCTCCGTGATCACTGACAACACATGGACATGTCAAGTTTTAAAGTGTGTCAGGATCAGGGTGGGATTTTAACAGCAGCCGGCAGCCAAATGCTGGCAAGTTTAGTTGTGGCCGGTAAGCTTGTCTACTTGGTAGGTAACCAACCATCATCTGGGTCCTATTCTATGGTGAAAATGTAGTTGGTTGCTAAAACAGTCTGACCAGTGGAAAGGAAATATTAGTTTTTAAGCTAGTTTCCAGCTCTCCAGATTCATCAAGGGTTCTTTCCATTAGAGCGTTTTTTCCAATAACATTACGACAACAGTAACAAGATTTACACAGAAGAGGATGTGAAAGGAATCAGGCAAAGACGATCAACCCCCAGGGGGAAGGATATCAAGGAACTCTACGGAAGAGGACAGAAGAGGCAAGAGTCCAGAAAACACTATTCATGATAATCGGTCCGCTAGGTTGTTTTTGTTTACTAACACAACCCATACGTCTCTAATACAGTATGTGTTGCTTTTAACAAACGACACAATCTTAGAGTGGTTTTAACATGTTCATGTGTCTAGTTTTGGACAACACACATTCTGTTTTAAACAGAACATTGTTGATGGAGACCAATGTTTTTAATGTTATTTTCAAACCATGTTATTACCATTTCTTGTAAAGAAAAGTAACACAAATGTGTGTTCTCTCAAACTAGATACACGTATGTGTTGAAAATGAACTTTTTAAGAGTGCATATGGTTTATTATAACACTTAAAAGACTACTTTCTAACTTTTCATGTCAAAGCTCTGATCGTGTTTGCTGAGACACAGAGAACATGTTTGGTTTTTTTAGCACAAAGTGGGACGTTTTATGGTTTCATTGTTCATATATTTACATTGTACACTGCAAATTTTATTTGTTATAGACCAACAATAATAGAGGCATTAGGGGTTTAATGTCCTGCATGCATGTCAAGATTGTGAATGTCATAAATAGACATAGTGCTCACATGCCAACAAAAGCATGAAAATATTTACACGTTAGTATTACAATGCTCAAATGGATATTTGACTTCATCGAAAAGTTCATGGGGTCACTGAATGTATAACCCCATAGAAAATAAACTTCACTTAGCAATAACTGAAGTACATGCAAAACGTACAGCAACGCATATGGCATGTTTTGCATTTTTTCATGAGCCTCCTCTACCTCTGCAGCTGCACCCAGAAATAAAGGATGGGACAGGCTACTGTGGCTAGTTCATTCATTTCACAGCTCTGCGTCAAATATGTCAGGATTGTTGTTGCTGTAACACAAAATCAATGTTTCATTTCATTGATAGTCATTTTTTTGATGAGGTGCACAAGCTGGCTCCCAAATTGTAGCATTGCTAGTAGCGAACAAACAGTGATTGGTGAAATCTTAAATATACTGGGCCGAATTTGTCAGGGGTAGTTGGGATCCAGGAATAACTCTGCATAGCACGCAACCTATATGTGTTAGCATTGCATGTAACCGGCTGCCAACAGCCTGGCGAGATATCTCGGTTGTAAACAAACATAGCGTTAGCTGGTTAGCCCAACAAGACAAGGGCAGCTAGCTAACTTGCCTCCATTTATTTTCAGCTTTTGTTCGCTGGCTTGCTATTCAAGGAGGCCTATATGTGTTCCCTATCGTTGAGGAGATTTCCGCTTTGTAAACACAAACATCCTCGCTCCCTACTCCTCCATTTCTCTCTCCCTGCTCATCTCGCTGAAAAATAAAAAAAGAGAAAAAAAAGTCTCGAATAAAAAAAACGAAGGGAGAAAAAAACGTCGACGCCGTTGCCTCTGTAGGAGACGCAGCTTCATGCAGACTTCCGGCGGTTGGGACGGCGGTGCTCTCAGACACAGTGAAAATAACACTTCATTAACAACCGAGTAATAACTCCTTTCTTAATTACCGGTTAAGACGATTGCCCGTCAACCCCCCGGAGCTTCCTCGGGTCGGGACAGTTGGGAAACTTTGTCCAAATCCGCCCCTCAAACCCCTCAGATATGCTTTTTTTTCTTCGATTTTTTTCCTTTTTTTCCTCCAGCGCTCTTGATAAGAGTCAAGTCAGCCAGAATGAAAAACAGCATTTCCGGCCAAAACATTCAAAATAAAACCCTCACTGACTAATATCTGTTGCAGCACTTACCAGTCATAATAAACAATACATTTAAAGAGAAGGAGGAAATTGTAGTAAATTAAAACACAACTGTATTTCACCCTTTGGTCAGGAAATACCATGACCAATAATACAATGTAATTCTGTGTATCTATTTGGCAGCTAGGTCCTCACGTCATATTGAACGCAGTTAGTCCATTGAGTTTTTTTATTCAGTTTACGTCGTTCTGTGCATCCTACTAAGCTATTTTTAAAGTGACGTTGTTGCTTTTATTTTGAATACAAAATCACCTAATTTCCGGGATTATCCGGGCTGCCTCTAGTTGTCTTGACGCAACTGCTCAATTCCTCAAATGTAGCCTTCCGGTTTATTAATATCCGGTCGGTGTGGGGCGCTGTCTTGGTAATAATATCACAAATGATGAGAGAAATTATTATTTTTGTATTATTTCTGGTTTTATGTGGGACGCTATATCTACAGTAGCATACTGCAGTTCCCTGATTACAATACTGAATGCCAGTCATGCATCCTTTCTCAAAATGAATCATTGCTGCAGTCTGCTTTCATCCGACACTTGTCATTCAAATAAATGTTAAATAAACCATCAAACAATCCTCTTCTGCACACATGTCTTGCAGCCATTATATTTTCATAATTATGTGAGGCTGCTCCAGTGGAGCTGCTCAGTGGGCAACAGTTGAAGACTGGTTGTACTGGGGAGCTCCCGGGTGTGAATATGTGTAACTGTGAACCAGAGGGTTGCTTGAAAAGAGAAACAGCAATAAATAGCAATACGCTAAGAAACTGTACCATACCTATCCCTGCAGTATACAAGCATCTAAAAAGCCACATCCAAATAGGTTTAGTTGGATCCCATTAGCTGCTACCAAGGGGGCAGCAATTATTCCTAGGGTCCACATAAAAACACAATGCAATCCCAATTTAAAAGCACATTATTGATGACAATAAAAATAACAAGCAGACCAAAAACACAAAACCAACACACATACACACACACACACACACACACATTCACAGAGACAAACAGAAGTGATAGATGAGTAACGTAGGACAGTTGTGCCAATAGGAAGGAACACACAGCAAAGGATGATTTTCAGGTTTGATTGCAGGTTTCAGGGGCAACAAAGATTTAGTTTCAGAACAAACACACACACACACACACACACACACACACACGCACACACCAAAGATGGTAGGAGACCGAGATGTTTCCCTTTTGTAATTTAATGGCATTTTTATATAGAATGGCAGAATAATCATTTGTTAAAAACACAAATTTCTTGAAGTGCACGAACATCAATTATAGAGTGACAAAGAGGCACCTTCCACGCTGACAAGTCCTCAACAACATAAAGTACAGCAGCAGATGAAACAAAAACAGACAACTACGCTTAACAGGCTACAGACTATTAGTCGTTAGTGAGACCAGACTTTGTTGTTAGTAAGAGTTAGTAGACTTGTTAATAGTGACTTGTGAAGACCGTTACATAGAAGAGATATCTAAATATAGTGGTGCCATTTTTCAGTAAGATTTCCCTCGTTAGAGCGACTGAGACACCACATCCCCTTCTCTAAAGTCTCTCAGATGTTTTGTAAAGCACAACGAAGCACCACACACGTGTACAGGCTCCTGATACACAACATCTGCATTTGAACATTAAAATACAGTTATAATTATAATTATAATTATGACAGATTTCATCACATGCATGATATAGTAGTGTTCATCTTTAACTAAGTAAAATCGAGCTTCAGAAGAACATTGCAATACATTTGGCTGTACCATAAACAGCAGTGCACAGTTTACGACAGAGTAGTGAGTCCATTAGGGCTGGGCATCAAAATGTTGTAATACCGATATCGGTTCAATAACAACATTATTTTCAGGGTACATTTTTGAAGCCACATTTAGGGAAAACACGCCATCTGCTTTTTTCTGAACAGATTCAGACCACGTGTAATTGATTTCCTCAGTACACAGCAAAATCATCGGTGCTAAAATGTAAAGAATCGACACCAGTGTTTCTACCAGTCCACACACACCAGAGTTAATTTAACACTTTTGATAGTTTTAACAAAACCATATCTGCTCTATGAGTGAACAATCACTTCAACACTGAACACTTCAACTCCAAATAGTTGTCACTAAAAAAACGCTTGCTAACACTGGAAGATTTGCTGAGTAGAAAGGCCCATAAAAAAGACAAACGTCAATTCTCATTACAAGACTAAAATACTGAAGTATTTTAACACCTTTTGAGATCTGAAAATTGATGCAGAAACCAAAAAGATTGTTTCATTTTTTTTAATGCCCAGCCCCAGAGGCTATGGTGAGGTAGAGGGTGATAGTGTGACAGGGTTGTACTATAAGGCAAGTTAGGGCACTTTTGCAGATGCTAGGTCTGACAATGACGAGCTAGCCCCTAAACGTTTACTAGCATATCATCCTGGGCAGCTGATGCTTGACTGTAAGATGAAAAATGACCGATTTTCCCTTCCTGACAAAAGCATCATGTTTGGTAATAACTTGGTATGGAAACAAATAAGTAAACAAATGAGTACAGTGTATAATACATAAATATTATAAAATATTATACAAAAAAAATCTAATTCATCACTTTCTTTACTTGCGATCATCCATCTATTATTCTTTCTTGATCAGTACCACAAAAAAATATTATTTTTACACCCTTTGACATAATGTCCTTTTCCTGAATACAAGCTGCCGTCTTAAGTCATTTGACAATTAGTAACGTAACTGACCCTTCTAGCATCCTTTCAATATCTCTTCACATTAGGTTACAGTTTCACAAAAATGAAATGAATGCAGTCCAATAGTGGCATGATAATACTGAACTGATCACGGCTACAACAGAAATGTAAAGTTCTTCTTTTTCCAGGTTCAGAGTCACACCTCTGTGAGAAACACTATATAATCAATCAAAAGGCACCACTTTACTGAAAGTATACATCTATAAAGTATTACTGGGCAGTAGGGAGGTTCAACCTCCTGTTTTGTCTTGCATCTGCCCTGCTGAAGTGTCTCTGAGCAAGACACTGAAACCCTAGCAGGGATGTATGGAGGAATGTTAACACGTGATAGCTCATACCCACATTAAATGACAGCCATGAGAGGTTAGTCTCTATTTCACTGGCACGTCATCCTGCTGTTCCAAGTGTTTCTAATACCAATACGATATTTTAAAAGAATTATACCTTATAGCCGTATACCTTAAGCAAAGGGTCACCAACAAGATGACTTTTGATTATAAATAGGATAAAACTAATTCAACAAGAGGCTAAAATACTAAAACCATTTCACAAATCAGTAGAGACACAGTGGATTGAAATAAAAATAAATAAAAAACAATTAAAAAATATAAATGATAGCAACAGTTTGCAGGCATCCAATAATTTCCCAAGATCTCTTCACAATCTTGATAAATAAAAACATGAATTTCATCCAAATACAAAAAAACATCAAAAGCAGGTTGTAGTTTGGATCGTTTTAAGACTTTACAAGTTAGTAGCATTTAAACTGGGTGAGTGAGAAAACTCGACAGGTGGAAGGTTCTGACCGCAGGTTTGCATTAAACTTGCATGTTAAGATGCACTTCGGGTTTGGCAGCAAGGCAGTGGACACAGGCAGTTATGGAGGAGATGTTGAGAGAGGGGGGGGGGGGGGGGACTCATGAGGGGAGACAGACAAGTCCAGATTAGAGAAGCACAGACAGACAGACAGATTGTGAGACAGATGGAGAGAGAAGGCAGGGAAAGACATCAGGCTGTTAAGACAAAGTACGGGATATTCAGAAGCTACGGTTACACTTCCCACAAAGTCTGAATGCAATCCACCCACGATGCACACAGCGGCAATACAAAGACCTGGGGGGGCAGACGAGGAATGCTGAATGCTTTTTGGGGGTTCGTTTATTTGCAAATATAAAAGAGTGAAAAAGCAGAAACTGTGCAGGTGAGACAAAAACCTTATAAACCCACAGGAGACGTGGACCAGGCTGAGCCCAGACCTCCAGAGCTCTGGTCTGATGTCAGATCTGCCAAGTGTGACTGTAGCCAGTAGTCCTAAACAGACACTGGTTCCTGGTGACACTTCCTTTGTTTGCGGATCTCAGGGACAGAGTCAATTATTCTCTCTAACATTTGTAATTTTACTTTTCTAAACAGAATCACACCATATTGACTTTCTCAGTTAAAGAACTCATTCAAATAATTCAACACTTTAAAGTTATCTGATACTTTTCAATGCCTTAAAATCAATGACTACCAAATATCAGTCAGGTGCTGATATTCTTCGATACTCAGACCTAATCCTGACAGAAAAAAACAGCCTGAGGACGGGTGACACCACAAGCCAGTGACATCACAACGCAGTGAACAACACAACAGCGTGACATCACAACGCGGTGATATTACAGGATAGTGACATCACAACAAGATGACACTGCAGCAGGGGGGTGACATCACAGCAGGGTGGCATAGGGGTAAAGATGCAGCCACAGTTAGGGAGATGACGTAAGACACAAAGAGAGATGGGGTAGAGGGGGGGGGGGGGTAAAGCTGTGTTAGTAGAGTCACGTAGACGAGTGGGCCGGCCTGGTCACCGGACTGGTCCATCCTCATCAGCCTGTACGGGTGGCCACCTATAGCATGGAGGGATTGGGGGAAGAGAGAGAGACAGTATGCACTCTTGTGTCCTCCATGATGTATTTGACATCATATCTAAATGGTGACGTGGCCGACAAGAACCAATGGGAAACTGCCATTCTTGGATTTGATACTCACCCGGAGAGAGAGAGCGAGAGTGAGCGAGAGATAAGCGCGATAGAGAATCCATACATGTGTTTGATTGTGTGTGTGTGTGTGTGTGTGTGTGTGTGTGTGTGTGTGTGTGTGTGTGTGTGTGTGCGCGCGCGCGTGCACGTGTTACCTGGGAGATTTTGACCCCTGTCAGTTTCTCCACCGTCTCTGGGAGGCGTGTCATGATGTCAAGCACCTCCCCGGTCAGTTTGGCCGCTCCCACCTCCCCACCCCCGCTGGAAATCATGGTAACCTTGCGGGTTGCAGACAAAGGCTTGCTGATCTCCTCTGCCATCTGGTGGAGGACAGAGGGAGTGAATATGAAACAAATAAAAAAAGATTAATCAGACATTTACTTCAATATAATTTCTATATAAAACATAAGACATCTTGAAGCAAGTAAGTGTGTAATATTGTAATGAATATTGGTGGTAATATTGGTGGTTGACAGTATCAGTGGTATGCATACTTAACAGTGAAACGGTTCTACCAAATAAATTGACTACAGGCACAAGTTGTGTTCACAAGCCTCTTTGTTTGCAAATGTATTTATTTGTTGTTTCTATAAACTCATTTCATACTTTCATGTGCACAAATTAATAAAACGAAAAACAAAAAAGCTTTTTTAACCTCTTATCTCAGATTTTGGCTAAAAAAGTGATAATAGCTCAAAAAGGGTGGTGACAACTTCTGTGTGCTGTCTTCAAATGACTAACAATACTGTAGGCATATTATCAGCAGTACATTCAGTAGTGGTGCACCACCAGAGCAAGAAAATGTTGTAGTAGTACTTCATTCACAGTAGTAGTAGTAGTAATTACTTAATTTAATTTGTTTAAAAAACAAAACAGGAGTTTATATGTATAGAAATAAAGTGTTGCTATGATTGAGTATCTAAAAAACCTTTTTAGCACTGATACCTTTCTTTTAATTTTTAGATACAACTATTCCTTCTGTATATCTTACATTGTTTATGGAAAGTGCTTAAATAAATATTTTAGTTGGCCCATAACTGAGATTGAAACAGGGACGGACATGGAACCAAAACTAAAAATACCCATAAGCTGTTATGTAAAAAGACATATAATATACAGATATGATATGAAAAGGTTGGTATGGACTGATGTATGTTCTCTCACCAGAGGCAGTTTCTCCAGCAGCATGTCCACCATGGCTCCCTCCTTGTACTGTTTGAAGGCATCTGCCTTCTTCGCCATCTGCTCTGCCTCTGCACGACCTTTAGCTTCCACTGCAAACGCCTCAGCCTCACCCTTAATCTGGGGGAGACAAAAGGACACGTAAGGTTACTTCAGCAGAAAACACTTCCCAATAAAACCAAAGAGCAGTGACTGGGTAAGTTAGTGAAACCGAGAAAAAGGACTTTTATCTCGAGCCAAAGAACCAAGTTAGGCAAAATCCATGTCAAGATTTCTTTTTCAAGAGCTTAATGAAATGAATTAAAGAAAGACATCAGGGGTTTCAGATGAGTTGGGGTTCTGTTGCAGCGATCTGTGACTCACCCTGATGGACTCAGCCTCGGCCTCTGCCTCCATGATCAACTGCAGACTGGAAGACAGTAGACAGAAGACAGTAGCCAGTCAGTGCTCATAACAGGCAGACAGATCGAAGCCTATACATTCCCACCAAACATCTGGCCAACCGGCATCTCGGGTTGGGTCTAACAGAAGTCACACATTGTGATTCCCTTCAAGAAAGCATTTGTTTTGTTGAATGAAGTCAAACCTCTTGCTTCGACATGGCGTTGCTAGGCTTTTGTACCATTCATTTTTGTACCATTATTATTTTTATATTTTTTTATTATTTGTATTCCTGGATGTCTTTGTTTTGTGGGTTAGTGCATTTAGGGATGTAAAATGGTGCAAAGTGAGGGCAATGAGCAGAAGGGACCCCCCTATGCCTAAAGTCCATGGTCAGTCTTTTTAAGTGTGTTGGTTTGAACTGACATCAAAAAAACAGAGAGGTCAAAGGTCAGAACAACAGTTTCAGAAAGACTACCTCCCGGCTCACTGCGCCGCCCTGCTGCCCAGGAAGCGCGACTGCAACCACTCACCGCTGAGCCTCGGCCAGTTTCTCCAGGCGGAACCTCTCGGCCTCGGCGGGTTTCTTCACCTTGGCCTCCAGCTCCTTCTCCCGGCGGGTGATCTCCTGCTCCTGCAGCATGATCTGCTGGGCGCGCTCCACCACCTTAACCTGCATCTTCTCCTCCTCGATGCGCTGCTTGGTCTTCGCCACCTGGCAGGGGAGGGGGGGGCGGGGGCAGTCCAAAAACAATTCACCTTAACAAATGAGCTCGGTAGCAAAATACTTTATATAGTTTATCATTCAATACTTTGGAAATATAACCAAGATGATGCACCTGCAGCTGGTAGGCCATCTCAGACTCAGCCTTCTTGGTGTTGACCTCGATGTCGTAGGCGGCCTTCTTCAGCTCATAGTCCCTCTGGGCCTTCGCCATGTCTATCTCGTTCTTATACTGAGCTGAGATCTTCTCCTGCATCGCATGGGCCTCCTGCAGAGAGAGAGAGAGAGAGAGAGAGAGAGAGAGAGAGAGAGAGAGAGAGAGAGAGAGGGAAGGCAGTAGGAATCAGTGTATAAGAATAGAGTCCAGGAGTTAGACAAAGTTATGTAACTACTCCAAAAATAGAAAAACATCAAAAACAGAAATGACAGCTCTTTTATTATCTACGCCAAAAAAAGAACAAACAATGAATGATGACTTTTATTCCCAATAGGTTTAATAATAATGTGCAAATACATGATTGCACATTTATATTTATCTTGACGAGCCATGGAGATCCAGGGCTTTGTTTTAAAACTCTGGTTACATTTAGATCAACCAACTATTATTGCTGACAACTGCATCACCCGGCCATGAACCCCCTAGTCTCTGAATCATTCCCATCCTTAAGTGAGAACTGATTCTTCTGCAGTAGAAATTTTAAACATCAATACCAAATTGGTGAACAAATGAGATCATGGTTGAGATGACTGACAGCCTCTCTCTCACCCACGCTGGTGTTGCTGTGAGTAACAACACAACGTAGAGGCCGGTAGAGGCTGCCAATGTTCTTGGTCGGGGTCATTGTTTGTTTACGGTAATCATGTGGTAATGATTTATTGATGTCAAAACGCTTTAAAAGACACTAAGCCAGCAGAGGGAGCAGCAGCAGTATCTCACCCTGATCACAGCATCTCTCTTGTTCTGGGCCTCTCCCATGCGGGCGTCCTTCTGAACCTGGGCGGTGCGAGCCTTCCCCAGGGAGTGGAGGTAGTCCTGGGTACCAGGGAGAGAGGAGGAGGACGAGAGGAAAAGGAGGAAGATGTTCACTACTGAAGGAAGACCATTACATTTCAGTGTTTCTCTTAAACAGCTACAAGCAGAAAGAGAGGAAACGGTGAAACAGTGGTGTTGATGCAGAGACATGATGGAGAGATTACATTGGCATTTATGAGTTGAGTGACTTCCATGAGCCTCGGGCCCTTGAAACCTGCTAAAACCCCCAGTGATTTTTTCGCTAGTTGGAAAAAACCAAAATGCTTTTGCAACAAATTACCTTTTCTGCAACAACTTACCTGATCGTCGTGAACGTCTTTGAGTGTGTAGCTGACCACGCTGATGCCCATGTTGACCAGGTCAGAGGAGGCCACCTTGAACACCTCCTCTGAGAACTTCTTACGGTCCTTATAGATCTCCTGTGAGAGGGAGGAAGAGGAAGAGGAAGGACAGGGAATGGGACAACCAGACGCTCTGTTAAACTCTGTGTTTTCAAAGTGTGACCCAGGACCCTAAATGGGTCACTGGCCGGACTGCATTAGGTCACCACTTGACCAGTAGTATTGTAGCATCTTTCTGATTGAATCATGTTTCTATGTCCATGTGTACCTCACCAATGAGGTTGGTGGTGTAAACAAGCCTTTAGTGAAACCTCACTGGCATGTAGCTGTCAGGTAAACTCGCTTCATCAATTTGAGAAGAAAGAAAAGCTTGAATCTAAATTGTTTCAAAAGGGGGCGCTGTTCTATAATTACTGACTGGGGCTTTAAAGCCAGAGTATCAATCAGCCGATCATTACCTCGACAGTGAGGTGGGCTATGATGGCCCTCTGATGTCCCTCCAGCGTCTCCAAGGCGATGTGGGCGATCTCCCCCTCTGACTTCCCCATGAACATCTGGCAGGCTGCAGCCAGCATCTGCTTGTTCTGACCCTGGATCTTCATCTGCAGGGAAAAAACAAGCCAGACGGTTGAGGCTCACTGGGTTGAGACAGCGGTAGGGCTACCATCAGCCACGTAGCACCAAGGGTAGCTGGAATGCTCTCATATGGGAGATAAGCAATTTATGTTAGCAGCCGAGGAATCCAGTGTCAACATGGCTGAAGTATTCTCTGAGCCCCGATGACTTGAATAAGAGTAACTTGACTACTTAGACTATAGTAACCGTTTTCAGGGTTCCCACACTCACTTGGACATCATATTCAACAACTGGTTTGGTGAAATTCAAAGACTCAAAATGATTAGACCCATAGAGGCCTCATTTGTTTTTACTCATGATCTTGTTAGGTCAAGAAATCCTGGTGAAATCGATGATTTTCAAACTGCTGCTGTATCAACACAAACATCCCTCAGAGGGTTTTCCTCAGGATGTGAGTGAGGTCCACCGAGCTGAGGCGTCCTGATGGATTTGGTTGCCAGACTGAAATAAAAAAGCCATGAATTTCCAAGGCCCCGTCTGCATTTTACCAGACAACTCAGTTTTTGGAGGGTTTTGGACTCCAATTGTTGGTTACCGGGCAGATTAGCTCTACCTTTCCCTCAGTGCTCTACTAGTACAGACCTGGGCTATACCGGTGACGGAGATGGGCACTCCGTGGCGGGTGTAGACTTTATCGCTCTTCACGTTCAGAGTCAGAGTGTTCAGGGAGATCCTGGAGAGGAGGGAGGGTGAGAGAGAAACACAGAGAGAACCGTGATTATTGAGTGGTTGCTCAGTTGTATAATAATAATAATAATAATAATAATAATTTAATATCTGCTTCGTACTAGCATGAGATCACAACACAGTCAAGTGACATGGGGAAAAACTGGATAACCTGGAACGGACGTAATGCAGAGGAGCATGTACGACGGAGGATCCCGGCCTGGTGACCCCGTACTGAGGTCAGACATTTCCTGTCACTCCCAACATTTGAAATACATGAAAACTGTGTGTTCACATTTATGTTCATGTTATGTTTGGGTGTGCCTGTAGGATCATCTGTCAGGGCTGCTCATCGACGACTCCTAAGCTGTTAGAGTGTGTTCTACGAGGTCCAAATGACATTACTACATATAGATATGGATATTATTAGGTCTTCAGGGTTTAATATCAAACCACAAGAGGTCCAGACCCAGAAGGTTTGACTGCATGGAAAGACAGGAGAACTCGGTTTTCATGTTTTGGATTTGAAACCTGAGTGTCACTCAGTCATCTCATCTAGGTGGTGCTCATTATTTGACTGCATCATGAATTTGATTGTATTTTGATTTAGATCATTTATTACCTTTTCATATCATTTTAGTGGCTTTTTCTCACACCCAGTTATCTTATCTCATCCGCATTGTAAGTCCCTCTGGTGAGAGTCTGCTCAATGGTTTGAATGTAAACCCACACCTTATGTGCAGCAAACCTAGATGGTGGGTCCCTACCTCTGTATCTTCTGGATGCACGGGACGACAAACACTCGGCCTCCAGCTATCATCAGAGGAGGGGAACGACAGAACCCTGGGAAACAAAATCATATGGATAAAATATCAAAAATCATCATTATTTTTTGTCTTATAACACTTTCAGAAATGTCTATCTTATTACCCTTGTTTACAACATAGTGACATTAGGGAGAATGTTATCTACACAGCCTGTTTCATAAACATTATTCTAGAAGTAAATAAAATAATTTGCAGTATTAATAAATGCTTAACTGCTTATTATCAGCTTTGTACATACAGATTTGTTTTTCATTATTATTATGATTAAAAAATTGTATAACCAGTTTTTAACCACCCAGTATTTGGCATTAGGAAACATTTTGTTCCCAAAACCGAAGTTTTTTTCTTAGAATTAAAGCCATATTTTATATTTTTGGGTTGAAAAAGAAACTAATACATAAATAATATATTGCTGATGTCAGTATAGTCCAAAAATGATATGGGTGTGTGTAGTGTGATCATTATAAAAGGTCAGGTTACACACGTATCGGTCGTGATTGATTACCTGACACCACCATAGCTTCGTTGGGACCGCAGGTGTAAAACATGTTTGGTGGTTCTCTCCCTCAGACTGAAAAACAAAGAAAATCACAGAAGAAGTGAGAAAAGTAGACACCGCCCAGACCCCACCTTCAAACACTCTGCTGCACTGCTGCTCCACCTCCAAGAGGAATACTTTGGAAACCCTGTGGTACCAATGCAGGATGGGTGCAGGGTGGTGGGGACGTTTACACTGGCTCCAGCTGTTATTTTAACTATCTTTTTTCTTTGATACAAACCAGACACCAGATGCAATAACCCTCAATGCTCCCTTACCCAGCACTTCCCAGAATTAAAGGGGGGTGGGGGTGGGGGGGTTGTAATGGGAACCTGACAGCAGACCAGCTGGCAGCAGGCCAGCTCAATAATCTAATCTACAATGACGTTGACCAATATCAGCAAGCCCACCTAAGAATAGCAAACCCACGCGTTATAACCACCCTATTCCACGGACAAAACCCATCTGGCTTCACGAGACTAGCAAACGGCTAACTAGTTGTCTGTATCCATTCACCCACATTTGTGTTTACAGTCAAACAGAAGCGTAACAGAGACACACTTACCGGTTAAAAAAATATTTTCTGCGTATTTTCTGCACTCCAAAAATAGCAGGACGAAAGTGATTGAAGAAATACTGGTCTGTTCTTGCTGTAATCGATGTATTTATGTTTTTATTATAGGTGACGTTTCATCCCGTTAGACATCAGCCGCTGTGTGCAGTAGCGCTGCCGTTACTCTGCAGCTCAGCGGCTCGTGCATACACGCCCTTCACTAAACAATGCGCTTCCGCCATCTAGAGGCGCGGTGGGAAACTGCAGGCACAGGGTTCAGTCAGTGTATCTGTTATGGAAAACAATAATGTAAGTGTGCTTATAATATGCTTAAAGTAGCCTATATACTGCAATAAAATATATGCATAAGTATAGTCACGGCCAGTGGAAAACTACTGAGCTGAGGGAAGTATATGTTTCCTCTTTTCCCATGATTATTAGCTGGAAGTTTATTACAACTGTTGCATTATTATTAAAGTTTTGTTGGAAATGCCAAGGACACAAGCAGTTCATGGGAGTGCAGGATGAGTCGTAGGGAGTTAGACCAGAATGATCTAACTATGATAGAAAGTACTTATTTTCTGCCAGGTGTCTGTGTACTGTATGATTTCTTTGTCTTCATTAAACTGCCTTGAACTGTGAAAGAGATAGTTTTAGTCATGTGGCTTAGCATGACTTATCATATTAGAAAGGGATATAAAGCTTGACTGATGTAACCTGCTCTTGCTCTCTACCCGGATCAACCCTCTTGGTTGTGAAAGGTATTGAGCCTGCTTGCAAGCATTAAAGGCCTGTGAGACATATATTGTGTTATAGCTTTATTGAGCTGTTCTCACCAACTAGACCAAGTGCAATTGACTTTAAATTGCCACGACGGTATCCCTACAAACAGAATATTATATATCTGTTTATTGTTTTTTTCAGGTAGAAAACAAGGTAGAAATACAAATACTGCAAATATTGTGGTTTAAACCCAATATAGAGAACATCCAACCAACACCCCTTCCATCTAACCCTGTCTCAATCTGTCAAATACGGGATAAAGGTAAATAATAAAAATGTTTTAAAATGTTTTAAAATATATTCCAAATATGTAACCAAAGAGGACATCTAGGTGTAGATATATATATGCAGGTATTACAGACAAAAAAGAGGTAGAGGGGGAAAACATAATCAAATCAAACAAACAATAAACAATGCATAAATAACAAAAAGTATGTATATATATATATAAATAACATGGAGGACAAGGGCTTAACATGGAGCAGGATGACAATGGGTCGTCTCAAGGCTGTAACCTACATAAGAATCAGCACAGATAACAGGTATGTCTAATACTACGGAGGGCAGAGTAGTCATCAGACCTCAGGGAGAGGAAACACGTTATGAACGGTCCCCGAATCCAGTTAAATGTTTCTGTTCTCCCAGAAAACCAAATTTTCTCTAGATTCAGAGAGATTATCAGGTCTCTCACCCACTGGATGGAGGGAGGACAGAGAGGTTGAACTCACACGCCTCTCTTCCACTCGAGGAGGATCAGATGTTGAGCCAGGATTTCTGAGAAGGCATTTCTGAGAAAAGCTTTTCTCACTTGTGCAGGAATTGGAGAATCGTACATCTTGACTTGACTTGACTTGAAATAAAGCTGTGGGCCTAGTGCTGACACGCTTATTTTACTGCATCGTGGCAACACAATGAGTAACCATATCTTTTCTATTGTATTCTACTCTATTTCATATACCTATTTAACTGCAATGATACTAGGCATCTACAGTAGTTTATTAAAGCAACACAATTCTCTTCTCCTCTAGTTTATTCAATTATAATTAACACTTTATGTCATTCAATTCTATTCTATTCTATTCTATTCTATTCTATTGTCTCCCACTGGAGTAATGGAGTGTATGTTAACGCTAAGTCAATGCTCTTGTATTCTATCCTAGTAGGAATTGACAACATCCAGCATTTTATATTGTATGTTATTCTATTCTGTTGTGTTCTATTCTATTCTATTCTATTCCATTCCATTCTATTCTATTCTATATAGTCTACATTGTTCCATTCGGGATAATAGGGCTCCAACGGGGCAGTGATGACAGAACCGGGCACTCCCTCTCCTCTTCCGGCCCTTGCCTCAGTGACTGGGAAACCCCAGTGGAAAAATCTGCCTAAGCCAATCAGCGCCGGAGCTGTAGAGGCAGCAGCCAATCGTTGGCGCAGACCGTCTGATGGCCGCGTCCCAAACCTTTTGTCCCGCCTCCTAGACTTGGCAGCCACCACACACACTACTGTCTGTCAGTCTGGTCAGTAGGTCAGCAGTACTGACACCGCAGCGGCACGTCGGTCTCTATCTCTCTCTCACTTTTCTCTGATAACTACATAATCCATCATGAGGGAAATCGTGCACATCCAGGCCGGTCAGTGCGGGAACCAGATCGGTGCAAAGGTAAGACCCGAGAAATACACTGTTTATTGTAAATAAATGAAGTTTATTGTTTGAAGTGTAGTAGTTTATTTGTAGTAGACTGCTCTACTTGTTGTCTGTATGGGCTGAAAAGTCTTTTATTCCTCGAGATATTTCTTTTGTTTGTCCTAAAATACAGCAAAGAATTTTATGTAGTAATAAAAGAGTTTTTTTTTTTTTTTTTTACAAAACACCAAAGATATAAATGATGCCCGTTTCGTTTATTGTACCTTTAGACGGGCCATTGTTTGCAGACATAACGGGACTAGAAACCGCCCTCATTGTTTGAGCCCCAGACTGGAGTTTCATAAAGACTCAAGTTAACAATCATTCATTTACCCTTCACTAGTTTATCTGACACTATTCAACGACTTATCAGGGCTGAAAAACCAGAAAGCATCACTCTAAAATGTTTGAAGTTAGACATCACAGAAATAACCCAGAGAGAATATGGGTTTTATTAGCAGTAATTACATTTGTTTTTACTGTGAGCCACAAATAACAACTGTAGTAATCCTATAATCCAACACCAATTTAACTATAGGCTGCAAATTATACCACCTAAAGAAATACAGATAAAGTAATCCTGTAGTACCACAGATGAGATAACACCATGAAGTGCAGATAATAATAAATCATCATGGGAATATTACGGTGACCACAGACACGCTGGACGAAATATTAAAGGAATATTGTAGTGATACCATAGGTGATAACAATACCATGAAGTACTATCAAGTCTGTATAAACTCAGTGTTGAACACCACAATCACACTAAGACTGTCGAGGTCTTGTTAAATTCATGTTACATATGAATGAAACATTGCCCCCATAAGTCTTAACATCTGATGACACCAACAACTACAAACATCAGACCTCAAGTCAGCGATCCATGAAGAAGAAGTTGGCCACATGTTAGCAGACTCAGGGCCAGCTGCTGTCTCGGCTGCCTGGTGAGGTGGACTCTTTGTTGCTGAGAAAAGAAGAGAAGAAAAGAGAGTGAAAAGAAAAGACAAATTTGCCGAGGCAGAGGAGAGGAACGCAGTTATGCAGGAGGGGGAGGAAGGGGAGGAAGGGGGAGGGGGGGAGGTAACAAGTGGCCCAGTGTCTCGTCTGAAAGCACGGATGAGGTCATTTAAATGGACGCTTTTCCTGTCAGTGTATCACATGCACATGCTCTGGACCCCTGGACCCCCACTGTGGTGTCCCTCACTGTGGTGTCCTCACTGTGGTCCTCACTGTGGTGTTCTTCACTGTGGTGTCCCTCACTGCTCTTCCCAGAGATCACCTGTCAATCAAACAGTGTGTCCAGTACTGTGACGTCTTCCTCCTCTGACTTCCTGTTGATGGAGCTTGAGTTCCTGTAGGTGGCGCTCTTCTCTCTGTCTGTTCAGCCACGGTGGCTATCGCTGCTCATGCTAACTACCCAGTTCTTCTTCTGTTGATTCCAAACAACGAAATGGTTGCGCTTGAATTTCGTCTCGAAAATATTACAGATTATTCCTTTAATTGTCTCATACAAATTTCCATAGTGTCTTCAACGCTTGTACATGGATTCCCCCGGCGGCCATCTTGAATTGACTCAGGGGGCGAAGCTATGAGGAAGAGCAAATACAGCCCAGCTCTGTCCTACTTTCACAAGATGCACATAATACACAGAATCAGACCAATATTCATCATGTCACAGCGGTTCACATCTAAAGGTTCACATGGGGTCGGGGGGGCAGACAGACTTGCCCCGGGGCCCCCAGCGGGGTAACAGCAGGCATGGTCACAGCATATGGGGTGACTCGGACTCAATGGCGTGTCCTTATCAGAGACTTAGCGAGGCTGAGGTCACCTGCCTGTTTCATAGTGGATTACCTCTGAAGGCTTCACGCAGGTTCCTCCGTAAAACCTGTTCAGGTGCGTTAGACTGACAGGAAGCTGTGATCATTTCATACCGATATCATCCTCATGTGGGGGTAGACTTTGACTCCTTTGACTCCTCTGACTCCTCTGACTCCTTTGACTCCTCTGACTCCTCTGACTCCTCTGACTCCTCTGACTCCTGCACTCCTCAAGCTCATGCTCATAAGTTACAGCTAAGTGGCCTACTTGTCAGTTTTGTAAATCATATTGTTGCGTATGATTTGGTTATCGTTTGTAAAATCCTACATGTTATTTTTTCCTAAACGTGACGCGTGACGGGTGACCTCGCCCGCTGGTTGCCATGGTGATCGCAGAGGGAGGGTGCGGGGCCAGTGGACGGCCAAAGATAGTGAGGTGACAGTAGAGGGGATTAACGAGATCTGCTGCCAACCCATCTCTCTCTCTCTCTCATACACACACACACACACACACACACACACACACACACACACACACTCCCTGGCACAGATTAGGGTCAGTTGATTGAGCGGGTGTGACAGTCTCGTGTCTTAGCTAAATTTGGCGTTAATGTCTGAATCCTCGGAGACAGCTGTACCGAGGGGTGTTGGAGAGGCGCGGTCGTGACCGGAATGCCGCCGGTTTGATTCCCCGCACCAGCTGGAGAAATCCGGGTGGGGGGAAACCGGACGACACTCTGCCCTGAGAGGCGTTGGTTGAATTCCCCGGATCGGAAAAAATCCTGTTGGGAGGCCTGTATTATTTCAGTCAATAAAACTGAGACGCCTCAAACTTTTGACCAGATGATGTTATCTGTGTTCCTGTCTGACTAGTGGGATATCACAACACCTCTAGCCCTTTGGTTTAAAGACTCAACTCTCCTGCTCTTTCTGCTCCCACTGATCACATCCCTGAGAAATGCTCATGAAAGTACAGAGCATCTCCGCGGGCCTTCGGGAATTACACAGTCCTGGTAGCCGTCCATGTGATGGCTACGTACCAGGACTGTGTAATTCCCATAGAGAAGAGTCTGTTTGTCGTAGATCGGCTGCTATTTCGGTGCTTTCCCGTCGTCTCGTTGCAACAGCTGTTTTCGGGCTGCTTCATCCTCCCTGCGATCCAGATCAGAGCTGCAGTTCCTCGTTATTTCGAACCGGGCCTCGGGTCAGACATACACCACATGATGCAGTGGGTGATGTGGCCGCGAAGTGGAGCTTGAAATGAGCATAGCAGACATCGCGGTTCGGCACAAGGGTGACTATTTACTGCAGGACACCTTCTTTCACGCACTCAGATATTTACGGAGCGAGACGGGTCGCCTTCGCAAATGGGATTTCAGAGCACGCTGCTGTATTTAGGACGTGACCGCAAAAAGGTAATTAGATATCAGATGGCTCGGCCTCGGGGGTGGAGAGGACTGAGGGCCGATTGTGAGCCGGCAGTGTTTTCAAACTCATCTTGAATAAAGTGCACACAGGCGCGGCTTTCTGCACATGGAATTTAAAGGCTTGCCAAAGCCTTGAGTGAATAACCTCGGGTTGAACGCGCTCACGCAGAGCTACACCGAGGAGCGAAGCTGCTCGTGGCCATGTCGGGTTTCAAGACAAAATGGAACGGGGTCGAAAGAGAGTTGAATGGAAACATCCAGAGATCAGGTTTAGACACTCGGGGCAGTTTCATAGTGATAAACACACTCGGAGTATGATGAGAAATCACACAACACAAAGAGAAGAGACTGTAAGCAAACAAGGAAACGAGACGAACAAAAACTCAACAGTAAAGTTTAGTGGGGACGTTCAAAGTCTGGACGCTTTTCCAACGTGTCGTCAACCTTCGGTCTCTCTGGGTAAACTGGCCCTGAGTTACCGGCCTGATGAGTAATCCAGAGAAGGGACTGGACATTTTAAAACCATAACCCATCATTTAATAAACTCAGCTATAATACTAGGAAACCTTCTGTTGGCTCCTTTAAGGCTCGACGGGAAAACACAAGAAACCATCTCATTGCAACATACAGATTTACACGTGTTTGTTCATAGCAGTACAATGCTTCCTTACTGAACACTGATCTTTCTGTGTATGTGTGTGTGTGTGTGTGTGTGTGTGTGTTTAGTTCTGGGAGGTGATCAGCGATGAGCACGGCATCGACCCAACGGGGACCTACAATGGAGACAGCGACTTGCAGCTGGACAGGATCAGTGTGTATTACAACGAGGCGACCGGTAGGTTCACCCTGACGCAGCGGAGAGTTTTAGTGTCCCGTGATGGTCAGGATGCAGTTCCAGAAGGTTTTCCACCCTGACAGAAAATGTTTTTTTACAAAACAAAGACAATGAAAAAGCTGGAGGAACCTGGACGTTGTAGTTTGGGACTCCAGCAGCTAAATAACTAAAAGGGAGAACAGAGAAGACTTGGAGGTGAGACACAAGTTATTCTAGAATTAGGATCCTAAAAATAGTTTTAAATACATGGATCCTCTTTGTTGAAATGAGACAAAATATGTCCCATGACTTTTTCCATCAGATCAGATTACTGTGGGCAGCTTCGGTGTGCTTCCTGTACTTTTATGATGTTGTACTCCATCTAGTGGCCACGTGAAAGTACTACACCCGTTAAAGAGTGTTCCTCTTCACTCTACCAACTATACTGGTCTGGGTGATTCTGTTTCATGATTTGCTTTCGAAAATCAAACGGATGAGAAATTAGTTAACCTACTTGCCTGTGGTTAGTCAAGTCAAGTGGGAAATATTCAGACAGAATATGGTTTAATGGAGATAACATGGAGATTTCAGCATCACAGGGTCAGTGATGCTGAAATCGTCAAGGTTTACCTCTGAAACCCAAGCTTGGTTGTTTTACTTTACGTTTACCATTACATTGTGTGTGTGTGTGTGTGTGTGTGTGTGTGTGTGTGGGCTTTTGCCTGCTGTTGCGTGTCTGTAGGTGGGAAGTATGTGCCCAGAGCCATCCTGGTGGACCTGGAGCCAGGTACCATGGACTCAGTCCGCTCTGGACCCTTCGGACAAATCTTCAGACCTGACAACTTTGTCTTTGGTAAGGAGGGATAGGGGTGGGTAGAGATTTAGTACATTGCTCAAGGACACTTCAGCAGGGCAGGATGCTTGCTGACACGGGGGTTTGAACCCAGGTCCTCTGGTTGAAGTCTCCCAAACCACTAGGCCACTCTGCTGCCCTATTTTGTGATTTCGATCTCGTCCTTTATAGCGCGACAAATATAGCACAACTGACTGTCACAACTGTGTCCTATATGCCACAGACAGGCAGCCGACTGACTCACTGTAGTGACTCGTAGGATACTGTCAAACGTTTTAAAACATGAAGAGTTGACTTTTGTTTGTTTTTGTCACACGTCAACATCAATAATGGAAAAAACCTTAGAGAATTGACATAATATCCTGTTGTTATGAATCATTCTGAGTCACCTCCTGTTTAAAGAAAAGATAAAAAAATAAAGGACCATAAGAAATAATTACAACTCCTTTTTTTTAATCTCCCAGGCCAAAGCGGAGCCGGTAACAACTGGGCCAAAGGTCACTACACCGAGGGGGCGGAGCTGGTGGACTCGGTCCTGGACGTGGTGAGGAAGGAGGCCGAGAGCTGTGAGTGCCTGCAGGGCTTCCAGCTCACACACTCCCTGGGGGGAGGCACCGGCTCCGGCATGGGCACCCTGCTGATCAGCAAGATCCGAGAGGAGTACCCCGACCGCATCATGAACACCTTCAGCGTGGTGCCGTCGCCCAAGGTGAGAGAAATACTACTACATACTAGGATCTGTTCATATTCGCTATGTATTATATATACTATCGTACAGCCTGTAGTATAAAAGTAGGAATACATTTTCTAGAAGTATAATTTGTAGTGTTAATACATGCTTAAATGTTTAATATTATCAATTGGATGTTAAATATTTTGTTAAAATAACTCAATAAGCTAAAAATTACTTTCATTAGTATTATTATTATTCTCATTATTATTATTATATTATTATATAAATATTATATAAATTATTATCATAATAATTGATTGAGTTTATTATTATTATTATATAAATATTATATAAATTATTATAATAATAATTTATTGAGTTTTATTGAGTTTATAATAATAATAATAATACTAGTGAAAAGTAATTGTATTCCTACTTATACCTGGTATATTAGGTACCGTCTCAGAAATGAATGCATACAAAACATATGTTTTATTGATATTATTATTATTACTGTATTATTTTATAATTATTATTATTATTTTTATATTTTACTATCTTCTATTACTGCTGTTGTGGAAAAAACATATTACTCCAATTTTGGTGTTTTTTGCTTCTTACTTGTATTGAAAGTTTTCATGAAAGTTCCATGAAATTCCCATTCCTATTCTGTATGATTTATTTTAGTAAAGTACATGAGAGGTGACGGTCTCTCTTCTCTCCAGGTGTCGGACACGGTGGTTGAGCCGTACAACGCCACCCTGTCGGTCCACCAGCTGGTAGAAAACACAGACGAGACCTACTGCATCGACAACGAGGCGCTCTACGACATCTGCTTCCGCACGCTCAAGCTCACCACGCCCACCTACGGCGACCTCAACCACCTGGTCTCGGCCACCATGAGCGGCGTGACCACCTGCCTGCGCTTCCCCGGCCAGCTCAACGCTGACCTGAGGAAGCTGGCGGTCAACATGGTGCCCTTCCCCCGTCTCCACTTCTTCATGCCCGGCTTCGCCCCGCTGACCAGCCGGGGCAGCCAGCAGTACCGGGCCCTGACGGTTCCCGAGCTCACCCAGCAGGTGTTCGACGCCAAGAACATGATGGCGGCCTGCGACCCGCGCCACGGCCGCTACCTGACGGTGGCCGCCGTGTTCCGCGGCCGCATGTCCATGAAGGAGGTGGACGAGCAGATGCTGAACGTCCAGAACAAGAACAGCAGCTACTTCGTGGAGTGGATCCCCAACAACGTCAAGACGGCCGTCTGCGACATCCCGCCCCGCGGCCTCAAGATGGCCGTCACCTTCATCGGCAACAGCACCGCCATCCAGGAGCTGTTCAAGCGCATCTCCGAGCAGTTCACCGCCATGTTCCGCCGCAAGGCCTTCCTCCACTGGTACACCGGCGAGGGCATGGACGAGATGGAGTTCACCGAGGCCGAGAGCAACATGAACGACCTGGTGTCCGAGTACCAGCAGTACCAGGACGCCACGGCCGAGGAGGAGGGCGAGTTCGAGGAGGAGGCGGAAGAGGACGCCTAAGAGAGCAACAGGAACAAAGCAACCAAGCAATGTGAGCTGAGGGGAGGGAGAGCTGAACAACCGAAAAGAAGAAATTCTACTCCTAAAAAAAAAGACAAAAAAACAGACAAAAAAAATGAATGTCGTGATGTGAAGTGAAGGAATGTAGCAGGAAGGAGGAGGAGGAAGGAGGAGGAGGAGGAAGAGTCTGGATTGGTTCATGGGAGATGAGAGAGAAGAAGGGAAGGAAATCGGGCGGCGAGGTGGAGAGGAGCAGGACAAAAATAACATGACCAAATAAATGTGCCACAGTGTGTGATGTATTTGTGACACCAGGTGGGGCTGTTTTCCCACGTCAGGCCTCCCAAAATCTTCTTGGTGCTAAAAATCTTCATCTCTTAGCGAATGAACAAATCATAAGGGAGTCCAACGCTTCGCTTTCTGATGTAGGGTCGCCTTCTGCTGCGTTCCAGAGATGTCGGAAAAGTTGGAATTTCTGATTTCCTACCAGTAAAAGTCGCAAGTTCAGGCAGGATCTCTCAACCTTGAGCTTCCTAGATTCTGTTATCTGACTTTTAACACCTTTAAAAATCCTCACAATGTACTTAAACTCAATTTTCAGCATTTCATGACCTTAAACTTAAACCCGTTTCTTCTGAGCTGACCCAACAGGAAAACTGAGGCTGTCACCTTCCAGCCGGGAATTTCTGACTTCCGACTTTGACTGGAACGCAGCATTCGACCCCGGGTTAGCACGAAGCCCTACGGCGACGACTTAGTTGCTTTTGCGAAACCACGCCCCGTTTCAGAAATGAGTAAACTCAGTTAGGACGCAACATCGACCATCAGCTTCATCTGCCATTATCAGTGTTTTTTTTACTTTAAACTCACAGCTAAATGTGAATTCGAGCGGTCGGCAGGACGATACCATCAGTATTTTTTCTTTGAGACTTTTGAGACAGTACACACTCTCAACCACACAAAACATCCGTGGTTATTACACCAGAGAAATAGCAATGTTGAAAAGGTGTAGAGTGAAGGGAAGACATAAGAGTGAGCATTCGGGTGGATCTCACCTCTCTCCATCTCCATCTACGCCGTGAGACCGATCACAAAGGGTGTTTGGATCATCCACTGACCCAAAACCCAAAAGCCCTTCTCCTGTAACTTTTGCAACTGTCCATGAGTGAAGCACAGGAATACATGTACTTAATACTTAAAGTAGATCAGCAGGTCGGGGTTGCAGGGACCAGAACTCCATCCTGGTTCTCACTTGATTTCCCAAGTTGCTTCCAAAAACAAATGTTGGTCCAAACAAGATTTTAAGACTGAATGAAGAAGGCTGTGTTGCTCAAGTGGCCTTTTGGGAGTCTTTTGAGCTCAGTCAGAACATATTGCATCAATTTAACATGCAGGTTTGTCAATCAGTTTTATTGAATTCCTGAAACATTATATATTTTTTTTCCAGCAGCTGCAGATTTTTCTGTCAGACGCCAGCCAACGTCCTGACGAGAAACACAGACTGCTGATGCCCTGAGCCAAGACTGGCTCTCCTAAAACATATGATTATTATTATTATGTACTCCACACATAAATGACAATATAAACTTTGAATTCAAGTAAAAAACACCAAAATTGCAGCGAGGTGGTTCATCGGTAACGGCGGTGATATCAGCATCAACGTTGTTCATCAACATGTTAACACCCTTCGCTTTGAATGGCACAAACTGAGTGAGAGGAATGAGCACGGTATCACATGTAGTAGAAAATATGGAGAGAGGTCAAAGATTTTCCATCTCGGTTTGAGTCTGCGTCTCGATCTCGGCGGACGTAAGACATGTACGAATATAGGAAACGACCAAGTGTCAGAAATGAAGAAAAGCACGCTTGATCTCTGATGCCAGTCTATATTTGAAATTGCACAATGCTGTTGTAGCAGGTTTCACTACAGCACGCATCCAGATCCAACACACGTCAGTTGTTTGTGATCCTCCAAGCCAGGTCGTCTGTGTGTCTGTATGTCTGCTATTATTGTTGTTATTGTTCGTTTTTTTGTTAATGTTTGACTTTGGGATCCCAGTGAAAATGAAAAGTTTGGGAGAAATAAAAAGGCATTTCTAGAAAAACCCCAACTTGTATCGGCTGTTGTTATTATCAGGACGTGATGAAGAGCTGTCAACGTATTTACAGACGCTCTTTGGTATCAATTCATAATGAGGCTCCAGGAAGTCGTTTTTCTCTGATGTCAACCGATGGAGCGAACGCCGTACGACTCAACAAACCTCCCAATATGTTATCTTTCTCATCTGGAAACGGTCACAGATCAGTAATAATAATAATAATAATAATAATAATGTGATAGTGAATCAATTCCTGCAGGGAAATTCTCTTGCCGCCATCCATGGAGGTCAGAGGTCACCTAAACTACACTGCCTCTGGAACTGGCCACTTCAGCAGGGCAGGCGGAGGAACTTAAAGGAATAGTTCACCCCACAATGAAAATCCAATCATGTACTTACCCCCGATGCCAGTCAAAACCCCATATCTCCATCTCAGCCTTCTCCCAAGCTACTGAACTGAGCGTCTTTTTACAGCTCTAAAAAATGTCCATTACATTTCTCCATCCAGCTCGTGCAGCAGAATCCAAGTGTTTTAGGTAAATTTTGGACTTTTTTTGGCTACAGAACACCTGGATTATGCTGCACGAGCTGTTTGGAGAAAATTAAACATTTTATTTTTTTGATGGACGGTTCAGCGGGTTGGGAGAAGGCTGAGGGGGAAGTAAGGCGACTAACTGGCTGTTTGGTTTTTGTACAAACTCCAATCCACTCACATGAAGCCGATGTGTAGATGAAGATGCATTTTTGGGTGAACTGCTCCTTTAAGTGCGGTCTAATGAATGAGCACGGGACTACAGGAGAAAAACCCGCATGTCCCTCGAGGATAGCCCTGGCCCTGGGCCAAATCTGACGCTTTCTGACGAAGCTTCCCGAGGAGGGCCGATTTTATTGGTCCTCAAGCACGACAGCAACCGAAACTCTCCAGCTAATCCCGATCCAGTCTGCTGTCGGGCTGGGGGCGAGAGAGATGAATAAAAGACAAATAGACCCGAGATATCCCGAAAACCTCCCGTGCTGAGCCCCGCCCGCTCGCGCTGCTTCTGGATCCAATCCTTCATAAAGGTAATTACCAGCATCTGATTATGGTGCCATATTACTGCAACTGATATATATATATTCTTTTCAGCATTTAATTCAACCGGGAAGTTAATGGGTTAAATTTTGCAGATTTTCCTTTGCTGTGTGATTTATTTCCCTGAGTTGAACGATCCCAAACGGCAGTAGCGGATCATTCAGGGCGTGTTGAGCCGCAAACGCCGCGGAGGCGCTCGTGAGGACCGGGATGACACGGAGATCCACCCTAGTAGGAACAACGACGGGTTCCAGACATGTTACAGAGATGTAAAGTTTCTGTACTGGTGATGAAATGATGGGACGCTGTTCAGGTTTAAACGGGGTGTTGGCCGCGGGGGTGGCCTCTCCCCGGTCCGCCTCATCTCTAACTGTAAACTCACTAATTACCTCTGCTGGCTGGGAGGCAATTAACATCCAACTTGTGTTTTCTGACGCATGGTGCAGTAATGATGGTCTGTATGTTGCCTGGGCATTACCACCGCATTACCACGTCCTGTGTGTGGGATGTTGTGGGGGGGGGGGGGGTTGTTTCTTGGCCATCCCGGTGGAAATCGTTGTGCCATTAATGACGGGCACTACCGTACAGCACAATAATAGTCACTGACTAAGTAGTGGTCACAGGACGCTGGAGGAGAGCACTGAGCTGTACTTGGCTTCATACTGTGAAGGTTTAGGCACGATTATTTCTGATGACTGACAAGATATTAACATGGTACATTATTAGACAGATTAGAGGATCTTATTGGTCCCTGGTGTTATTGGTATTATTGGTTTGTACATATGGCTCCCACATGGCTTTATGGCAATTTTCTGCTTGGCTTCAGCAAGATACTAGCTCACTAGCTAAAGTATGGCAAGTGCCCAAAACCTTTCTCTACCTAATCGAAGGCCATAGAGAAAGGAGAGAAAGGGAAAGAGAGGAATCAGAGAGAGAGAGAGAGAGAGAGAGAGAGAGAGAGAGAGAGAGATGTGTAAGAAAATGCATGGCTTATTTCCCATACGTATACCATAGAAACCCTGAGATGTGGCTGAGAGAGCTCCCCCCCCCGTCCCCCTGTTTCCTCCATCTTCCCCCAGCTCAGCAGCGGGACAGCCCCATTCAGACAGTCGTGACACACCCTTGCTGCATCAGCACTCCGGGTTGTATGGGCTGTGTAAGGAATGGGGGGGGGGGGCATTGTCATGTCAAGAAATGACATTCATTAAATTTCATTACATTAAATTTCCCTCAGAATCACATTCTTGTCAGGGTGTAGTTCCTTTGACAGCATTTAAACTAAAACTGAAACCCAGACTAATGAAATGAAAGAGAAAGGACAATGTCTTTCAGTTTGATCTGACCTTTAGAAGAACCACTGAGAAGGGAGGGATATAAAAGGAGAAGGATAGAGGAGACAAAGAGTGATGAGAAGGGGGGAGAGAGAGAGAGGGAGAGAGAAAGAGACTGGGAGAGACAGAGGAAGAGAGAGGGAGAGAGACAGAGAGAGGGGATGAGACAGAGAGAGAGAAATGGGGGAGACAGAGAGGGGGAGCGAGAGGGATGCAGATGGGGGGACTGAGAGACAGGGGGAGAGACAGAGAGAGAGTGGCAGTTACTGAGAGATGAGAGAGAGATGAGAGAGATGAGAGAGAGATGAGAGATGAGAGGAGAGAAATGAAAGAGATGAGAGAGAGATGAGGGAGAGATGAGAGAGATGAGAGAGATGAGAGAGAGATGAGAGAAATGAGAGGAGAGAGATGAAAGAGAGATGAGAGAGAGATGAGGGAGAGAGATGGGAGAGATGAGAGAGTGAGAGATGAGAGATGAGAGAGATGAGAGAAAGATGAGAGAGATGAGAGAGAGATGAGAGATGAGGGAGAGATGAGAGAAAGATGAGAGAGATGAGGGAGAGATGAGAGAAAGATGAGAGAGAGATGAGAGAGATGAGAGAGAGATGAGGGAGAGATGAGAGAGATGAGAGAGAGATGAGGGAGAGATGAGGGAGAGAGATGAGAGAGAGATGAGGGAGAGATGAGAGAGATGAGAGAGAGATGAGAGATGAGAGAGAGATGAGAGAAAGATGAGAGAGATGAGATGAGGGAGAGATGAGAGAGATGAGAGATGAGGGAGAGATGAGAGAGATGAGAGAGAGATGAGAGAGAGATGAGGGAGAGATGAGAGAGAGATGAGAGAGATGAGAGAGAGAGAGATGGGAGAGAGATGAGAGAGATGATAGTGAAACCAGAGCAGGATGGAGACTAGGTGATCCTGCCTTCCTGTCTTGTGTGGCAGAAACAAGAGGACAACAGTCTTCAGTCTTCAGTCCGTCAGTCCGTCAGTCAGGATGATGGAGGGACGTGGACTCAGCGCTCAGCACCAGCAGGCTGGAGGAGTCAGTCAGCAGGACCAGTTACATCAATGAGACTGATTGATCTAATTGGTAATAACAGGAGACAGAAGAGGACTGACCCCATGTAGAGATGGACGTCACCCCTCAGCCTCTAGCTGGTCTTATCCAGAACAACAGTAGGATAGGCAACCTATAGTAAAGGGGGGGGGGGGCGGGGGGGTCTTAAATGTCTTAAAAACATTTAAGACCAAATTTATATAAACAAAATCTAGAGTGTGTAAGACTTTTGGACAGTACTGTACAAGAGAAACATGACGTCCCTGTTGGGCCCGTCAGTAGCAGGATGAATCATCCCTGACCTTTAGTTGTATCGCCCCCATCAGGCCAATCTGTGTAATGTTTTCAAACACCAGACCAGTCAAAATGAGAGAGAGGCTGATCAGAGTCCCTCCAAACCAAACAGAAAGGAAGAGGAGTTGTGTTGCTGTGGAGTCGGGCAGACGGAGGTTAGGGGCAAACAACTAGTCCAAAAACTCAAATAATTGCAGGGTAGAATTATCTTCCTTTCGGGGGAATGATCTAAAAATGATTTAAAAAGATAATTTTTCTGTCATCAGTTTAGTTCTGGCCTCAGGTTTCTTACTTTCAGGGCATCATGTTGCCAGATACAGTTTTTGTTGTTGCTGTTCATCTGCACAGGGAAGCATAAATCATACTGAACACCAAAATAATAACATAAAGAAATGAAGGTCTCTCATGTAGTATTAAGTTATGGTTGTTGAACCTGTGATTTATGTGCAGCATGCAATAAGATAAAGACTCTGTAGAACAAGCAAGCCTCGGGCTAGAAAACATGATCACTGTGTCTGATCAAGGTCCGAGGGCCTCTTGAGCAGTATCTCTGCACACCTCGAGGGCCAGGGAGTGTGTTTGTTGACAGGAAGTGTGTTTGTTCATTCTAGAATCCATTTTAAAATTATTTTAATTGCTTTTAAATCCCTCAATGGCCTTGCCCCGCCCTACCTCTCTGAGCTTCTACACCCATATGCACCCACCCGCTCTCTCAGGTCAGCTGACCAGCTGCTCCTAAGCGTGCCAGAAACTAAGAGGAAGCTCAGAGGGGATCGTGCTTTCGCAGTCGCAGCTCCAAAACTTTGGAACGATCTGCCTCTCCACATCAGACAGGCCTCTTCTCTGTCTGTTTTTAAATCCCTTCTTAAAACCCATCTTTTCTCCTTGGCCTTTAACACTATGTGAGACGTTGACTTTTATTTTACTTATTTCTTTTTGATTGATTTTATTGTTTCTCTAATTGTGTGGCTGCTATCTATACTTATGCTTTGACTCAATTTCTTGTGAACCATTTATTTACTATGTCTTTATTTATCCTGTACAGCACTTTGGTTGGTTTTAAAGTGCTTAACAAATAAAGTTGGATTGGATTGGATTTGTTGACAGGGAGTGTGTTTGTTGACTGAGGGAAAGTAGAAAGGCTATTTCCTTTTCTAGACGTCTAATCCTTCATCTGAAGGAGCCGGCATGAACTCAATCGCTTTTTATTGTTCTCTCTCTCAAGGTCTCAGGGTGCAGTGATTGGATCAAACGGCTGTAAGTGTGCAGAGGGTAAAAACGAGAGACCAGCTCATATCTCATCTAGCGTACATTTCATAATTGATGGAAATGGATGGATCTCATCAGCAGATGTAATCAACAGGCCGTCACATCATTCAGGTCTGTCTAGGAAGTTCAGCGAGTTCACACAGAAGCTCTGCCGTCCCTTTAGCCTGCGAGTGTTGCTGCCAAACGGGCCTGTTCAAGTCGAGAGTGTCAGTTTGTTGTTGTTGTTGTTGTTGTTGAGATTGAAGTGAGGTCGGAAACAATTGGATTAGACGCCGCAGGCTAAGTGCAGTGGCGAGGCAGTGTCGGTGAATACGAGACCGGCTGGCGTTGAGAGAAACAAGAAACCTACTGTCACACACACACACACACACACACACACACACACACACACCTTTCTCTCTCTCTCTCTCTGTCTCTCTCTCTCTCGTCATCCCCGCTACGTAGTCTGATTCAGAGCAGTAAAGATTGAAGGTGAAGAAGTTGCGTCGTGTCAGACGGCTGTCGTCCATCTCTTCGCCCCAGAGGGATAGCTAAGTATCTCTCTCTCTTTCTTTCTCTCATCCCTCTTTCTCTCCTCCTCCCTCCCTCTCTCTCTCTCTTCATCCCTCCCTTCCTCGCGTCTCTCTTCGGTCTGCGGCCACTTTCTCTGCAGCAGCCGGCGTCGTGAGTAGAGAGATGATGGACTGGTCACGCCGCAGGGGAAATGCTGAACCCGCGATGTGACCTCTCTGACCTCTAGCAGGCCCGCTCTGCTGCCAGGACACTTCACCTCTAAAGCCGGTTCAATATCTTTTATGTTACGGCAGTGCTCAAGATTGTTTTTATGAAGGAGAGTTGGCAGGGAGAGCATGTTTCACCTGGAGGATTCAACCCCCCCCCCCCCCCCGTTTCAGCTGCTGAAGTGTCCTCGAGCAAGTCACCGAACCGAAACCCCAGCAGGTTCCTGGTAGCAACGTTAGCGCTAATGTTTCTCCGAATCAAGACCGCGTTTCCCACAAACCCCATGGCTTCCTGTCACAAAGAGGACGTTAGCGCTCCCCCTCCTACTTTACTGATGTTGAATGCTACATGTAGCTACATGTACATGTAGCACCTTCAGCGTGTGCAAGGGTTGTTTCTCTCCGCTATCCGACATCTGAACACATCGCACTCCTACTACAGATCACGCTCAAGTCACTTTGGGAAGAGTAGGCGTCGCTTTTTTCCCCTCTTCTACATTTCATTTTTGAACAATGATTTTTGTTGGTCTGTTACTGAGAAAGAAGGAAGAGAGAGGGTTGCCTAGTGGACTGTGGTCTAGAGGGTACTGTCCTGTAACCAAAAGATCAACGGTTTGATCCTCTGTGAGTCCACCAGTACCAGTACCATCCATCATCTGTGTGAAGACAGGGAGAGGGGGGAGGGAGAGGGGGAGGAGCTGGTGGTCTCACCCACAGGGCCTACATCACTGAGCACTCAGAACCATCATGCTCTATATTATTGATTAGCAATCACTGACTGGGATTGTGTTCAGATTCTCTTCAGTTTTATTTGTCTTGTTTACTTGGTATTGCCATAATCAAACTACATCCAGTCTGTCCACGGGTCAATGTATCAATACATTCCTGCTGTTTATTTTATTGTAACTCTTTGTATTAGTTTCATCTTGTTGGTATGATCATTTGAAAACTACTTCTACTTCTACTACTTCAATATTTCTAAATATTGTTGATTCAAGAGTCTTATCAAGAACATACAGTATATTTCCTACTACCCCATCATCTGTTATCATTCACTCTCACTTTTCAAAAGGTGGATATCTCACTGTGGAACAAAACTCTGTGTTTTCTATGGAAGAATAATCGTGTGTGTGTGTGTGTGTGTGTGTGTGTGTGTGTGTGTGTGTGTGTGTGTGTGTTTTTCAGAGACCTAGTAGTCAAGATGAAAGCGATCAGCACTGCTGTGTTTAGCACCCTGTTCTGCACCGGTAAGCACTAATATAATCAGTCACTTGGGATCCGGTGGGATGAGCGAACGGCTGAAATGTGGCTGAGCCAAACAATTAGCACAGACTTCCCACCAAACACTCCAGCCTGTAGGCATCTGTTTCATTTCTATTTATTTTGCCTTTCTTCTTTGTTAATTCATGAGGAGTGTGCTTGTGTTCACGTCGGGTCTATTTCAGGTTGTTGTGAGGCATTTACACTTCAAAGGTTTCCATGTGCTTTGGGAAGTGTAGTTCTCCAGAAGAACAAAGGAACTCTCGCTTAGTTAGAGATCTTTGTACAAACCAGAGAACTAAAAAAAGCTGATTTTTAAAATAAACATGTCTCTGTCTTTTGTTCCACAGTTCTGTCAGCAGCTGGGAAAGGTAAATATCTATCTATCTATCTATCTCTCTATCTATCTATCTATCTATCTATCTATCTATCTATCTCTCTATCTATCTATCTATCTATCTCTCTATCTCTCTATCTCTCTATCTATCTATCTATCTATCTATCTCTCTCTCTCTCTCTATCTATCTATCTATCTATCTATCTATCTATCTATCTATCTATCTATCTATCTATCTATCTATCTATCTATCTATCTATCTCTCTATCTCTCTATCTATCTATCTATCTATCTATCTATCTATCTATCTATCTATCTATCTCTCTATCTATCTCTATCTATCTATCTATCTCTATCTCTCTCTATCTATCTATCTATCTATCTATCTATCTATCTATCTATCTATCTATCTATCTATCTATCTATCTATCTATCTATCTATCTATCTCTATCTATCTATCTATCTATCTATCTATCTATCTCTCTCTCTATCTATCTATCTATCTATCTATCTATCTATCTATCTATCTATCTATCTATCTATCTATCTATCTATCTATCTTTGTTCCCACCAGTCAAAGAAGAGCACAGGACGGCGTTCTTCGGCGAGGATGTTCACATCGATGTCCCGCCGGACAACCTTGGCGAGGTTGTGTTCAGATCCAGGTCCAAGCCGTCCTCCGAGGTGGTCCTGCTGCAGGCGGGCCGGGTGGTGAACCCGCGGGGCCGGCTCAACAAGCTGGGCCACCTGGTGCTGGAGGACGTCCAGGAGGAGGACGAGGGGATGTACGTCATCAAGAACAGCCACAACCCCGCCGACGTCAAGCACCTCATCCTCGTCGTCAGGGGTAAGAGACGAGAACATGGAGGAGGATCAATCAAATCAAAGAATCAAAGACTTTGTTGTCCCTAATGAGAAGGACGGCATATACCACAATACATGATCACAATAAACAGAGATCTAAAGTAGAGATGCTGCACAGTCCCAGAGTGACATAGAGAAACTCAGCTCTCTGGTTGATCAGCTACTTTCATCTCCTCTATGAAGAACACGCTAACGTTAGGCTACTTGGCGAGCTAACATTAGGCTACTTGGCGAGCTAACGTTAGGCTACTTGGCGAGCTAACATTAGGCTACTTGGCGAGCTAACGTTAGGCTACTTGGCGAGCTAACATTAGGCTACTTGGCGAGCTAACGTTAGGCTACTTGGCGAGCTAACGTTAGGCTACTTGGCGAGCTAACATTAGGCTACTTGGCGAGCTAACATTAGGCTACTTGGCGAGCTAACGTTAGGCTACTTGGCAATCTAAGGTTAGCGACTGAACCATGAGCAAACATCGCTAATAGCATATTTCAGACATAAATAGAACACTCTCCCACACGCACACAACACTAACTAACTAACTAACTAACTAACTAATTAACTAACTATCTAACTACTTAAATAAATAAATAAATAAATAAAATAAAAGATAAAGACCTAAGCACCAGCAACCTACAGAAGCTCAGCTGCGGAGGCTTCCGGTTTGGCGATGTAAGTGACAGACAGGGAAAAGAGAGCTCCCGGCATTGGTTTATTTTTTTCACTTGTGCATAGCTAATTTCTTATAAAAACTCACAAACTGTGAACATACGTAATGCTACGGTTTTAGTCAAGTTTCGAACAAGTAGAAGCTCAGCTGCAACATCATTCTAAGGCGCCCAGAGACCAAACCTTTAAACATGGCCATATCGAGAGGATCATGGGAGATGAAAGTTACATTTTAAGAGTAATATGACTTTTGCATTGTTTTATTAAGTAGATGCTACTCAGTAAAGAATAGAGTTGATTTGTACAAAAAGGCTTTTACCACTCAGCTCCGTGGCACCACATCCTGTCCTGCCTTGACACCTCATCATACTACCATGCTTTCACATCCATACCCTCCTCCTCTCATCTATTTTAAACTATTTTAATTCACACGCCATCATATTTGTCTAACGTGACACTATTCTCAAAACCTCGATAACGTTCCTTCATCTTCTCTCGTTCCGTGTCGGCTTAATGATGACTTCACTTCTCCGGTTCATTCCTCTTTTCCTAAAGTTTGAGCCTCAGCACACCATGTGATCTGGGTGATCTGATGCATCCGGTACAGTTTGTCTTAGTTTAGCTCCTGTTTGTTCCTCACCCCCCCCCCCCCCCCCCCCCCCCCCCCCCCCCCTCTCTTCCTGCTGGTCAGACTGTGCCCTGGAGCAGGTGGTGAAGTATGGAGACACCTACACCATTCACCTCAACAACATCCAGGGCCCCATCACCCTGGAGTTCAGGTAGGTCGGTCTTAAAGAGTTAAGCCATTCTGGGTGATATTTCAGTGTACTTGATTGATACCGATTGTTGTCCTGCCCTGTTTGGACAATACTTCTATTCTATTCTATTCTATTCTGTTCTGTCCACTGCTACGTTAAGGCCCAGCCTGGCGCAGCCCAACGTGACCGAGCTGCAGCAGGCTACCGAGCCTCCGGCAGTGGTGCTGTACAACCAGACGGCGGCGCTAAGCGAGTACGCGGGTCGCCTCAGCGTGACGGAGAAGCGGGTGGTGCTGCACGCCGTCAGCATGGCGGACGAGGGGAGCTTCACCGTGCTGGACCGCGACGGCAAAGTCAGGATGAGGAACTGCCTGAACGTCAGAGGTGAGGAGGAATGTCTGCTCTGCAGTCGACTGGTGTATGTGTGTGTGTGTGTGTGTGTGTGTGTGTGTGTGTGTGCTGCGTGCGTGCGTGCGTGTGCGTGTGTGTGTGTGTGTGCGTGTGTGTATATATAATGTGAGCAACCACACCAACCCGTCTCTGAGAGATTACTGTAACATGTTAGTGTATTTATTTTTTGAACTTTTTATTTATTTTTTTTGCATTATTTTACATAACAAAACATTTCTTGACATAGGACCCCAATGAAGATAAATTAATAATAATAATTAATAAAAAATACAATAAAATAAAAATAAAAAGGATACAAAATAAAATAATAATAATAATAATTTAGTACAAAAAATAAGTATAAAAATAAACATACATTTACAGAAGGGGTGGCATTTGCAGCTAAACGGGGTCAGTTGTTAGTGTATTTTTTTTTAATCAAAGAAAGGTTTTTAATGTGCACTCCAACACTGGTCAAGTGGGTTTCACACACACACACACACACACACACACACACACACACACACACACACCACACACACACACACACCCCTCTGTGTGTTCATATTAGCCTGTATATGCCCTTGTTAGCCGGTACCTTTCTTGTTTCCTACTGTATATTCTCACATCAGCAGCTTATCGTCTTGGCCTGTCATCGCTATCTTCATTATCTCGTACATTATCTCGTACTCTGGAGAGGTGCTTCACAGTAACCTTTCAAAAGAGGTCAAAGGTTTTGGTTTCTTCATATTTAAGTCGAGATGAAAGTTTAATTATGCCCATGGGGGGGAAAAGATCAGAATATACCAAACAGAAATAATTCATATGGAAGGGAATACAGCGATGGAGTCAAGGGGCTTTGTCGTGTTCATACAGAACTACTGGTTTGAGAGTTGAGTATGAGCAGGATGTGAACATGGTCATCATTGGCTTCCCGTATCTTTAGATGTAACAGATGTAAAACGATAACCGAGGTGTCATCATGTGTATATGCTAGTTTGTATTTCTCCCTTTGGATCTCCTCAGAGCACCAGAACTTCCTCCAACGCTCCTATGGAGAAACCCTGAAGATCAACCTCTACCTGCACCACTCCAAGGTCAGCGTCGTCTACGTGCCCGACTCGGACCGCCGGGACCAGGTCATCCTGGACCAGGGGGTCCCGCTGGCACCGTTGGATCCTCTACTGGAGGGCAGGCTGAGCGTGGAGGGGTCGCAGCTCGTCGTGAAGAAGGTCCACGTGACCGACAACGGCGTGTTCAAGGTGACGGATCTGGCCGGGTTCCCTGTAGCTCATACCCACCTACAGGTCAACGGTAAGACGCGAAGACGCCCTCGTACCTCGTTGTCTGGCCCTTGAACTCTTTACTACACTCTTAGAGATCAGGGGTCCTGGAGGATCTACCTAGAGCCGTTTGCTTCTGAAGAACCCTTTTTGGTTGAGTGCATTCAGAAAGTATTCAGACCCCTTCACTTTTTTCACATTTTGTTATGTTGCAGCCTTATGCAAAAATCGTTAATTTTTTCCCTCATCAAACCCTCATCAACTAAGTATTGAGTAAAGGGTCTGAATACTTATGTCAATGTGATATTTCAGTTTTTCCTTTTTAATAAATTTGCAAAAATTTCTAAAATCGCGTTTTGTCATTATGGGGCATTGAGTGTAAATTGATGAGGGAAAAAAATGAATTTAAACAATTTTAGCATAAGGCTGCAACATAACAAAATGTGAAAAAAGTGAAGGGGTCTGAATACTTGCTGAATGCACTGTATATAAATAGAAGTAGAAATAGTTCTTCATGGAGCCTAAGGAGGGTGAGAGAAGGTCAGACAGACAGCAACATCTTCTATCTCAATCTTCTATTGATTATTGACTTTATTTTGAAAGAGCACTTTAGAACAAACAACATAGAAATGTCAAAAGCAGGTAGTACTCAGCAATCAGAGACCAACGGCAGGTAACTGAGGGATACTAGTATACTGACGGGCTTTCACACACTTTAATGTATTGACCCTGAGCAGATATACCTGCTGAACCAACATGCAGGTTCCCTAAATAAACAGGTATTAATGTATTTTCTCAGCAGCATTACATACGATAGATAGACATCCTTGGTAGCATTACATTTTCAAGTGAATTTATATCCAAAGTGACGGAAAACACAATGTGGATTTGGTGGGTTTCCACTCTAGACAGACATCCTGTCACAGGGATCAGACATCCTGCAGCTCAGGTGGTCCGAGGAGTTGAGGAGACGTGGCTTAACTGCAACACTAACTGCCTGCCTGATGAATTACAGTATGTAAGAGCGCATTTGTTCAGCACATTTCAGCAACGTACGCGCTTAACTACTCTTTTGTTTATACGGTAATGGGAGGTTAGAGAACTTCCTCTGGTGTGCTTAATAGACAACGACCTGGAAAAATGAAAGATTTGCGGTTGAATTTGCGACACCTCCATCGGGGCGGGACGGGATGCTTCCTCTAGCACGTCTTGCAGCTTTAAAATCTAAATGTTAATGCATTGATTCATCTCAGAAACCCCCGAATCTAAAAGCTCTCCTCACTTGGACTTTGTCATCATGGTTGTCAAGTCAGATACTAAGAATAGAAGTGCTGCAGTCATAAAAGCCCTTTTTTCTTCCTCCTCTCCCATCCTGGTTTCCCTCTCCAGCCTACAAGCTGCAGACGAGCTACGTGATCATCCTCTCTCTGCTGGGCCTGATCGCCTTCCTGCTCCTGTTGTGCCTGCTGTCCTGCCTGTACAAGGTGCACCGGAGGAACGAGAAGAACAAGAAGATCACGCTCATCGCTCAGCAGGCCGGCAAGGGAGACGGGGACGCTTTCAGACAGGTAAGCCATCCCGTCACACAGCACAGGAACACGGTAGGGCCTCCAAAACGACAAGAAAAAAGCTAAAAAGAATGAAGACGGTGAATTTATTTATTTGGTATCTAAAGTTCAAAGTGATCCACCACACGCTGAGAAGTCCCAGACCGTTTTCCCTGTTACTCGTGCTGCTCGCTAACAGCTAAGCGATATGCTGGATGGATGCGTTTTGACAGGGCAGTCAGTGGTGCTGTCACTCACTTTCTCACGGATGGTGGCTGTCTCTTTGAGGAAGGCGTGGTGGATGGGCCTCTACAGCCTTTTGGCAGCGAACCCCACCTGTAATTATATATATATATATATATATATATATATATATATATGTAATTATATAAGTTTTTAAAAAAGCCTCTTGGAGTTTGGAGATATTCCCCCATTTTTCCTTTTTTGTTTTGAAGTCGGCGGATGACGTCTAGGAACCAAAACCTTTTTTTGTTTTCTTATTTCCCATTTCATATCTTTTCCCTCCCCTGGTTCACCTGCTCTATACTGGGTGATTTAGTGAATTATTGGATAATTCGATTTGGCCGACAGTTCACCACCGCCCCCCCCACCCAGAATGCCCAATGGGTGATTTGTTAACAGACTGAATTTATGGGCCAATTAAAACCCCAGTGAAACCTCACCCCAAGCAAACACCTCAGCAACGGGCTCAGAGATGGATTGCCTTGCAGAGGACTATTACCCGATAGTCCGATGTTAGCCCCAGATGATGGATGAAATACACCCAGTTATTTCCCAAAGTGCTACATGTACATTTTTGAAAACAAATCTCCTCTAAAGTTCATCATTCAATATTTCTACAATATACAGGATCCAGTCCGTCTCCGAAGTTATCTCCTCTACTTATTTACTCTACTACTCCATTAGTTTGATTGTGTGCTAGCAGTCGATGTGTAGGCGTCAGGGTTTGGTGCATTATCTCATGTTGGAACAAAACTTCTATTATAAAGGTAAATTCAGACTCATGAGGTGATGCAGTAGCACCAGGAGTCTTTTATACATGTCATATTGTCTTTACTCACTCCACAATTTAATTATCAGATAGCTTGACATGGCTGACAGTTACCCCCCCCCCCCCCCCCCTCCATCCCCAATAGGTGATTTGTTAACACACTGAATTTATGGGCTGATTAAAAACCCATTGCCGGCTGAAATCTCACCCAAAGCAAACACTTCAGCAGTGGGCTCGGAGGTGGATGGCAATCCAATATCAGGACCATTTGATATATTTGGTATCAATAAATTGGAGCTGTAAGTTCCCGTCTGTGTTCAGAGTAGCTGTGAGATATTGAGTGTTAAGTATCAAAACCAATATAACTGGAATTTTTTACCTCAGCCACTCGAAGACCCATTTCATCATATTACTACAATATGTCCAAACCTCATTTTTGACCATATTTGACCTCCATTTTGACTCCATATGTGCAGTATATACTTGTTTGTGAACAATGTCGTAGTAACTACTTTGTGTCTTTATGTGATTTATATTTGTCTCGTCTGTTCTTCTCTCTTCCCCCTACCTCATTATTGCTGTATCACTGTATGTGTGTATCTTTGACCTCATTCAATCCCTGATTAGTTTGGTCACCTGAAGCCGTCTGGGTTTGTGCAGGGTTCAGTTGACTCCCTGGCGGTGCTGCCAGTCTCACCCTAATCCCCGTGTTGCCTTTAGGTCCTCATGAGATAGCGTCTGTCTTGGAGGCAGGGACAATTTCAGGGACAATTCAGGACAATTTCCCTCGACACAACTTGAGTCAAGTCCAAGTCTTGGCCTCTCCTGCACTAAGATGTTAGCTACTTCACCCTTCATACGTTTATTATTATCCATATGTTTGACTTTTTGTAGTTTCATGTACAAATAGATTAAATCAAATCAAACCAAACCAAGACATTTTTAGTCTTGGACTAGACTGTTACTCCTCTCAATCTGTGCCTAGAGAACATAGACCTTATTCCCATGGCGGCCATTTTAATTTTACGTCACACTCAGGGTCTTTCTCCATGATGTGATATCTAACGGCAAAAAAACCCCCAAAGAACACAAGGTAAAGATCCTGCACGGTTACCTTCTAACCGAGGATGGCGACTTCACCGATGTGAATTGCGAGTATCATCCAAACAGACATTTTCAATGGGGAATCTGTGAACTGATAAACGTTTGTCTGATTCCCGATATTTGTATGACGTGCATCTTGGTAAACAACAGCAGGACGTCGCTGCTCTTGGGGGCAGCTTCCCAGCCCGAATGTGACGTCGGTTCAAAATAGCCGCTGTGGAAATAAGGTCTATCGGCGCAGAGCTGGACTTCCTCATTTGGCCCGAGCTAGTTGGCTAACGCTGTTGCCTGTGCGTTGCATTTCTCCCTCTTATTTTAAGGAGCCTCAAATGGAGCCTCTTCTTGGTGAGAGAATCGTGTTCTGGCCTCTTTTTCCTGCTCTTCCTCTTCGTATTGTAATAGTGTCTAATGGCATATGCTGACTTTGTGGCGAATACGTTCCTTGATCAACTTGCTGTTGTGTGACAAGATGACTGGCGGTGGCTTCAGCAGTGTGTGTTCAGTATTTTGTGCTCTGTGGTGCTTTTGAGAGGATGCAAAGCTTGCTCAGACCATCCACTGGACATGTACATTGTGCTGAAGCATCGACATGCACCATAGCGGACTAAATCGGACCTCGTTGCACAAGAGAAAGTTGGTCAAAGATCTTTTTTGCCGGAAAGTCAATGTACTCCCTTAAGTGGATCCACAGTGTTGCCACGACTTTGGAGAAACTGTCTCTGGGATCCTCTTATACTTGTCAGTGTTCGTGTGATTGAGCCTGTCTGCACGGGAGTATCCCTTCTAGGTACAGTTCAAGGGTCAAGGGTCAAATTCAGTCAATTCACAAAGGGGACTTTTCTCCACAACTGAAAAGTCTCCTGCAGTAGAAACGTTTCCATGTCCAACCAATCAATAGATTAAAGGCTTTGCTATTATGATGGAATCTGCATCATTTCAATTCAGTGGAGTGAACTGAAATGTAATCGACTCAAATGCTGACAGGAAGTCGAGTGAGGTTCTTCAGTCCAGGTCGATATACAATTTCCCCCATGGAGGTTTTTGAAAGATGGAAGATTGCTCTTGTAGCTTTTTGCTCCGTGACTCACATAGTAAACATGGGAAACGTACATGGCCTCAGCCTGCCAAGGGGCCTTACTCATACTAAAGCTCAGAGATGTGGGTTGGAAGCCGATTGGCCGAAGACACCGTCGCTGTTATCCTGGAACTGACTGGGTTCCTCTGCTCCAGGCAAGCTCAATCAACCGCAGAGTATTCGATGGGATTTTGAGTGCAGGTTCGACCCAGGTCAGGGTGCACACTGCTAAAAAACATTGTCCCTCTTATCAAGTCATTCACTCTGTTGTTTAGCCTTACAATCCTACTTTTCTGAAAACAAGTGGGAAAAAAACAGCCAATGGGGGAAGAGATGAACCTCCAGTTTCATTTGTTTCGTACGTTTTCTTGAAACAAGTGAGAATATCTTGAAATAAGAGAGAGATCACTCCGCTAGTATCGAGGTAATGTCACTTGCTGCAAGAGATCTCTTCGCTTCTTTTCAGAAAACTGGATCTTAAGATTGGATTGGATGAAATGACTTGTGGAGACGGCTGAGCCATGACCTCACTGTGTCTCCCAACATCAGTGACCAGACATCTGTGCCATCCATTCATGCTTTCTACTTCTTTCTTTCTTTCTTTCTTTCTTTCTACTTCTTTCTTTCTTTCTTTCTACTTTCGCTCTTTCTTTCTACTTTCTCTCTTTCTTTCTACTTCTTTCTTTCTCTCTACTTTCTCTCTCTCTTTCTTTCTTTCTTTCTTTCTTTCTACATCTTTCTTTGTTTCTACTTCTTTCTTTCTCTCTTTCTTTCTTTCTTTCTTTCTACATCTTTCTTTCTTCCTTCCTTCCTTTCTTTCCTTCCTTCCTTCCTTCCTTCCTTCCATTGTTCCCTGCTGGTAAAACAACCCAGACCGAGAACTGCAGTTACTCATAGACTCTCTAGTCATGATAACTGCGGTCGTAGCTTCACTGCTGTTAGAAACAGACGCGTTGATTCGGCTAGCTACTCTTCAGCGCACACACATGCACATAGCTCTCATGTAGGTGTTTTCTCTGTGGGCGGAGTCACAAGGTAAATATGTACCCTGTGTGTGTGTGTGTGTGTGTGGGTATCTGTGCTGGTTCTGTGTGGTACAGTATACGTGGTGGTACAAGGGGCAGTAGTGATTAGCCTGTAGTCACGAGAGAGAGAGAGTCGTTGCTGCTTAATCAGCTACTTGCCCAGGAAACTGTCTGTGTGTGTGTGTGTGTGTGTGTGTGTGTGTGTGTGTGTGTGTGTGTGGTTTCTGGTGTTGATATTCTGTGTTTCAAGTGTTGTAAAGCAGTAGATAACTAGCTGTATATAATGTGACATGACATGCCGACTCTCCCCCTCCAGTCTCTCACACACAGTTGTGTATGAGTGTGTGTGTGTGTGTGTGTGTGTGTGTGTTTTGCTTTGTTTCTTTATACTGCCTGTTGGTTAAACATTTTTAAAAGTGCTATATAAATAAAGTTGTGTTATTCTCCTTCTTCTTCCTCCGCCAACACGTTTGGAAGGGAGTTATGTTTTCATCGTATGTTTCTATCTTAAAAAGTAAAAAATGGATTTGGATGATTTGGATCAGTGATGATGACGATGATCCGGATCTGGGCCGTAATTATTCTGCTGCGTTCAGGTGCTGGTGGGAAGGTCCGACATCCGGGACTTCCAAGTTCCATTGCATTCAGGTGCTTTTTGTCGGAAAATCAAACCCAGATTTATTATTAGTATTATTATTACTATTATTTTATATATATATTATTATTTTGTGTCTGTTTGTGTGTGCACATGCTTCCTCGTGTGTGTGTGTGTGTGTGTGTATTGACTGCGGAGGTTGAGATGACAGCAGCTGGTCCTGACAGTGTTATGGATTTCCCCTTAGATCAGAGAACACAGGACAAGCTGTGTGATCAGACGCCCAAGAGACCGGACACGGAAATCAATAGCCGTGCCTCATCCCTCGCTTTCTCTATCTTCATCTCCATCTCTCCACCTCCCTCTCTCCATCATTTTTCCATCCGTCTCCCTCTATCGTTCCCATCGGTCTTGCTGTCTCTCTCCCATCCCACTCTCCCTTTCTCTCATCTATCTTGCTTTCTACGTCCCTCGCTTCCTCTCCCTCTCCGTCGTTTCTTTCCTTTCCTTCTTTCACTTTTTCACTTAAATCTTTTTCACTTAAAGCTTTGTGGCATCCATCTCACTTACACTCTCTCTCTCAATCTCTGCTTTTCCTCACACATATATTCCATTGCCATCCTCTACGTCCCTCTTTCTTCAGTTTGTCTTTCTTTTTTGGGAGATTGGTTAATTTACCCATTAAGTTATAAGAACATAAACACTAAAATCATCCATTTATATCATATTTTGTGTAAATTTGACAGTACAAAACTGACTTAGAAAGATTTAGCTTCAGCTTCATTTTCTCACGTTTGAGCTGATGCTAGCGACCTGCTATCACTCACGCTAAAGCAGCACTGGAGCGAATGTCCTCCCGGGGACCTCGGCGTCCATGTTCTCATCACTTTAACTGTCTTCCTCTAAGCTCTCCTTCTCCCCGACCAGTTTTACTCTCTCTCTCTCCTCCTCCATCTCTCAAATCTGCCTCCGTTCCCGTCCCATTTCCCTCGCTACCTTCACCTCCACCTCTCTCTCGCCATTTCTCATCTATCCTGCTCTGTCCCTCGTCTACCTCTTTTACTTTCACTTCAGCTCTCCTGCGTCTCACTTGCTTCCATTGATCTTACTTTTCTTTTTCCCTCATTCTGTCTTTCAGCAGCCGGTAAAAAGGAGTGTCCATCTTTGAAACTGTTCAGCCTCTCTCAGCCTCAAGACAAATACAATCCCCCTGTCTCCCGGTCGTGTCACACTATATACAGCATCCTCCTCCATATGTTATGTGTGTATTTAAGAGCTTGGTGTGTAGTTACATGTGCTTCCTATGTGTGTGTGTGTGTGTGTGTGCGCGTGTCGATGTCCTCTTTACCGGTGTCTATGTATTTTTATGACTAGTTGTGTATGTGTGGTGTGAGAACAGAGCTGCTGTGACCAAATGATGTTTTGGCCGAGTTTTGAAATCTCCCTTGTGTGTGTGTGTGTGTGTGTGTGTGTGTGTGTGTGTGTCCATCTGCAGGTGGTCCATGACGCCTACACCAGGTTCACCGAAGAGTCCCAGATGCAGTCGACGTGGGAAAACCCCACAGAGAGCACAGAGGTCACCATTAAGGTCAGTGGCGGAACCAAAAAGCCACTGGGTTTCTTTTCCTCAGCAGCTTGGGGGAAAATCATCCGGCGCGCACAGGAAGTGATGCGATGTTTTTTTTTTTACGTTTCCCGCCAGCAGCAACAGTGGTTTGTCTGTAATCAACAGAAGAAGAACTGGGTGGTTAGTGTGAGCAGCGATAGCCACCGTGGCTGAACAGACAGAGAGAAGAGAGCGCCACCTACAGGAACTCAAACTCCATCGACAGGAAGTCGACGTCACGGTGCCGCACACGCTGGATTATGAGAATACAATATCAACATAACGCGCTGAAAGAATTATAACCAGCTACAATTCAATGTCAGTGTCAAATATTTGCTAACTTGACACGCTAACTTTCCAGACAAGAGTGGAAACCAGACAAACAGTGATCAGGCAGCAGGGTGTTTGGTTGTCCAGAAATAAATCAAAATAGATTGAATACTATTTTGATGATATAGGAATTAAAAGTAAGGGCTTATCTTGTGCCCAGCTCCAGTACATGTCTGCAGTAACCAAGGAGGATTGTCTTTTTGGCCCAAGGAAACCAACAAAACATACGTCTTGACTGTCTGGGAGGTTTTCCTCAAAGCAGAATACATGCATGAGAATAAAAAAGAGAGGAGAAAACAAGCTGGGGCACCGAGTCGCACCGAGTCACACCGAGTCACACCGAGTCACACCGAGTCACACCGAGTCGCCCCCTGATTGAGGTCACTGCTGAGACTTGGGTATCGAAGAGAGGATGAAACCAGGGCACACGCTTATGAAATATTTAGAAACGTGGAGGAGTGAGTGAGGAGTATAGAAAGTAGGTTCAGGAGTGTTCAGGTAGTTTGATCTTTTTATTGGTCGCCTCTATGTTTGCGGTGAAGACAGACAGCGGTAGCATAGCACGGGTTGGGATTCAAACCCATGCCCCTGAGGGAGGCGGAGCCAAAACTACAGGTGGCTTTAGAGCAGCGCTGACGTTCTCCGCGGGTTTTTTCATCGTCGCTTTTGAGTTTCTAAATGATTGAGTCATGAATTTCACAGTTCAAAAAAAACAGGCTTTTAAAATCGGTTGACGTCCTCCTGTTTTCTGCGTGAGGGTCGTGACTCCTGCTCCTGTATTTATGTCTCCGTGTTGAGGAGTGGAAACGTGCTACATGAATTATTCAGGTTCCTTTCTCACTGACCTCAATTTTTACCCCTTCCTTCCTCCCCCCTCCTCCCCCTCCTGCTTCACTTCTCCCCCTCCTCTGCGCCTCCACTTCCACTCTGTTGAGGGAATCCTTTTTTGTCCTCCTCTCTCCTCCTCCCTTCTCTTCTCTATCCACACTTCTCCTCTTCCCTCCTGTCTCCTCCTATCTGTTGTACCTCCCTCTCCTCCCTCTCCCTGCTCCTCCTCTTTCCTGCCTTCCCCTCTCTCCTCCTCCCATTGTCTTCTGCTTCCTCCTCCTTTCTGCTCCCCTCTCATCCCACTTATCCCCCTTTTTCTCCTTCACTCTCTCCTTCTTTATGTCCTGCCTCTGTTCTTCCTCTCCTCCCCTCTCCTCCTCTCCTCCCCTCTCCTCCCCTCTCCTCTCCTCTCCTCCCCTCTCCTCCTCTCCTCTCCTCAGGGCCTCGAGGTATCCAAACCGGGCCGCTACCACGCCCTCGCCTCCGACAAGACTTTCTTGGAGATGAGCGACTCCGGGGTGGAGTTCACCATCTCTGGCCTCCCATTGGACAGCGACACCGACGTGCCGATGAGCTACACCTCACCCAAGCTCCTCCTCGACGCCGGCTCCCCCGCGGCCGGAGGAGCTCGCCCCGGCAGCCCGGAGGCCACCGCGGTCCCCGATGGCGACTTCAGCGCCAGCCGGACCCCCGACTCTGCTATGAGCGCCAGCCCCGCCTCCAACCCTCGTTCTGCCGCCGCCGCCGCCTCCACCCCGAACGGCAGCCTGCTTGGTAATGCATCGCCAGGATTGGCCTCTAGGGGCACCGCTGGGTCTGATTTGACACCGGAGGGAGGGGCTGAGGGCGGAGAAGCTGGGCAGAAGGAGGAAGCGGTTCAGAGCACCTGAGAGGAGGTGCTGGGGGGGTTTTGGGTCACCACCACCACCACCACCACCACCACCACCTGGCGACATGTTCCCCCGTCTAGAAGAGCCACATCATACCAGACACCACCGAGTCCCACATCACTCCAATGAGACTAAAACACTGACAAAAACATTTCATGCTCGGACCTGGACGCCATTGTAGTCTAAAAGCTGAAGGCAGTTGCACAAATGCACAATTCCAGTTTACCACACTAGGTAGTGAAAAAAGAAACCCTGAGCTGTCAGAGGAAGAACAACGTAATTCCATCTGGGAAATGCATGAATTTAAATGAAACATTATAGTAGATATCACAGCCCTGGTCTCCCCTCCTCCCCCGGGGGGGAAGGTGCTGACGTTAGAATAGACTGACTGCGTAGTGCATGCGAGCTTCAACAGGCCAGAGAACCACAGACTGAAGAAGACGACGGGCCTCATTCACCAAACGTGCGATCAAGATTTCGGATCGTCGGATTCATCATTTTGTTCGTATCTGGATCGGTTCGTTTGGTTCGATCAAATCCTACGAGTGTTTGGAAACATGCGGGAAGGCGATACTAGATGATACAGCAACACAGTCCTACCATCTGATGGAGACGCAGCCTGGATCTGATCTGAGTCCAGCTCCAATACCGACTGGACCCCGACAGTGAGGTCTCTCCTGTTATTGATTGATCCTCTGATCCATGTCGATAGCGGCTCAGTGCTGCCGTCCTCCTGAGGCTGATAATACGCATTTACTTCTCCTTATACTTTCTTGTAATCTGTATGGAAGCAAACTGTTTCTTGCCATGCTTTACAGTTCTTATGCCTCCTCTGCTGATGCTTCTGAAAACTCTGTCGTTTTTTTTCTCATGAACGCAACACTTCCATTTCGGACTCCACCAAGTTCCTCTTTTCCCTGGTTTACTTGAACACAACCCTTCAGTCTGCAGCCTCTTACGGTGTTGAACAGCGTTGACCTGCAAACCGGCGCATCCAATTTACCAACGACTGGCGTTCATCATCATCATACACACCTTTTTCTACGAGCACATCGAGGTTTCCCGCACGTTTCATGAATCCCACGTTGGTGTTTTCTTACACACACAAACGCGACAAATGTACAAATACTTTACGAGAACCTTTGTGAATGAGGCCCAACGTGTCGAAGTTATGATGTAAAAAAAGGGTAAAATAGTTTCGGCACTTATTAGAAAAGATTAAAGGGATAAAAGTTTTTAGCGAAATGTTGTGAAATGACAAGATTTTGGCAGTTTGAAAGTTGGATGTTATTTTCTAAGACCACGAACAACAGGAAGTTCTTCCCTATTGAGGTGAATCTCAGTGTATCACGTCTGACAGCTCTTTTGCCTGATCCCACAGCGTCAGACTAACAATGATTGCTTTTCAGTCCACCCACACATCCACTATTATTAATACTACACGCATGTCAGGAAGCTGGACAGAAGTGCTTGTCTCAGCACTCGTTCTCCACTACCCGGAGGGAAAAAACAAACACTCAATATCTTCTTTCTTAAAACCTGCAGACTAAAACAAGTCCAGTAGATTGAATATCGCCACGCTGTGCGAGAAGTGCCGGCGGTTTGTTTCCCCCTTGTCCTTTTGGGTGTCAAATCTCTGCCACTTCTGACGGCATCATCAAAAGCCGCCCACCTCACCTCACCGACGCTAACGAAGAGCACTAGAGGAACAACAAGAGGCTTCACTCTGAGGAAACCGCCGGGCTCGGTTGTCACGGTCAGAGAAGAGGATCCTTCACAACAGCTGGAGGACTTTTGGATCATTTCTAGAGGACGTAATTGGATTTCTGGCCTTCTTTTTTTGCGGACCGACTCGAGAATGAAGAGCAAAGGGAGCGATGATAAAAAAAAAAGAGAGGACAGAGATGGAAGAGGGTACTATTCAGGGAACGGATAAACGACTTGCATGATTTAAAACCTCCCCATTCCCGTCTCAACCCCCATCCATCCATCCGACTGAGCCCTGGCGATTGTACTCCTGTTGTTTGCCAGAATGAAGTGACTGGAAGGGCGCTGTCGGATCAATCAATGATAACGATCCGGCCTGCAGCCCGGCAGAATGAGACGGAGCGACGGAGATTATAAAGGGGGTGAGGGGGGGGGGGGGCATACAGAGCAGCCAAACATTATTGAGATTCGCTGCACTGGAGAACATTTTGAGCATCGATCTGCAGGAGTAAACAAACCTGCCGTTCGCAATGATAATCAGTCCATACGTTTGCTGCAGGTACTCTAAACGCGTGTTCACTCAGTACCGTCAACGCCACTATTGACAACACTACAATAATATCACTCAGTCAACATCCACGTAACCATTGGACTAAAGGAGCAAAACACGCAATCATTCTCTGGCCAGGTTCGGCTCCTGTATATACTTGGGTTGTGGAAGAAAGCGAGGCATTATGGGACGTGGTACGGATGTAGTCGGGGCAGCTTCTAAATGAGATCCTTGGATGGAGCCTACAACCTCCAAGCTGACCTGTTTTTATTGTGTTAGTTTTATTGAGATGAAGAATCTCTCTTACCAACCTGGCAACCAAGTCGGCAGCAGCATATTTACTTACACACAGAACAGAAATAAACACATTTTACAGCAATTAATAGACCATCTCAGTATTGGAGTATTAGAGAGACAGAGGGAGTAGGGGGGGGGTGAAGAAAAAGAAAAGAGAGACGATCAACGATGGACCTGAGAAAATGAGAGAGTCTAATTAACACATTAGTTAAAGCGTGGAACATTTCCAGTAGATTTATCCTCCACAGATCCAAGAGTAATCACTTCCTGTTTCCTGCCTGGGGAGAGGAGAGGAGGCTAGTTCAGGTCCGATGCACACCGCAGACACGTCATGAAAAGAGATCAAGACATAATTTGCGGAGGAAACCCAGAGCTGGGAACACTCAGAACCAGGGTGACCGTTATAACCCATCAGAACCAGGGTGACCGTTATAACCCATCAGAACCAGGGTGACCGTTATAACCCATCAGAACCAGGGTGACCCTTATAACCCATCAGAACCAGGGTGACCATTATAACCCATCAGAACCAGGGTGACCGTTATAACCCATCAGGACCAGGGTGACCCTTATAACCCATCAGAACCAGGGTGACCATTATAACCCATCAGAACCAGGGTGACCATTATAACCAGGGTGACCATTATAACCCATCAGAACCAGGGTGACCCTTATAACCCATCAGAACCAGGGTGACCATTATAACCCATCAGAACCAGGGTGACCATTATAACCCATCAGAACCAGGGTGACCATTATAACCCATCAGAACCAGGGTGACCATTATAACCAGGGTGACCATTATAACCCATCAGAACCAGGGTGACCCTTATAACCCATCAGAACCAGGGTGACCATTATAACCCATCAGAACCAGGGTGACCCTTATAACCCATCAGAACCAGGGTGACCATTATAACCCATCAGAACCAGGGTGACCATTATAACCCATCAGAACCAGGTTGTACCGGCCCAAGGATCTCATTTAGACCTGCCGTTGTTGTTGCTGTTGACAGCCGTTAGCAATGTGGCTACCTCATGCTGTAACTGAACTGATGTGTGCTGGGGTTGTGATACCTCTGAGGGGTACTAGAAGCAGTCAGGCAGACAGGCAGGCAGACAGGCAGACAGTCAGGCAGGGGGTTGGGTGTCTGCAACAAAAAAAAAGCACAACACTTCACTTTTGTGGCCCTTTTGAACCGAGGGAAGACTCACAGTGCAATCAAAAGTGAAAACAGTAAGAAGCAGCTATTGTAAATACATCTGCAAAAAAAGACGAGTGGCTAGTTCCCTCCTCCTTCAGGAAAACGTAGTTCGGATTGAGTCATGACTCACTCCAGAGGCAAAATACTGACCGTGAACATTGATCGTACAAAATTACTTGTAACGTGCCCTGATAACATGTCATTGGCTATTATGATTATTGATTTTGTACGCCTGTTTTATAGAGTAGTGCTTCGGCTCATGCAGGGATTTCTTGACCTAAGTTGGATTTGTAATTTCAATGCCATGGTAACGTGTAAATATCTCCGATCAGGTCAATTCAAACAGGCACTGACATCACTAACACTCAGGGGGGTAGAGAGAGGAATCAAACCGACAACCCCTACTCACTTGATCGTCACTCCACAATCCCTTTTTCTCACTGATGTAAATATACAGATATGTACTCTGCATGTGTATAGCGTAAAAATACAAGTGTTTCTTACTGCAAGGCTTATGCAAGATTTGATACTATCCAACCGCTGCATCGGTCCTTTAACGACATGTTCACAGCGGGTAGCATCGCAACCTCCGCTGGAAACGCTCTCCAGTCTAACTCACGATCCGTTCAGATATAATAGAGCGACACAAGTGAAATCCTTTCATCAGAGTTGGCTTCAGCAGGACTGGAGTATCCGTACAAGTAGAGCAGCATCAAGACAGATCAAGAACACATAACGATGTATAAACAAGCGAAATACAGTAAAAAAAAACACATGAAAGGTACGAGAAAATCACATTTTGGTGTTTAAGCGCTCAAAGAGGCACTCGTCCTCGACCCAAACCTCTTTCAATCTCGATGTAAAAGGTCGATGTCGATAACAAGTTGTTGGTAAACTGCTGCAGAGCCCCGTTTCACAGCAGTGGACCAAACAGGGAAATGCAACATGCCACATGGCGTGCTAGATGGTGTTTGGTTTAACCTGCCTGGAGGAACAGGTGGGCGGGGTTTTACCGCATCAGAACAGCTCAGATAAATTCATATGAGTCGTATACATTTAGAATCTGTGTAGATATTCGAGGCAGCGGCGGCTCAAGACAAACCAAGCCGCTCCCCGGGGTACGGGAGTCGGGTCGCTCCGTGTTGTCGTCTTGGAAGTGAAGAGGATGTTGAAGATGGAGACGGGGCTTCGTATTGGTTTGATGAAAGGATTTCACATGGTGCCATTCATCACGGGTCTGCTCTGTTTCACATCTGTGTTCACAAAGCCTCTGGGAGTAGGAGAGCTGACCCTCTGTTCTGCTAGAGTCACTCGTATCACTTCAGAGAATGTGATGAAAAATGGTGAAATTATGAAAAAATAATGAAATGAAAAGTTTATAAATATTTAAAAAAAACAACCGCAGTAAGAGCAGTAATGTAAAATATTAATGCTGAAAACAAAAAAAAGACCAAATTTATAAAATATCAGACTTTTTAACACTTTTGTAGTTTGCTCACATTAGGTTTTGATTTAGCACAAAATATTGGACAGTGAGATCAATTTATTTATTTCAATTCAATCAAATGCACTTCAATTGAATTGATCGGTTTTGGCCTCATCAATCTCAAATATTTCTGATTGAGCAAACAGGTCCCAGGTCAGTTCTCTCCTGCTCCGGGCTGCAGTGTGAATTCCAGTGTCATGCATCGTACCGCGTCGTCACGCGTCTCTCCCCACCGCGATACTTCAGCACCTGAGAATGTTTTTTATATGACAAGAACAAAAACAATATTCTTAAAAAAAAAAAAAAAGTGTCATTTTCAAATGTTTAGTTTGGGACAAATCACACCCGTGTTAGGACACAACCTACGTGAGCAGCGACCCGTGTAGTTACTAACATAACGCTACGCAACACCGGTGTACGTTGTCGTGGACTAGACACGTGGACTTGTTGACAATGCTTGAATCCATTTCATCATCAGGATGTTTTTGTAGCGCCACAGCGGCTAATACTCCTGCTAATAACCAGTATTTCTCCTTGCTCTGATGCTATAGCCTATAAGTGCTGTCCCAGTGTATACCTAAGACTTACTGTACCTGCAGCATGCCGACCTGTAGATTGCTTGTGGGACAGCAGGCGTGATGATAGATAATAATAATAATAATAATAATAATAATGATAATATGAATTGCACTGTTCGGTAGAGCTAGCCTCTTGAGGCCACCCCGACCTCGTCTCACATGAGGGAGTTGGCTTGTTCGGGCCCTGGTTTCCCATGATCCTCCTCTCCCGACTCAGAGATCAGCTTTGTCTGACGGCATTGCGTCACGTCTGGTGTAATTTGCAAAGATTCTGAACTTGGATGCCCGGGTGTACCTAAAGGCAACGTCCGTGGCTTGATCCTGAATCCAACCGAGCCCTGTGCTTTGTAATCTGGATTATTTGAGTGTCGTCTGCTGATGCCGAGCCCTTGGACGTGATGTCAGTTACACCAGATGTGACTCACATGCCAGTCTGTCTGTAGAATCTCTCTAGAAATCAGGTTGGTTTTGGGAAACCCAGCGCCAGGCCGGCTCTTGATGAGATCCTATTGGATGTTCGGTCCGTGATGCAGTCAGGAGAGGTGTCGTCGTCAATATTACTGTGGCTGTCATACTTGTGTTGTTCTACATGAGTTCCTCTCTGTCTCTGTCTTCTGTAATAGAATCATCTCAGTTTCATTTTGATGATGATAATGATGATGATGATGATGATGATGATGATGGTGATTAAGGTATTTTTTCTCTCTGTAGCACTTCACACTGTAGGAATGGAATGATTGTCTGTATGGAGTAAAAGGGATTTGACATTTAATTAACAACTGAGCGGTCGGTTCTCTTCCTTAAGGCTCAGACATTTATCATGAAGATAACAAACTCCCAGTGTGTTTCGGTGAAGAACGTCTGATGTAATCAACAGAGTTTGGGTCTGGCTGCTACGTCCTGATGAAGGCTGCTTTGCAGAAAACAGGCTGTGGGACTTTTCAGCATACATCATTTCCACATGAGCTTGAGTCTTTGTTCCTGCTCGGTTTAGTGCACTCTTAAAGAGGATGTGTCATTTTTATAGTTTTGCCAATATGTGATGATGTATGTATGATGCCAATATGTGATGTAACATACACGTGTGTTGTTCCAGACTACATGTTGAAAATGATGCGTTCATTCAAGAGAGTAGTGTTTTGTTTGAGCACATATGTGTTGCTGCTTGTTCCAGTGGACTGCTCCATACATCTGTCAGGTTTGTTTTCAAGGTCAGCCACATATTATCATCATGTTATTCACTTTAAGGGTTCAGAATCCATTTGATCGTTTTCCCAAAGCTGGGTAACCATTGACGGATGATACTTCCCTGTACTGCCTGGACAAACGAAGACACACCCTTGTCTGCTCGAAGAATGAATCGATGACTATTTATATATCTAAGACCTTTTGGCATCCGGCACAGACTTTTGTAAAGCGTCTCTTTTTTCTGTAATGAATGAATAATGCCAATTAAAAGACTTTTCAAGAGACAGAGAATCCAAAGCATTGTTTTTTGTGTGTTATTGTTGTTTTCATTCAATTTATGATCAAAATTTGGATTTTTGAATCATAGAAATGCATTATAAACCAGCGTGATTGAGCTACCTCTCATTTTTAACCCACATTTCTCCTGCTCTTTGTAAATGAAACTAGGTCAGGTTTGTAAATAGTTAGTAAAAAGAGGGTAATGGGTAAACTATGACCTCCGGGTGGTGATCATCAGGAGGAAAACAACCAGCAATACAAACCAAATCAAATGGTATATTTTTCTTCTTTCTTCCTTATTGTATTTCTGTTCCTAGCACGTCGCTCCTCCATGAAAGCTCCCTGCCCGCTCTGACATTTGGGCTCCGTGCCAACAGACATGGGCCCCGTCCCGCTGAAGGCGCCCTGGCGTTCAGCCAATCCAGGCGGGACGGGAAGTGACGTGTATTCTAGCGCAAGGAAGCCCCCGGACTGGCGCGCCAAATTTCAATTCACTTCCTGGGAGAGAAGAAGGCGAAAAGCCGCACTGAAAGCTTTCAAACAACGGCGATGAAATAGTGCGGAAAACATCAAAATCGTCCAAAGCGGAGGAGTTATATCCGTTGGCCGATCAATCGACGGCGTCTCGTGCGGTTTTGCGGGAGTAACTCGCGCGCTATCGATTTGAAGAACTGTTGTTGAAAGTGGCAGCGAGCTTTGACTTTCATTATGTCCTACAAGGAACTAGCTAGCTTTCTTGCTGGCAGATGCTAAAAAATTCACGAGTGCCCGACGCCGTGTATTCTGACCCGGGACCAGTGCGCGTTCACGGTAAATATCTAACATCAAAGTTATTGTGGCAGAAATGAGACTATTGCATGACAAGCCGTCCGTTTGTGTCAGTTATTGTTGCTTTGTGCCCACGAGTTGTCAGTGAGCCCGTGAGTCAGCGCGTGCAGGACGTGCACTAAATGACTTAATGAGGTTCATTAAATGATGTTTACAGTTTGTTTTCCCTGTTGTGAGTTTCGGATGCCACAGTCTGACAGCAGCTTGGCCTCTAGGCTGAGTCTGTTGACGAAATGACAAAACGATGTTGTTTTTCGTGCTTTTATGTTCTGCTAAATGTGATTAGGTTTTATTTATGAAGGCTTGCAGTCGGTAAGTGGGACAATTAAGCAGCGGTCGTTATTGTTTCATGAGTTATTCTCTGTTTCCTTTCAGATCAGACCCCACCCGCTCAGCTGACTGTCTGAAACCATTACAGTATGAAGCTGTCATGAGTGGAGCTGTTGGACTGTGAACCGTCACGGCTGTCAGCTTCTGTAGTCTCGTTCAGTTTTAATATTTACTGCACCTACACGGTAAATCAACAGCAACAGTAACGCAAAGCCTCTTACTCTTAAACCCACTAGCTTATTACCCACAATCCCACGGTGGTTTAGTGTCTTTGAGCCTGGGCTGATCGTACAGAACAACGTCTCATCTTTACAGTCTGTCAAGGAAATAGTAAGACACCAGCTTTGCCTCACGAACAGCCAGGGTGTCTGCCGCGGTGCGTTCAGGCTCAGGGTGAGGCTGTTGTGTCTTACAGTACATATAGGTCTATGATTGACAGCAACACTCTTACGTTTGAGTCACACTAGCATAGCGGCTTATCCGACGATGGGTCATAACCTCCTATAACCGACCACCCGTCGCAGATAGGGTGCGGGCCTCTGGAGCCGGGGCGGTGGGCGGGGGTAGCGGTGGCAGACGATCCCGTTGGCCGGCCAGCCTGTCAGTCATGCTGTCGGGGGTCCAGCCGTGCTTCCAGCTGCTCCGCATCGGCTCGTCGGCGGGCGACTCGGCGCGGGACCTGTACACGTTCCGGCCGGCGCTGAGCCACTCGGTGTTCCGGCTGGGCCGGGCGGCCGAGCTGTGCGACGTCACGCTGGACTCAACCTCCCTGTCCCGCATCCACGCCGAGCTGCTCGCCGAGAGGGAGGGGGGAGGGGGGGGGAGGGGGTGACGGGGCGTCGGCGCAGGAGGAGGGCTGGAAGGTCTACGTCAAAGACAGGAGCAGCCACGGTGAGGGTTACACACACACACACACACACACACACACACACACACACACACACACACACACACACACCTATTCTTGTGAGGACTTTGATCAGCAAAATTCTCTCCCTCCTTCCTCTCTCTTCCTCTCTCTCCATCCTTCCTCTCTCTCTCTCGCCTTTATCTCTCTCTTCCCCTCTCTCCCTCCTTCCTCTCTCTTCCTCTCTCTTCCTCTCTCTCCATCCTTCCTCTCTCTCTCTCGCCTTTATCTCTCTCTTCCCCTCTCTCCCTCCTTCCTCTCTCTTCCTCTCTCTTCCTCTCTCTCTCCCTCCTTCCTCTCTCTTCCTTTCTCTCCATCCTTCCTCTCTCTCCCTCCTTCATCTCTCTCCCTCCTTCATCTCTCTCTCTCCTTCATCTCTCTCTCTTCCCCTCTCTCTCCCTCCTTCCTCTCTCTTCCTTTCTCTCATCCTTCCTCTCGTTTCCTCTCTCCCTCCTTCATCTCTCTCTCTCTCTCTCTCTCTCTCTCTCTCTCTCTCTCTCCCCCACACTGTAATTGTGTACTAGCAGACGTGCAGAAACTCCTGAGCTACACAGTCTCCCACTTTTTCAATGACAGATACTAACACCCTTATAGAGACAAACACAACAAGTGTACACACTCAACTTGTCTGAGAGAGATGCACACACACACACACACACACACACACACACACACGGCTGGGTTTTGACTGACAGGACAACAAATGTGAACACCTATAGATGGGAAAACCGAGAGCATCGCAGTCCCACACTCACCCACTCCAACTTGGGTTACTGACAGAAATACAAATACTAGCTCCTGTAGAAGGGAGGAACACACACACACACACACACACACACACACACACACACACACACACACACACAATATATTCTACTTGTTTACTGACAGAAATACAAATATGAACACCAGCAGACTGACAAGCCTCCACACACACACTGCTATTAACTGACCATGTCCATACACAGCTGTAGACACACACACACACACACACACACACACACACACACACACACACACACACACACACACACACACTCCCACCAGACAGGAGGAGGTGGACACGCCCTGGCTCCGCCTCCAGTGGCGACTGGAAGTAGATCCAATAAAACCTCCGAAGGTTAAAGGGGAGAAAAGAAATAATAGAAATAATAGAATCAGTAAAAACAGTTTGTCTGTGTTACCTTCCTCACTGAAAGCTGCTGAGGCAGAGGAAGGAGCTGGTCGTGACTCGTCTCTGGCTCAGTATTTAAACTCCTCATGCTGCCTCATTTTTCAACTCATTTCACAGACGGTTTAACACATTTTTCATTTTTGCTATTAAAAGATCATCTGATACTCACCGTGCGTGTCTGGTGGCCGTCTGGTCGCTTCAGACTCTTTTACTTTCCCCCTCGATGTTGGAAGCTGTAAACATGTTGATAGTCAACAGATGACTTGTTTTGAGGCTCTGCTTGATTGATTATCGCTTGTTTATCAGGAGCTCGTATATTAGAAAGTGTTGTGACGATCTGGCCGTAGCAGATATCCTCAACGTGTGTGTGTGTGTGTGATTGAGAAGCTGTGGTGGCTCGGCCAACGAGGACGTGACTCGTTATAACCTTTGACCTCGTGAATAACCTTTGACCTTTCCTCCTCCCCTCCTCTAGGCACCTGGGTCAACGAGGTCCGCCTCCAGCGCGGCGTCCAGTGCGAGCTGTCGGACGGCGACACGCTGACCTTCGGCGGCCAGCTGGCTCCCGGCAGCCCCGAGTTCTACTTCCTGTTCCAGAAGGTCAAAGTTCGCCCGCTGGACTTCGACGCCATCACAATCCCGAAGGTAATGTTGCCTCAAAACATAACGTGGATGAAATGATGTTGCAGTGATTCATAATGGGGGTGAAGAAAGTGCCGTCTGCCGTCTCCGGGCAGCACCGGTCAGCTGATCCGAACAAGCCCTCGCGGTTTGATCTGTCAGCTCCTCCTCGTCCCTGACCTCCTCCTCATGACCTCCGACCCGCTGCTGACTGGCACTCGGCAGGTTTTCCTCTCAGACCCCGACAGACCTGGACTCGTATTCTGACCAGTTGCTAATGGTTGGTTTTCCCCCAGGCGGGCACCTTCTCCTCCGACCTGCAGAACCGCATCAGGACCAGCCTGGACCGGAAGGCGGCGTCCAACCTGGACCTCTCCAAGCTGTCCATCAACCGGTCCACCGTCATCCTCAGCTCCATCGGCAGCCTCAGCAAGATGAAGGGCAGCGCCTGGACCTTCAAGAGGAGCGACAGCCACGAGGGGAACACCTCCGACCCGGGCTCCTCCTCCTCGCCGCCGGGAGCCGCCGGGTTCTCCTCGCTGCTGCCTCCCTCCACGCCGCCGCCCTTCCCCTCCGCGGGTTCCATGCCCTCCGCCAAGTCCCTCCCGCCGTCGTCCAGGAGCCGGAGGAAGTCGGCTCACACGGTGCTGCTGGAGGACGACAGCTCGGACGAGCCCCGGGGTCGAGGAGGTAAAGACGCACGAGCGGTCGGAAATATCGAAATGTATTTACTGACTTACATTTTCTACGTTGCAGGAAGGAAAGATGTTTGTTTTCTCGTTCTGTATGAGACTCTGGGCGACAAATCAAGTCTTCTTTGAATCTAAATCCCAATGTGCTGCAGGGGAACGACAGTTAAAAGTCAATTGAAAGCACAGGAAGTGAGAATAAGGCCGAATCCCAATTCTCATTTTCACCCCTACGGCTTCGGTGGTAGAAATCTCTCCCTAAGTATTGGGACAACCCTTCAAGACCCTGATACGTCATCGATGACATTTACATAAACAGACGGGACGGGTTTGTTGTCGGAGATTACTATGGCAACAATGGTATTATCACAGTGACATTTGCCGTTCATCTGATGGAGATAGAAAAGCATGGACGCACACCTTCACAACTTATACGTTTCACGTTACTGATCGATCAAACAAGTCATCAAATAAAAAAGCCCACTGCTTCATTACCAGTCCACTTCATGACAGAACAGCGTTAGCGGTGCTCTGTAGTCTAGCAAGCCGCTCCTAACGTTACCCTGCCAGTCTGCACTGGTATTAGAGGAGCCGGAACAAGTGCAGCAACTTCGCTGCTGGACTTTAGTTATATTTCATCATATACCATCAAAGGGGGAAATGCGACATTTTTTTGTTATGCTTGTTATAAAGAAAATATCTATAATACATTGAAACGACATTAAACTAAGATAATACCACGGTTAGAATATTTTTAAAATCTTTATTAATGAAGAAAATACTACATTTGTGGTTCACTTTGATGGTAGTGTAGCGGTCCCCATGATCTTCCAGTTGATTCGCAGGGCATTCTGGGAGATTTCTCCTAGCCCTTGGTTTGTAGTGTGCCCCTGAAAAATCTCCGTTTGGAGGATCATGTAGCCCTAGACCTTCACCTTGCCCTCCATCACAAGAGAATCAGACACCCCTACCCCTTCACGTGAACGCGCAAAACGGAGGGCAAGGGCCAAGGGGTGAACTGGGATTCGGCCCAAGTTGCACCACCAAGTTGGGCCTGTGCAGCACGATAATCCCGTATGATTTCTCTTCTGTGGTGCAGCTCTGGCCGGAGGGGTGGAGGAGGGCCAGCGAGCCCGCGGGAGGAAGAGGAGGCGCCTCTACAAGTCGGAGTCGGAGAGCTTCAACTCTCCTCCCGTCCTGCCGCCGCAGCCGAGGATCCACAGCGACGTCAGGCGGCCGCTGGAGGCCAAGCCCTTCCCCGCCGGCACCAGGACCATCGGCAGCTTCCACGGCGCCGTGACCAACAGCAAACTGCACCACCACCTCCACCACCACCACCACCAGGGGGCGTTCGCCCACAGCAAGCAGCAGGTGGAGGCGCGGCACGTCCACGGCCCCGCCCCGGTCTTCCGCCAGCAGAAAAACGCCTTCCCTTCGCCGTCGGCGCAGAGAGGGAGGCGGCGGGCCCACAGCTCCCCCGTGTACTCCCCTCTGGTGGTGGGAGGGGAGAACTACAGCCTGGCCTCGCCCTCGGTGAGGATCTGCACCGAAGAGAGAGGCAGGGTGCAGTTCAACAGGTTTCACCTTCCTGCTGGGTAAGTGACGGCGTGGCGTGATGCTGACGGGTGGGGGGGAGGGGGGGGGAGACTAAAGTGAAGGGAGAGACGGAGCATCTATTTTTCCCAGATGAAGGTTCAGTTGTCATGGCAGCAACTTAACATGATAAACACCATAACAGCTTAATAGAAGTTGGACCTGTTAACATATGAACAATAGTCCCAGTAAATGCTACAGTAGAACCATTCACCCATAGGAGCGTCTCCATGGAAACCTGGTGTAACAGGGTGAAGCATCATGTCAGTACCTTCATGTTAACAACCCACTTGAGTAACAACATAAGATCAGTCAGCCTCACTGATCATGTTGCCCAAGTACAGCTTACTAGGACCAAGGTGCACTGTGGGTATTCTTCTAAAACCAGCATTCCTTCTTTGATTCGACTTTGACACGTTTTCTAAAACGGAAATGAATAAATTAATAAATAAATAAATAAATAAATAAATAAATAACGGCAAATCAAAACTGAAGTCAATCAAACCCTTTGAGTATTTTATCATCAGACAGTTTCAACGATCAGAGAAAAACTTCTGAAATTTGAAAAGGTTGAACAATCAAATGATGACCTGCTTTCTCCCTCTCTCTCTCCCTCTCTCTCTCTCTCTCTCTCTCTCTCTCTCTCCCTCTCTCTCCACACAGCAAGCGGCGGGGGCGTCCCAGGAAGCACCCGCTCCCTCCCCGGCCCTCGCTGCCCTCTCCGTCCTCCTCGTCCTCCTCTTCCTCCTCCTCGGCCTCTTCCTCCTCCTCCAGCTCCTCCTCTTCCTCCTCCGAGGGCGAGGACGACGACGACGAGGAGGAGGAGGAAGAGGAAGAGGGGGCGTCGGGTGTGGTGGAGCCGTGCGCTGCCCCGCGGTGCCGGCTGCCCCAGCAGGACATGGTCCAGTGGATCCAGTGCGACGTGTGCGACGCCTGGTTCCACATCGACTGTCTGCACGTCGACCGCAAGAAGCTGCTGATGGATCCCAACGCCGACTTCCACTGTGGCTGCCGCTGACCGGGGCGGTGGGCGGGGCCGGGACGGTGGGCGGGGCCGGGGCTCGGGACGATGACGCTTCACGAAAAGTCTCGAGTTGATGTTCCAAGTCGTTTTTTTTGTTTTGTTGTTTTTGTTTTTTGGTCCAGGTTTTTATCGCCAAGCAGCCCAGTGGAACTCACACCAGCACAGACTTGTCTTGTCTTCAGGGGGAAGTCTCATTACTTGGCGTTGCCCTCCTTCGTCTTCACACCCGGGAGATGCCCCGCCCCGTCTCGTCCTCTTCTGTTGGCCACCGAGCGGCTCCAGGGGAACAGCTGGTGCGGAAGAACGATGCTTTCCACATCGTGATCTCCTCCCCAGCCGGTCTTGGGATTCATACCGGCGGTTTTCCAGTCACAAGCCGGCTCCTCTAACCTCTAACCTGCAGCCACCTTCCCTTTTCTTTTTTCCCCCCCGACCGACTAGTTTTTCAGGACGGGATCTCGGCTTGGCCGGGTGTCAGAGCGGCGGGGTGAGGAGTAAAGGTGTGTTCCCACCCTGCAGGATGAGAGAACCTGATGAAACATTTCAGTGCAGCTTTCCAGTGTGGCGCCGCCGGTGGGGGGTGGGGGGGGGGTGGTGTGGGGGGGGGTGGTGTTCAAGACAGTAAGATGCAGTGAAATGTGTCAGCAGACTTCCCGCCCCCGCCGCCGCCGATAAGAGGTTCCTTCACGGCGGTAATCAAACGTTTCAAGGCACTTCCACGGTAGCGGCTGCTGGTGTACGATGGGATGTTAGTGATGAGATGTTGGAGTGCTGCCTGGCAGTGTGGGACTCGTTACCAACGCCATGAAACATCCTCTCTGCTGGGACGACTTTCCACTTCAGTGTCATTTCTCTCTGGATGTCTGAAGTGAGCTCTCACTCTGGACCCAGTCTCCTCACACTACTGAACTATGCTCTTCGGGGCCAAATGGGATGATGGTGGGCCGGACCAGACTAGACCAGACTGAGTGCAATCCTGTCTCAGGTGCTGGTTGCGTGGTATACAATAAAAAAATAAATAAAGTAGACACCACAGCTCTGCTCCGAAGCACCTTTTTATTTCATGTTCTTTAAAAAGACGAAGTTTCTGCCTCAGCATCCTCCGAAGGCTGGTCTCCCCGGGACGAACTCTGTTAGGAAAGAGAGAGAAAGAAAGAGGTGTTTTTGAGGTGGGTGGTTTATCTGCTTCCTCTGGTCCTGCACCACTCAGACAATCTCCATAATAGTTCTTCTTCTGCTGTTCTGATAAACAAAAGTGTTTTCAACAATTTGTCTGGCCATCCACCACTTTTACCTCAATCATACCACTATGGCAGCCCTGCAATCCTGCGAAGGGAAAGGAAATTGGAAAAAAAAAAAAAGATGTATAAAAAAATAATAATTCTTGTACAGTGAGATAAGGAAGAAAATATATGAAAAATGTATAAAAAATATTTTTTTAACCCGTTCATGGACGATGTGGTGGACTGCAGCGCTGCCGGGAGCAAGAGACTGGAACCGGACTGAACTGCTTCCTGCACGTCCACGTTTGACTTACAATGTCAGTAACCCAGTGACTCTGGTGCTGCCGGCCGGTTAGCTGTGCTAGCCGTGCAGATCACCGGTTCAGCTGCATGGAACCACAACTCACTAATGTAGAATCCAAAGTTGAGTATTGTTGTGAAATATGACGACGGGGTTGGGGTCAGTTTCTTTTAGATTTTCTCCCCAAATCCAAAAACAAAAGTTCATGAATGTTGTCGTCCATGAAATGAATGAGTGCATGTTCCATTATTAGCCAATGAGAATGCTAGTTTCACTTTAATGTTGAAAGCATATTGACCCCCGACCCCGTTTGATGAACCTCACACTGCACTTCACTGAGAAATGACCGTTAATGGACGGGGGTGCAGTGATAGAATATGAATTATAGTCCTTTTAGCTTCATATCCTAATGCTATAATACAGGTTCCAGGGTTGGGTCTGTTGACGTTTACACCAATGAAAAAGGAAAAAAAAAAAAGTCAGGTGTTTGGAGTCTTCTCTGCGTTCTCGCTATCTTCAGTTTGTTTGTGTTGAATGGAAACGGGATGATTTTGATGTTTGCAGTTTCATCAGCCAGTAAAGACGTAGTTCTATCGAAATCCAGTAATCTTTGTTTTGGTGACTTCTGACTTCCTGTATGCGTCTTCCATCGTTAAACCCTCAGAAGGGACGTGTCATCTGTTGAAACTGCCTTCCCTTTCACACCTTTTCACATGCGGCGTGCCAGAAAGTTGCCGAGTCGCTGGAGGGATGTTTTCCGAACCGACGCCTCCACAGATGTGTTGAAAATGAAAATCCCCTTTTAAAGAGTGAATGCTTTGTAATTGGCTAAACGTCAGACTTGGCAGTGTGACAGCCTGCAGAGCCAAAAAAGAGTAATATACAATAAAACCACATTTCTGATGCTGCTTAATGTGTTTTTGTCTGTTGAGTGAATGAACCTCTTCACCAGCGCTCGTGTTCATTCAGTCACACTGCTGGCTACAGTCCTCTCCACAGTCAGATGAGTTCCCCCCCCATGTGACCAACTTGGGTTTGACCCAGAAAGGCTGATAGCAGTATTTTTGTAGTGAAGCTAATATGAAGTCATTGTCAATATCTCTAGATTTTTCAATTTCCATGCCAAGAAGTCACAAGGCTTCAGTGTATCGCCCTAAATCACTGCTCAGCTAAATTATTAAAATGTCAAATACTGGACAGCAAAGTGAAACTGAAAACTCCATGAAATGAAGTTGGGGTGTATTCCTTTAAAACACAACAAATCGATTTCACAGAGAGACCTACATCTAAAAACTGCAGGACTGTTTTCACACTGTCTTCACTCTGATGAGCATCAGACTAGCAGTTTGACTTTGTTGGTTTTGTGATGAGATTGTACAGAAACCCTTTCTCATCCAGTTCTCTGGAGGAGGGGGGGGGGGGGGGGGTGCCAGTGGTCATCACAGTTATCAGGGAGGAAATAAAGAATAACCAGAGATGATCCATGCAGTGTCTTTGTGTCAGAGAGAACAGACGTGATCTGAAACGCGAGCCCTGATCTATTTCTTCCATTATAGGTTCTTACGCATCAAAAGTCAAGCTTCTTCACATCGATCGGAGCGGTTTTTCATTTTCCCTCCTGTCTTCTGTGGAATATCAAACAAAACTGAAAACCCCCATCTCTGGCAAAGCTGTGATTGATATGGTTATTATTCTCATTGTTGTCTTTGAAGTGATAATACAGCGGGGTGTGACTTCACAAAGGAGGAGAACGTTCTCATAAGTGAGGCCCATTATCTCTTGCCTGTGACATCACAATAGCTCCGTCTTATCTCGGTCCTCCATGCCTGGTGACTCCAGTCAAAGGAGTCGGGTCTTAAGAATTACAACTGCAGCATTTGTGCTTTGATAGTCAGACAGGAGAGCGACAACAACATGGCGGGGGGCAGGTGGTTGTGTGTTTTTGGTACTTTAATGCTTTGTCCATCAGGTACAGGTACACCGAAGTGGATATTGATGTAGGTACCAAGGAGGACGAGAGCCATCGAAATATAAAGGGTTTCATTGCAAAATCCTCTGCCTCTATTTTGAAGACACACACACACACACACACACACAGCGTAACAGCTCATAAAATCACCCTATATATATATATATATATATATATATATAATACAGCATACTTGTACCTACCAGAACAGCTTATTATATACTGGTAGACCCATAGAGATGGAAGTAGACAAGACAGAGAGATTAAGGTGGTGAAATGCTGCCTGCTGCCTTGACCTGAAAAGATGGAGGAAGACAATTACATTTGTCTGAGGCGTTTCCATGGCAACATTCTTTTTTTTTTTTTGGGCGGTGGGGAGTGAAGCCCAAGTGAAGCCAGCCAGCCAGCCAGCTACCCAGTCAGCCAGCCAGCCAGCCAGCTACCCAGTCAGCCAGCCAGCCAGCCAGCCAGCCAGCCAGCCAGCTACCCAGTCAGCCAGCCAGCCAGCCAGCCAGCCAGCTACCCAGTCAGCACTGTATCCTGTAATAACGGCCAGAACCTTCTCTCTTCCCCTGATGATGGAGAGAGAGAGAGCGAGAGAGAGAGAGAAAGGAAAAAGCTGATTCTATTAATTTGAGGTGGAGGCAAGTGGAGGTGCGGGGAGGTTACAGACACAAGAGTAATATTGTGAATGTGGAGCTGAGAGGGCGTAGTGAAGGGAGAGCTGGACACCATGAAGTCCTTATGCCATTAGCTGGCATGACGGAGGAACGTCACGGCAACCTTTCTCTGCTTGAGTTTTCCTTATTCTTGGTTGCTGGTGATGTTGCTGATCCGGTAAACCAGGGTGTTGTGTGTGACTGAGTCGTTGATGTGTTTCATTTCACCCCTTAAATCCCTTCAACCAGCATAACACCTGGGCTGAGACGGGATGTAGGAGGACACGTCTGTGGTGTCTAGTTTAGGTGAACACACACTCGTATTCATTTTCAAGACAAGCTAGACACACATGGATGCATTGAAAATGGTGGAAGAATCTATCAAACTGACCCGTGATCAGTTGCCTCCAGTGAGGAGCACGGAAAGGAGCTCGAAAAGGCAGTTTTCTGGGTTGCTGTTTCATCGCGGACCAGCAGGGGGCAGTGTTGCTCTGGCCCAGTCTGCTGACAACCAGAGAGAAAACCTGGTACAGAAAAACAGAAACTAATGCGTGGAGCCACTCCCTGTTCATTACACCCCGAATGGAAGTCATATGTTTTCACAATCCCTCACAGAGACTATATCAAATGTTATTCTGAGTGTGTGTGTGTGTGTGTGTGTGTGTGTGTGTGTGTGAGGGGTGTTGGGGTATTTGAATGGTCTGGATGGATTACAGAGCTAAAGTTATTGGCACAACCTTCTTAGACAAACAGCCTCAGAAGACGCCATTGGTGCAGCCAGTGTTTGCTCATACGCTTTGAGCATGTGTGTGTGTGTGTGTGTATTTGCACGTGTGTGTGTGTGTGTGTGTATGTGCTTGCCTGCTCTCCTGTATCTTTGTGCGTGGATGATACAGATGCGGCACGTGTGTGTGTGCAAGCCTGTACCTGTGCATGTGTATGTGCGCTTGTATGTGTGTCTGTGTGTGTGTGTGTGTGTGTGTGTGTGTGTGTGTGTGTGTGTGTGTGTGTGCACGGCTGCATCGTTCCCTGAGCGATGAGCGTGCACGTGCTTCGGTGTGTGTGAATGTAACGTGCCGTGTTTGTGCACGTGCTGCCAGTGGATGTCTGTGTGCGTGCATAAATCAGAGCTGGAGTACGTCGGCGTGTGCAGGCGTTTGTGTGTGTGTGTGTGTGTGTGTGTGTGTGTGAGTGTGTGTGTGTGTGTGTGTGTGTGTGTGTGAGTGTGTGAGTGTGTGAGTGTGTGTGTGTGTGTGTGTGTGTGTGTGTCTGGGAGATAGTGTGTGTGACAGACAGTCTCTCTCCTGGCTGAGCCCTAATAGGATCTCAGGAGCAGCTGTCGATTCATCCCAAAAGCCTCTCACTTTCCCATTTTGCTCCTCTCCTCTTCCTCATCTCCTCTCCTCCTCATCTACTCTCTCCTCTCCTCCTCATCTCGTCTTTCCTGTCCTCTTCGTCTCCTCTTTCCTCTCCTCTCATCCTCCTCATCTCCTCTCCTCCTCTTTCCTCTCCTCTCGTCTTTCCTGTCCTCTTCGTCTCCTCTTTCCTCTCCTCCTCCTCCTCCTCCTCATCTCCTCTCTCCTCTCGTCCTTATCTCCTCTCCTCCTCATCTCCTCTGTCCTCTCCTCTCCTCTTTCCTGTCCTCCTCATCTCCTCTTTCCTCTCCTCTCTGTCACTCTATCTCTCCATCTCTCCTTTCACCTTCTTCCCACCTCCTGTCTTTTCCTTCTCCCTCCCTCTGCTCTGTCACACCTCATCCCTCTTTTTCTTTTTCTCCCCTTCTCTCTCTCTCTCTCTCTCTCTCTCTCTCTCTCTCTCGCTCCCTCTCAGGAAATGAGATTCTCACTTATTGCCTTATTTCCTCCTGTCCTCAGTTTGACCTTTACTTATTTCGCACCACAGACACACACACATGAACACACATGAACACACACACACACACACACACACACACACACACACACACACACACACACACACACACACACACACACACACACACACACACACACACACACACACACACACACACACACACACACACACACACACACACACACACACGCTCCACCTCATTCCACTACATTGTTTCACCTCACCAATCACTCTCAATTGGCTGCAGCCAGAGGAACACACGGTCCAATCACTTTCCTCTCTAAAGTGTTTAATAAGGACATTAATCATCCCACTTTGACTCGGCGTCGCACCGGCGGCCCGACGAGCGGCCCTGAAAGTGGGTTACGATACGACGCGGGGGCCCCCAAATGCACCGTGGGTAATTGGTGTTTTATTGTAGCGCTGCGCGGTCGTCGAGGCCTCAGACACTCAGGAGACACAAACTCTCGGCGAAGTGGCGATGAAGAACTTCACTCCACCGCAACGGACCAGAATTAAACATGATGGTACTTTTTAAGGGAAAGTGGATATATATATATTTTAGAAATCAATCACTTCTTTTTTTTTTAAGGGGGAATATGACATACAGATGGGAGATGCATGCAGGAGCAGCTTCTCAGGGGAGTGGCTGCGACTGTGATGTAGAAAACTTTCCTGAGGGGAGAACTTGACTTTTTTACTGTTGAGGGACATCGAGGCGAAACATAATAAAACGCCTTAATAAGTTGAGGGAGACGTCGGCGCTCGGTTCCTCCTCCACTGTTAGAGATCATCCATCTGTGGTGCTCGGTGCATTCTGGGAGTTATTTTGTGATGAAGTGCTGTAATGTACTTTTTTTGGTGCACCCAGTTTCCTTCAATCTGCCCTCGTCGAGTTCTACTCCTGTTAGTGGTTTCCTACGTTTCCCAGAATGCCTTTTGACCACGCCCAGAGTACGGGCGGGGCACACTTGTCGCATAAAGAGATAAATAGAGGTAAAGATAGTGATTGTCATCCCTCCTCTCTCACCTGATCTGTCCGGTCTCTCTCTACTGACCGTCAGAGAGAGGCAAAAAAAAAAAAAAAAATCTTTAAAAAAAAGATAGTGATTATGTGAGGAAGAGTTTTTCCAGTCAAGAAAGTGAGTCATGCCCTTTACTCAAAATGGATAGAGAGAGAGAGAGAGAGAGAGAGAGAGAGAGAGAGAGAGAGAGAGAGAGAGAGAGAGAGAGAGAGAGAGAGAGAGAGAGAGAGAGAGAGAGAGAGAGAGAGAGAGAGAGAGAGAGAGAGAGAGAGAGAGAGAGAGAGAGAGAGAGAGAGAGAGAGAGAGAAAGAACTGGAATGAGACTGGATAGAAAGAGATGGAGAGAGTGAAAGAGAGAACACACTAGAACAACCCGGTCCGGTGAGTCCTGCTGGTCTGGGTCTGTCTGGTCTGTCTGGTCTGTTCTGGTCTGTTCTGGTGCAGCCTGATGGCTACGGGGACCCTGAAGTCTCTGTGTCAATTATCTGTCAATACCAGCAGTCACTTATCATAACAAGTGATTAGCATCCACATCAGCAGCGCTGCGTCTAGGAGCTGTTCATTCACATTCATCTGCTTTTGTCTGTTTTGGATCAGACTTTTAAAATGCTCGTGGTCAAGAACCGTAAACAACCACAAGATATGTTGTCACAAATATATAAAGTATCTCCAAACATCTTCTCTTGATGAACTGAGAAAACAACATGTTCCACGGGCAGTCGACCTGTGATCAGGTTCGTACAGACTCAGTGTTCTGCAGGAATGTTCCCTGTGTTGTGTTGCTTCCTGTTGTGTAAACACGCTGCACATCCTGATGTTGCTGTTGCATAACACCTTATTGTCTCGTGGAGGAGTCGGGCCTCAAGCTACCTGAACACTCTGAACACTCCTTTGTGTTTTCTGTGGCTCAGTGTTGTTCTATTATATTGTGTACAAATGAAATCTAAAAACAACATAACAACGCCCCCCCCCCCCATCACAATCCATGTGTGGCAGCTTGGCCAAATGGTCATGAAAACATTTCCGTCAGGCAAGCAGACATTTACAACAATAACAATAACGACAGCAACAAAAGGCAAAAGAGGAAATGTGTTTTTACAGGATGAATACGATACAGATCAGTCTGCATCAGTCTGCATCAGTCTGGATCAGTCTGGATCAGTCTGGATCAGTCTGGATCAGTCTGGATCAGTCTGGATAGGAGCTCAGGATTCTGACAAGGATTTAGCCACCCTGCAGGCACCACCTCTGCATGTTTAAAACCATTAGCGGAAAAAAAGGGGGGAAAAAAGGAACGAGAGGAAAAAAAAAAAGGGAAAAAAAAAAAAAACCCGGGGGGGAAAAAAAAAAAAAAACCCCTTTAAGCCCCCCCCCCAAAAACCCGGGGGGGGGCCCCCCTTTCCCCCAAAAAAGGGAAAAAAACCCCCCAACCCTTTTTAAAACCCCAAAAAAAAAAACCCCTGGGGGGGCGGGGGGGGAACCCGGGGTAAGCCCCTTTTTACCCCCCTTTTTTTGGGGGGGGGGGGGAAAAAGGGGGGGGAAAGAAAAAAAAAAGGGGGGGGGGAAAAATTTTTTCCCCCAAAAAGGAAAAAAAAAAAAGGAAAAAAGGGGGGAAAGGGAAAAGGGGGGCGGGGCCCCCCCCCCTTTTTTCCCCCCGCCCCCCCCCAAAAAAAAAAATTTTTTTTTTCCCCCGGGGGGAAAAAACCCCCCGGGGTTTTTTTTTTTAAAAAAAAAAAAATTTTTTTTTAAAAAAAACCCGCCCCCCCCCCCCAAAAAAATTTTTTTCCCCTTTCCCCCTTTTTCAACAAGGGCCCCAACAAAACACCCCCCAAACCCCCCCCCCCCCCCCCCCCCCCTCCCCCCCCCTTTTCATACCGCCCCGTGGCCCCCTTTTTCCCCCCCCCCCCCCCTTTTTTTTTTCCCCCCCCCCCCCTTTTTGGGGGGGGGGGGTTTTTTTTTGGGTTTTTAAAAGGGGGGGGGGAAAAAACCCCCCCCGTTTAACCCCCCCCTTTTTTCCCCCCTATCCCCCCCCCAAAAACCCCCCCTCCCTTTTGGGGGGGCCCCCCCCCCCCCCCCCCTTTCCCCCGGGGCCCCCCTTTTCCCCTTTTTTTTTTCCCCCCCCGGGGTTTACCCCCACCCCCTTTTTTTGATCATCCTTTTCCCCTACCCCCCTTCTTCGGGGGGGGGCCCCCCCTTGCACCCCTTTCCCGGTAAAAAAACCCCCAAATTTGGGCCTTTTTTGGAGAGGCCCTTTTTCCCTTTCGATAAAAGGGGGGGGGGGAAAAAAGGGGGGGACCCCCGGGGGTGGAGGGGGGGGGGGGTTTTGGGGGGTTGGTCCCCGGGGGGGGGGGGGGGGGGGGAAGGGGATCCCAAAGTCCATATTACATTTTAAAAAAAGTTCCAGGGGAATACGATAATTGGAAAAATTTTGCCCAAACCGAAACATTTCCCAAGAAGAAAAAATTTTAACAAACAGTTTTCGGATCAATGGACCCTTTCCAAAAATTAGGCGTGACATTTCACCTTCTGTTGGGGCCTGGTTTTTGGGGGGAAACCCCCTTTACTTCCTTTAATAAAAATTTTTCCCCGGTTTGGGGCTTCACCATTAACCTACCCAAACCTTTTCCCCCCGGGTTCCCCCCCCCCCCTTAACCGTCATCCCCCCACTATGTGGAACTCCCAAAGTTAAAAAAGGGAAAGGACCGGAAAACCCCGAGTCCCGGGGGGAAATTTGGGGGTTTATTCGACGTGGTTGGTGCCCGAAACCCGTCTGTGGTGCCAGCCCGGTGGGGTCCTCTTTTCCCTTGGATCTAGGGGGGGGGGGAGGATAAAAAAAGGGCCAGGACGGCCCGGGTGCCCGTAAATGACGAAGGAACTTTAAAAAAAGGGGGGGTTTGGGAGGGCCGGTTAAACGGGGGCCGGGAAAATGGGGAAAAGGGGGGCGCTGTGAATCGGGGGCAAAAAAAGGGGAGAGGGGAAAAAGTGAGAGGGAAAAATAGGAGAATGAAAAAGGGGAAAGGAAATTTCTGGGGAAAAGGGAAAAAAGGGGAAAAAGGAAAGAAATGGGAATAAAAGGTTGCCCCTTTAAAAGAATCCCACCACCCCCTTTTTTCCCACCCCCCCCAAAAACCCCCCACCCGCCCCCCCCCACCCGGCTTTCCCGGCTCCCCCCCCGGTAAAAAATTTTCCCTAAAGGGGGGAGGGTTTTTTCCTTCTTCCCCTTCTGGGGGGGGTTTTTTGGGTGCTCTTCCCTTTCTCCCCCCCCTCCCCCCCTCTTTTCCCCCTTTTCCCCCTCTTGACCTCCCTCTTCCCCCTACCCCCCCTCACCGAAACCCCTCTCTTGGTCTCTCCCCTTTTCGTCCCCTCTCTCTCCTTCTCCAGCCTTTAATTTCTCTTTTTTCCCTTTTCCTTCCTTCCTTTCTCCTCTCCTTTCTCTCCCCCTCCTCTCCCCCCCTTCTCCCACCCCCCCCCCTTTCTTCCCGTCCCTTCTTCTCCTTTCTTTTCCCCCCTTTTCCCCTTTCTCCTCCTTTCTCTCCTTTCTCTCCCCCTTTCCTCCTTTCCCCTTCCCCCCTTCTCTCTCCCCCTCCCCTCTCCCCTCCCCCTCCTCCTCCCCTTTCTTCCCTTCTCTCTCCCTCTCCCTCCTCTCCCCTTCTCTCCCTTCTCTCCTCCTTCTTCCCTCTTCCTCTCTCTCCCCTCCCCCTTTCCCTTTCCTCTCTTTTCCCCCTTCTCCCCCCTTTCTCTCTTCTCCTCCCCTCCCTTTCCCTCTTTCTTCTCTCTCTTCTCCCCCCCTCCCCTTCCTTTCATTCTGCCTTTTCCTTCTTCCCCTTCTTTCTCTCTTCTCTTTTCCTCTCTTCCTCCTCCTCTCTCTCTCTCTCTCTCTCTCTTCCCTCTTTCTCTCCTTTCCCCTTCCCTCTCCTCTCTTCTCTCCTCTCTCTCTCTCTTCCCCTCCCTCTCCCTTCCTTCTCCTCCCTCCTCTTCATTCCTCTCTTTCTCCTCTCCCCTCCTTCTCTTTCTCTCCTCTCTCTTCTTCTGTCTCTCTCCCCCCAAACGCCGCGCTGCCGGACACACAAAAATTTCTACCACACACACACACACACACACACACACACACACTTAGACACACAATTACTCTCTCTCTTTCACACAAACCTAACACTTCCCACCACACGCACACACACAACGCACAACCACCCAACACCACACACCACAACCACACCACACACACACACACACACACCCCGCTCCCACTAGATGAAGTAACACTTTCTCTTTTCCCAACTTAAAAAAGTAATTTCCCTTCCACCAAAACACAAACCACCCCCTTTCCTTCCTCAACCACACCACACACACACACACACACACACACACACACACACTCACACCCAGAGACAGAGCCATCACTCACCCAGCAGTCCTCCACAGTGGGTGGTTGGCAATCTTCTCCCGTCTGCGGACCACAGGTGGTAAACCAAACAATCAGCAGTTCCCACCGCCTCGCCGATATCAGAGCGAACCGTCCTCACACGGGTCCTCACGCGGGTCAACTGACTTTCATCCGTCAGCGCGGGCGGCGGGGGCTTTTCTCTCTTTCTTTTTTTCTTTTCCTTGCGACAGCTCGATAATGATGACAGCTCTGGGTGTCGATTGAGTTTCATCTGGAGTTTGAAGACTTTTCCCTTTTTTTCGAAAAACTTATTAAGGATGACAAACGACCTCGGAGCCCCGCGAGATTCATCACACGGTGATAACGACAGCGAATGAGATCCAACGGGGGTGTGATTATCGTCAGTGTGACAAAGAGTTCTCGGTTCTCCGTCTTTTCTTTTGGAGTGAGACGTTTATCACGCGACGTCCTACAACACTTTATTAACTCAGCTGTTTGTGTTGCGTTTTGTATTTCTGGGCTTGTTTTGTTGTATTCTTCTTTTCCCCTGTGAAATGTAGATGATCAGATGTTGTGTCAAGATATTTCCAGCAGCAACGGCGGAGTTTGATAGCAGAAAATGTTCCACTGATCTGAAACATCAACGGTAACCGCCGGGGTTTTGGTGTCAGCCAATCAGAATCAAAGGTTTCCTTCTAGACCGACGATCAACAATCAGACAGGAGAAATCCATCAGAGGAGAGAGAGAGACCGACAGGAGATAGACCAGAATGCAATGCAGTAGAAGATAGACCAGAATGCAATGCAGTAGCAGGATAGACCAGAATGCAATGCAGTAGCCAGGATAGACCAGAATGCAATACAGTAGCCAGGATAGACCAGAATGCAATGCAGTAGAGAGATAGACCAGAATGCAATGCAGTAGCCAGGATAGACCAGAATGCAATGCAGTAGCCGAGATAGACCAGAATGCAATGCAGTAGCCGAGATAGACCAGAATGCACTGCAGTAGCCTAGATAGACCAGAATGCATTGCAGTAGACGAGATAGACCAGAATGCAATGCAGTAGCCGAGATAGACCAGAATGCAATGCAGTAGCCGAGATAGACCAGAATGCACTGCAGTAGCCTAGATAGACCAGAATGCACTGCAGTAGCCTAGATAGACCAGAATGCAATGCAGTAGCCGAGATAGACCAGAATGCACTGCAGTAGCCTAGATAGACCAGAATGCATTGCAGTAGCCGAGATAGACCAGAATGCACTGCAGTAGCCTAGATAGACCAGAATGCAATGCAGTAGAAGATAGACCAGAATGCAATGCAGTAGCCGAGATAGACCAGAATGCAATGCAGTAGCAGACATAGACCAGAATGCGACGCAGCCACAAGACAGGTTGCGTTTTGACTGTAAAAACTCCCACAGTTCACTATCACGTATAACCCACAGCTGAATGCAACAAGTTCAGGCACATTCTCCAGGGGGCTGTCCAAAGGCATTCTGGGAAATGCAGGAAAATCCCTGAGCGAACATCACAGGTTGGTGATGTACGACAGGTGGACTCGTCCTTTAAATCTGACGCCGAAGTGCTAATGGGTCTGTTTTCTCACTGTTAGCATACAGTAGCCCCGGGGGGGAGGGGGGGAGGAGGGGAGGGGAGGGAGGAGGGAGGGGGGGGGGGGGAGGGGGGGGGTAACACACACAATACCTGCTAATTGGCTGTTGGCTGTAATACTGTAGCAACGGTTATTTCTAGCGCTCTGCTTCGGTACGTAACCGCGTGGGCGGGACTGTGGTTGTGTTTACAAGCATGTGAGAGAAAACCGACAACCGACTGCTCGCTTTCACACTCGTTCTTTCTCTCTCCAGCTTTTTGAGTGTGTGTGTGTGTGTGTGTGTGTGTGTGTGTGTGTGTGTGTGTGTGTGTGTGTGTGTTCAGTTCGGATTTTGTTGAATTGTTGAATTTCAGACGTTTGGAGTGAGGACATCTTTAAACATGACCGGTCCTCACCTCTTAAAGGGGCTGGTTTAAGGTAAGGGTTAAGGGTTGAGGTGAAGGTGGTTAGGGTTTGACTGAAGGTGTGTGTGTGTGTGTGTGTGTTGCCGTTACTCCCACCTCAGCTCCACGGCTGATTCATTACACGAAGATCAAAGTCAGTGATGTTCGTTTGCCCCGAGGCCGATACGGTAACAACACCAGCCTCATCTTGAATCAGCGGCTCCGCTCACAACAGTGAAGTATTATTTAGGTCTCATCCTACTGCTGTCAGTCCTCACCGATGACGGGGGCGTCTCTGCTTGGTCACGCAGCTTTATTATTTTACATTTCATGCTGTTGTCCAGTCAGGTTGGGGTTCAGTCGGACGTCCCATGGCTGACCTCAGAGTTTATCCACTAAGCCTAACCCTGCTCCGCCTCAGACACTTTAACCCCTTAGGAGCTACAGATCTACCTTTTAGTCAAACCGGCAACAAAGCGTACAACTTTCTACCTTTTTTCGGACAGTGCTGTCTTGACTAAAATCCAGATGATGGTCGTTGGAGTGTTGGCTGGTTTTTAAATCCCTTTTTAAAAGCTATTTTTTCTGACAGGCTTTTACGCGTGTGTGTGTTTACCTATTTTATTCCAGTTGTATTTGCCTGAGTTACTCGTGCAACTTTGCTTCTAATTAATTTTTATTGTTTTTCATCTCGCCAAGGCGTTGCGTAACCACATTGTGGAATATAAATCAAATCAAATCACGTGTATTTGTCCCGCCCTTAATCACCGTTCCAGCCTCTAAGGGCGTCACAGTGCCCAACATGTGAAAACAATAAATGATTAGTACACGACGTCCCTGAGCCTCGGACCCTCACAGAGGACAAGGCAAAACTCCAGTTAGTTATTGTAAACGTGGCTGGTGGAACTCAAAGGCCCCTGCAGAGAGACAGAGGGACCGATAACACTGGAACACCATCGGTAAAAACAACAACACAGTTCAGATTAGAGTGAAATGTCCCGGCAGACGGTAACCCGGCGCGTTAACGCTTCAACCCGCCTCGCAGCAGCTTCCTGTTCCTGTCAGGCATCGCTTCTTTCCCATTCGCCTCGGGTCACCGCTCCGCACCGCGGCCACGCCGGCCAACACGCCGCCTCGCTGTTTAATCGCTATTTGACACTGCGCTTTCAACAGGAGGTAATTATCACATCGGAGAACGCCGAGTCAACACAACAGCGTTCTTCCCGGAGAGAATAAACTCGCCAACTCACGTACGCTGGAGCAGAGAAGCGTCGTTACACATTGTGCTTGATTAATTGCGCCATCCATTAAGACAGGTGTTCCTTCTCCCTGCTGTTTCACCTGGGTGGATGTGACGCGTCGTTGACTCGGTTGGCCGAGTCACAAGTCACAAGTCGCGCGTCTCGCTGGCTTGTTTTGGAATCGTACTTTTACATATATAACTATTATATAAAACGCATTTTGAGAAAGACCTAAAGAATCACTTCACCTGTGACTTCCTGGACAATAACTCACCGGTCGCTGTGTCCGGTGTTCAACCAGCAACATCAACTATAGTATGAAGGCAGTCTTACTTTTTAGTTGCTGGTGATTCATTTGAAGTTGCTGTGCATGGACGCGGTGGTGAAACGCCTCTAATGTACGATGCTGACGTTCAGGCTGCCGGGTTGTAAAATCGTAAATCTGGAAGTAAACGTCAGTCGGATGTCTCGGCCTCCAGATGCACTGCGACCAAATGAGCCAACGTCATCGTTATGTTTTGGTTTGTGACAGTCCATGACACTTACGCCCCCCCGCCCTCCTCCCGCTGCTGATGAAAGAGGCCCAATAAACATTTTGATCCGACACCACCTCACAGCAGCCAGTGATGCAGTGAGATCAATACCTCTGTTCTCGGTGCGATTTCTCTGCAGCCGTCCAACCGCTCTTTATTACCGCTCGACTTTACAGGGTAGAATAAACGATGAGGTATATTTCTGCACCGCTGTCTTCGGGGATTATTAATTATGGATACTGGAGTTATAACACTACGTAGCCCACCGAGCCCGCAGTTCATCACCGCTCTTCAGCGTCTGCAGCGAGTTCACCCGTGTGAATATGATGAGAAATGGAAAGAGACGAGAAAATATAGATGAGCAGGTGAGATTAAAAAGGTAACGGAAAGAACAGAACAAACAAAACGCATAAATGACACGAAATAAAATACTAGCTTTCATTTTTAGGCACTTAACAGTAGAAGAGAGAAGAACTAGATAAGGTGAAAAACAAAGAAAAAAAGCCTTTTGAAAAGACATTATTCAGTTTTTGCCACATTCATTTAACATGAATGAACTTATCACATTCATGAAGAGACATTAGTACAGTTAAACACATGAGACATACCTGGCAGCCTCTACTCTGTATTTCACATCGTGTGCCACTTTTGCAGGAAATCTGCTTGATTGCTTTACGGCGCAAAACAGGAAGAGGGCGCTGTTCTCCAGCGCTAACGGAGCTAAAGCTAACGGGGCTAAAGCTAACGGGACTAAAGCTAACGGAGCTAAAGCTAACAGGTTTCTGGCAACGGCAGCACAGGAAGGAGTGGAAGGCCGATGGCATCACAATTCATTTGACAGTGATATATTGATGTTCAACCTTTAAACTTTATTGATCACGAGAAGTTTTCCGAGGGACGAACGCCCCGATTGACGTAACATGACTGGCTGGGAGCTGCCCAGTACACCAGCCTTGCCGAAGGAGAAGACGACCTTGACGCGTGACCTTGCGTTACTCTCCCCCTTGCAAAAGTAGAGAATCACTAACCAACAGAATCACCAGACACTTATTTGCAGTGTAAGTCAAAAGCATAAGAAATCAATAAGAAATCAATACCCATGCTCCCATGCTGCCATGCACAAGTTTGTCTTATCACAGATCTGAACAGGACAGAGATGATGGAGCACGGCGCTGTTCCGCTGACTTCAAACGTAGTAAATTAGATACCGTCAGCTGTTATCCGTCTATTGTGATCGTTGCGGTGAGAAGAACGGTAGCGCCGCGTCGTTACGGCGACGGGGCCTCGCGGGAAACATCTTCAGACCGGCTTCATTTGTCGTTATTCCGTCGACTTGAACCGAGCGACGGTAATAACACAATCTATCCTCTCGCGCGGCTCAAAGACACTTTACATCAACTGAAGGACGAGAAACCGACAATACCCTTCACTCCAAACTACAGAAGGACTGCAGCCGCCCACGCCGTTGAGACGTGGCGTGGTGAGCGGTAGAGGGGGGGAGGACGCTCAGCTCAGCTCACAACAGGGAGCTGAAGCACAAAGCAGCGACAGTAAGACTCCGTGAAGAAGAAGAGAAGAAGAAGAAGTCGCCACGCTTTGATCTCTTCTTCTGACTCTTCTAGCGTTTCGCCTCGCAAGAGATGCTGCGTTTCGCTTCACACAGCCGGGAGGGATGGGAAGAAATATCAAGTACTCTACGACTTTCACTGACCAGTATCGACAGCATCAGCAGGTCTCCGGCTCGGCGTACGGCGGCACAAATAATACAATCTCATTTTCACAATAGAGATGAGTAAGCTAGCCGATTAGCGCAGAGATCAATAGAAACGAGCAGTAAAGAGGTGAATACATCATGATGCTAAACGCTGGAGTAATGACTCCGCTTTGTCTTCTGCTTGAGAAATGAAATGAAATGTCTTCCGACGCTCGTTTGCAGCGCCGTCCTCCACCGCTGAGCAGCTGAAGATGTGTTGAAAATGTGTGTGTGTGTGTGTGTGTGTGTGTGTGTGTGTTGGGGCTGAAATCTAAGCACCCGGTGCAGTAATTGTTGAGTCATTGGTATTGATCAACCACCCTATTCTATGTTGTACTATGGGGCAGTACCCATTGTCCCTTTAAAAAGGACAAATAATGAATCGATCGGTTCCTCAGTCAAACTGCGCCTCGCTTCCCAACCCGACTCGATCCAGTGGATCCACTCGCTACTCCTCTACAGCTGCAATCATGCTGCCTGCCTAAATGAGCAGATGTTGAATGTTGTAGAGTGACGGGTCCAAGAGGAAAGAAGAAGAAGCATGGTAAATGGACTGTACTTATAAAGCGCTTTTCTAGTCTTTTCCTACCACTCAGAGCACTTTACACTACATTCACATTCATGCACTGATGGCAGGGCGCTACCATGTAAGGTACCAACCTGCACATCAGGGGAATCTAAGCATTCGTACACATTCACACACTGAAGGCGCTTCGGGAGCAACGTGGGGGTTCAGTGTCTTGCCCAAGGACACTTCGACATGCGGACTGGAGGAGCCTGGGATCGAACCGCGGACAACCCGCTCTACCTCCTGGGCCACAGCCGCCCACAGAAGAAGACTGCGCTCTTATCTCTACCTTTTCTGTCTCTGTAGTCTTGCATCAACCGGGGCCACGTCAGACAGACAGAGTCAACGGGCCAGCAGGGCATTTTATCTGCACATAGTAATGATAATCCAGCCTGAGACTGACGCCCCTCCCTCTGTCCCGGTGGGTCCGCCGGTCCGCCCGGACCTGCTGCTCCGACCCCGACTGACCTGCCCCCAGTCGGTCGCTGCTGCTGGTCACGCTGGCTCTCCGACCCGACCCTGGATCCAGGCAGAGTCGGTCCACTGGCTCAACTCTCTCCTGGATCCAGCCTAAACCTCCCCCCCTCCCCCAGTCTGCCACAGTCTCCTTGACACAAATGATCTTTTTAACTCTGAGATGAGACCAAAGGCTTTTTCTCCTGTTTCTCCAATTAATCTCAGGAGAAAAAACCACATCACAGCTCATGTTGATCTGATCACAACAACAACAGATCTCCACGTGATCTGAAATAAGTCATCCCTCCTCTCTCACCTGATCTTTCCTGTCTCTCTCTCCCTCAGGACTTTTTAGGAGAAACATATCAGATGAAGGTGATCACTAGATTACACTGAGACGCCTCTCTTATGAATTCCCCTTGGGTTGTGTCAGCAGGTGGAGGACTCTCGGAGGATAAAAGACCAGGGTGCTGAGAGACCAGGGTGCTGTGAGACCAGGGTGCTGAGAGACCAGGGTGCTGTGAGACCAGGGTGCTGAGAGACCAGGGTGCTGAGAGACCAGGGTGCTGAGAGAGTCTCTATAGCGTCAGAGGCTTCAGAGGCGTCAGATTCAGAGGGTTCAGAGGCAGTGTGAGGTCCTGCTGTCCTTGCACCTCGTGTCAGTGTGTGGTGTTAAATGTCAGTGTGGTTCTGTTCCAGCGCCCACTGAGACACTAACTTCCTGTGCGTGCATCATGTACCTGGTGGGTAAAGTGATTGTAAAGTGACTGTAATTCTGGGCGTTTCTCTTCAGAGCTGCCAACCTGCTTTCACAGCCGCCAAAAAAAAAATCGAGCCGAACGCGCCGCGGTGGTTTCGCAGCGGTGGTCTCCTAGACGCGTCGCGACGGTGCAACATATGGCCGCTGTTCTTAAACTGACTTGGCTACACATGGACGGTTATTTCTCTAGGGATGAAAAAAAAAGACAAGCTGGAAATGACTCAGCATGAATGAATATAACGACAGGTGACAAGGGAGGACGACGTACCTCCTCCTATTTAGATAAACGGCTGTCAAGCGACAAGTGAAAGTCGCCTGGGTATCCACGTGCTGCTTCTGCTAAATTAAGGATCTTTGGCTCTCTCTCTCTCTCTCTGTCTCACACACTGTCACTCGTTTTTTTCTTAAACCGTCTCTGGAAGGCATTAGCATCACCAGGGACGGTCTGATGACTGCTACTTTCTTACCTCAGGATCACAGGAGATTCATCCCATCTGGAGCCAACATGTCAGTTTTGCTTTAGTTCTGTCTGAAAAATCACCTCCTGGATTTTGAGTTAACTCTGACATCCCCGGGGGGGGGGGGGGGGGGGGGGGTAGATCAATCACGCCGTCTGGATTACCAGCAGCAGCAACACTAGACTAGATTACAGTAGATCAGATTAGATTAGATGAAGCTTTAATGATGGGGAGTGCACAAAGAGAATCAGCAGTGGAGGAGGAGATGCTGCTTTCTGGCGCTGCGATGACACGGAGCTAGCCGGAAAGACTTGCCAGATCTGCTACCGGCCCCTGGATTACCACGACCCCCCCCCCGGGACATTATTTCACCATCTGAATGACTGACTGAAATTACCGATGTGCTTGAGTAGAATCGAATTACCGACCTCCCTCCCATAGGCGCCAATGTCTTTGCCAGTTGGAGCTCAGATGAAGTGAATACCACCAAGGTGAAGATTGTCACAACATCACTTTTACTGCGCTTGCTTTAGTAATCACCGTGGTGCAGGTCATCTGTCAACGTAGACACACACCCAAACCAAACGCAACACTGCTCTGCTACAAATTCATCTGGTGGTGGATCCTCACTCTGTCTTTACACTCGGGATCTCTCTCCGTTTTTTAATGACAAACTCGTACGTTTTTACCCGATCATCACCATGTTTCACACTTGCTGTGTCGCTAGCTAGCAGCTACGTGATGGAACAACGTTGGTTTAGCGACTCTAATGTTACATTGGCAGTTGGCTACGTGGCCACGCCCCTTAACGTAGCCTACACACACACAGAGCTGGAACACGTTTGATTGGATAATGCGATTTGTAGTTAAAACGTTCACCAATAATAATAAGTAATAATAGAATAAATAGATGCATTTTTTTTAAAAAGATGCCGTTTTTTAATACATTTATTTTTTTATTTTTTTAATCGGCATCCCCCGTGGGTGCTCAACCTTTTCAGTGGGGATTGGGTGTTTTCTGAAGTTAGAATTGATTATTGATTGCAGTATTGATGTATTGATGATGATCAGCTTCTTATTTACCTTCATCACTGAATGTCATCTCTCACTCTCATCCCATCTAATGTAACTGTAGTGCAATTCTCATCCTGATAATTCCACCAAGTAGCTCTCCTCACCCCCCCCCCCCCCCCACCACTCCCACAACCCCCCCCCCCCCCGTCTCCGTCCGTGTCAACGCTAATTGTTTTCCGATATTTTCCGTCTCCCGTGTGATTGAGCGGCGAGGCCCTGCAGACGAGGACGACACATCGCCGCCGCCGCGGGGCAAAACAGGGAACACGGTGCAAGTGATGTAGATGGCAAGCCAGGGGGCGTCTCGGTGTTCGTCTTCCCTACACACACACACACACACGCACGCACGCACGCACACACACACACACACACACACACACACACACACACACACACACACACACCGTGTATCAGGAAATGAAACTGGACTTGCTATTTCACCGCTCTCTCACCCAGCAGACCTCTCTCTTAATGAACACAGATATCATGATACATAGCTCTAGCTAAAACACACACACACACACACACACACACACACACACACACACACACACACAGACAGACGGCTCCTCCACCACAGTACCCCCACTTT